>JAKTZG010000001.1:600000-1060856 GCA_030578795.1 Debaryomyces prosopidis | reverse complement strand
CTGAACATCCCTACACCTCTGAACATCCCTACACCTCTGAACATCCCTACACCTCTGAACATCCCTACACCTCTGAACATCCCTACACCTCTGAACATCCCTACACCTCTGAACATCCCTACACACAACATCCCTACACCTACACCTCTGAACATCCCTACACCTCTGAACATCCCTACACCTCTGAACATCCCTACACGCTAACGACCTTGATTCCATGCAGTTCCATGCTAGATTAAGTACGTATAGAGGATGCATGGCCATAATAACAGCACATCAACTTTTCTCGACGAAACTCTGCAGTTATATGCACACTCGGTTATTTGGCGCGCTCCTGGATCCTGATGTAGCATATTTAACCACGAATTGCAGTACTTCTATCGACTCTAAATTAGCTAATATAGAAGCATTATTCGGGTTGAACATACGTACAATTATACTGAATTTCTACTTTCTTACAGATTTTTACATGAGATGTTAGAGTACTCCTTTTTCTACATTATGCATCATTTTTAGATAATTTGCTACCTTTTTAAGTCTGTGGGGCACATTGAACTTTTGTATTGCTCACGATTTCTTAGCGCCATATGGGCAGAGTGAAGTTTTTCTAGTAAAACGCGCGCTGCAGTTTTATTCATTTATATATTGTGCAAATCATGCGTCTCCATGTTATTATATGTATGCAATGCAGAATATTTAAGTATACTGACAGGTCATCAACTTCGTCGGTGCGTTGACTTTTATTAAGTTAGGAACACCTTGTGCGTGATATTATGGGAGCGACTTAGCGAACGTAATCTCAATTCTAGTCAGGTGCATTTGGGTACGCAACCAACGCAAACGGGTTAACTAGGAGCCAAACACCTGCTTAGCAAGAAGAAGCTTTCATTTATATACGATAATAATAATCATCATAGTAGGCAGATGGACTCTTCATTTCGAGTGGACAATCATTAACACAATAAATTAGAAATAAAAAAATAATCAGAATAAAAAAAAAAAAACACAATATTTCAAGAATCTCGCTAAACTTAATCAGTTTTATAGGATTGAGATGAAGATGAAACTATAAAATTACTACAAAGTGCTAATATTTCATATTTTTTCCTCCTCCTCAGTTTCTTTACAGGCTCTTCATACCTATAGTATAATATTTACAGTACTACGACAATTAAAAAAGGAAAAAAGCAGGATAGCAGTCTGAAAGTCGGGCTGTCACTTTTTTGATTTCTAGTTAGAGCACTGCATATAGTCGCACTATAACTAAAATCGGTTGTCACTTTTTTGTTTTTTAAGTATGGCGCGCGCGGGTTGTCAGTTTCTTCATTAGTATTGTTATCTTGGACTCTAGCATATAAAGATGGATTAATCCTAATGCATCTATTTGCGGGGTCATCATACGTAATACTGTTAATACCTTCCCCTGAAAAGTACATACATGGCATTATAATATGTTAAGTATTGATGTGCTGTGGCTGTAATTTCATTCCTCATTATTGATATGGGTTACCCGGTTTAAGTGACTTGTTTTGATTATATAATAAATCGTCTTGAACGAATTGGGAAGAACAAATAAAACCGGATATATGAAATGTATGACATTATAACCCGCATTTGCAGGTCAACTCGCTTTTCCTATAGTAAAGGTGCGAACCCGTCAGGTGAAATATCGTAGACGAAATGTTTTATAATAAGAAAGGTAAGGGTGAGTCAAAAGATTACGAAGAGTTCTAGCAAAACACACTCTCTCGTAACCACACGTCAGGCACAAGTCGACAATGCATGTTAGGTCAGTTGGAAGATTTATTATTTCAATCCATCTCTCGCTCTTTGTTGCCGTTCGACTGACACTCTCGCTGCGCGATACAAAAAAAGAAAAACTACATAAAGACACATTGTAACGAAAAAGGATGTTCTAAATATTATTTTTACTTGTAACAGAAAGCACTTCTCCATTTCAAAATAAACTAAGCTTTAAAACTGCTGGTTCTCAGATACCCTTCGATCCCTGAAGGGACGTTTATAAAACATATTGACTTTAATTTTTTGATTTAATTCGAAAAGGCATGCAATTCTTAGATTATCCTTCTTCCTATTGAAGATACTTTTTGAGTATGAGTGTATGCAACAGAGAATATATTTAGTGTTTTTTCAAACCCTTACTACTTCTTATAATAGCGCCCAAGGTTCATATACCATCAATGTTTTATTAGTTTAGAAGACGTATTTCGTTGATCAGTTCATAATTAATACTATTTAATTAAATTTGAAAAAATCTTTGGGTATCTTAATCAGTCTCTAATTAAATCTATTGTTAGGTCAAATCCATATAATTTGTTATTTGATATGGCCTTTAACCATTAAATTCTAATTATAATAGGAGATATACTTCAATATCTCATAAAGAAGTCTAATATGCAAATAGATGAAGATATAGTAACACTCGTTTTATAATATTTATAACTCTTCGTGAGCGAGAATGCTTAATGACAAGGAATATTGAATGCTTTTAAACTATCAATATCATTTAACTTTTAGGACCGTAACAAATAAACATAGAATGCGATCTACATTCATTTATTCAAATATACTATAAAGATAACTGAATGTATATTGAATGATTGGAATCTTCTTGTATCATATGATAGGGTAAGATATTATAACTTATTTACCTTGTTTCCTACCCCTTAAGAAGAGTTGTATCTTTACTATCTTTATATTGCAGGCTATTTGAATTTAATCAGAGAAGAGATATATTTCATTAATTTTGGACATAGTTAATCATTCATTTAGGAATACTACCTAAATTTGAAAGAAAGTGAGAATTCTAAAAAAATAAGACAATGACAAGTTTGCAATGCTTCACTCATACTATATAGCTAGTTCAGTACTAGATTTATATCTAAGCAATATTCTACCGAAAGTTCCTGAACTCCCTTCATCAAATATTTCTTCACTTGAAGAATTGTTATCATTTCCATATTTGACATCATCGTCCGCTCTACCAGTAAGTATAGCTTCTTTTTCACTTTTGTTTTCTTTAGAATCATTCGCTCTCAATATGTAGTCAAGTGTATCGAGATCATTCTTGTGTTCTTCATTATTTGTGCTATCCGATAATCCGAAATCTATCAAAGAAATCTTCCCTGAATCTGATACATGAATGTTGGCCGGCCTAACATCGTTATGCGAGATTCCTATCAGATGAAGCTCTTTAAGTCTTGACTTGATGACTCTGTACACTTCTTTCTTATTCCACTTTTCCTCTGGTACCTCCTTCCCTAAGTATTCAAATATATGCATCGGATGATCGGGAAATCCGTTCCAATAACCAGAAACAAGAAGTTTTGGAAAATTAGAAGCGAATTTTGACTTAGCAATTCTTTCATTTATTAAAAGCTCGTTGAAAAACATGCCGTAATACCCTTCTTTTTCTGGTATTTCCAAACACATCAAACTATTTTCTTCCCACAATCGACTCGAGTAATAGTATAATTTGACAAAAACTGGCGATGGAAGTCTCAAGTCAGGATAAAACTCCGTGGAATCATATATAATTCGACAATATGTATTGCCGTCAACGGAATCAAAGTTATCACTCAAATCAATTTCTCTTACTGAGTCTAAATTTCCTGAAAATTCTTGCCTAACCAGTCTCCCCGAAGATTTAGATGGGTCTCTAGGACGAACGTTGAAAAATGGATCCAGTTCTTTAATGCTATTTATGCTGATGTTGTTGGCAAAATTAAAAATTTCTTTAAATCTAGCCATTGTATCAGCTGCGTCACCAACACTTCTATAAAAAAAACCTGCTATAGCCGACCTCAAAGTAATACCATCCTCCACAGTCTCTGGATCATTAATGATGTAGTAATTTATACTCATTTCTCCATCCACTATTTCATACTTGAAGAACCCTGAGAATGTTTGGTGATCTGATATAAGAATCCTGTCGGTTCCACAAAGAAAAGCTTCGTAGATATATTTGCTTATAAGCAAAGCAAATAACACCCTCGGAGACCACTCCCTATCAGGAAAGAAGTTTCCAATTGAATGCAGCCTCAATCTTCTTCTGTTTAGAATAGCTGTTTTGAATTCTTCAAAGCCCTGCATCATTTTATATATTCCGTTTTGTAATCACCTATTCCGAAAACAATCTCCGGATATTGTGTATCTAGATTCGCCTTAGTTAACATGTGAATTATATCAGGTTGTACCGTTCTTTTGCTATCTAGTGGTGGGGGCCTTACAAATGATGGATGGACAAAATAATTGCACCTATCGCCTACATCACGATAGAGTTGCTTGATTGTTCTTGCTATTTCCTCATTAAAGTATACTTGGATAGAATGCTCCACATGCATCGCATCTCCTAGTGGGTAAGCATATGCTTGGGCTAAGAGGGGAATTGAAATGTTCGATTAACTAAGAGCATTATCAAGAGGAGCAAGATAGTTCACTTTGAATTCATCACTACTCATCTCCTTAAATTCAGCAGTAATTAATGCCCGGCTAGTATACACAAGAATAGGTATGGAAGGCATATTCCCTAGATCCGCAGATGCATTACCCTTAGACACTAGTTTCTCTGTGGATGGTATTTGCTCATTGCTTCCACCCCGAATTCTTAGCAAGTGAGTATCCAAAAAGACTCTCGTATTTTGTTCCCTATTATTGAGAACTTTAATAAAGAGTTCGGGATTTATTGTAAAGCAATCAATGTTAGGATCATCGATGGTGATAGCATCACTATTTACTCCTGAAAAATACATATATGGCATTATGTTATAGATATTGGATATGGTGTTATTGTTATCCCTTAAATCAGTGGGCCGGGTTACCCTTCTTCGACGTTAATTACATAATCTCGGAACGTGATTGCCTTCAATGTTCCATTTTGCGTAATCTTGAAGATAGCGACGATAGCGCCGTTTTAAATATCGTTGATAAAATGAATGCTTATAGTGATATCACACTTTCTTGCAACTGTATATATGAAACACCGCGATAAAGCTTATTTATCAATTTTTTTAAAAGCGAATAATCTACCATTGTTAATGCGAATATGGTAACCCACACTAAATTCTGCGTGTTAATATGAAACAGTCTCAATCTTATAATCATCCTATCAATCGAAGAAAATCCTATTCTAGAATGTTCATATAGCCACTTTTATCGCGACACATTGACATATTTCTGTTTGTGTACTAAAATAAGTTATCCGGAACATATCTTTATCGAAGTCGCAATTTAAACGAATCACAAAAAGCAATTGTTTTCTCAATGGATATCATGAAACAAAGATTTCTTTTATGCTAACTTTATTTTATTTCCTATAAATTAAGCAATTTCCACACCAAAAATGCTAATTCTGGTACTTGCACAAATAAGTTGCAATGAGTGATATCCACCTTTCCTAATAATATTAAGAGATATATTTTAGGAGTCGATAAGGATGCTGGTATGGACATTTATATGGACATTGATGGATTTGAGATAGAGAAATATGACTATAGAAATTTATTTGACGGAGATCAAGGTCAGAAAGTAAGCTATCGAGAAATTTTGCGCAAACTATTTGAAATTGAGAATATGTTGGAATTAGATAATGTTTCAGCCAAATTCTCGTCTGATCTAGTGTAGTGTATTTATATTATCGAAATTTTTGTTTTTGTATGTTTAGCCTTTAGGTAATTACAAAGTCGCCACAAAATACCTGCTAAAGTAATTTAGTGAAAAGAAACTATTTTATTTTTATTCTAGCTCACACGTTGAAACATATCAGGAAAATGGAAAAGGTGTGTAAAATCGGGCAACTTGTTTGAGTATATTACTCAAATTTTAGAAAAAACAAAATGGGATGATGACTTTGACAGTAATCTCCCCAGCCGCAATTGCTGCAGTCATACTTCTAATTTAGCGATTGTACACCTACAAAATTTGTAGTATGCAAGTTCAAATAAGCCAATTTACTTGCACATATCTTAAGTTTCACGAACAAGTCTTGCGCTAGGAATACTACGTCCTATTACTATATTGTATGATAGTAATTCTATACTACCTATCATTTAATCAATCTATAATTTAGAAGTTCAACGATATATTATTTAATGATTGATATATAGGAGTTGCAGGTAGGAATATATAAATTCAAAAGAATTTAATTGTAACATATCCAGCTATAGCAGCACTTAAAGTAACACCCCCCAATGTGTTTCTGGATCAGTTATAATATAATAACCTATTTCCGTTTGATCATCAACTATTTCATATTTGAAAATATCCGAATGGGTTTGGTACTCTGAAATAAAAAATCTATCAGTACACAAAGAAAACCTCATAAACTTATTGCCTTTAATTCATGCTTCAAAATATCAATATTACTCACAGGATGTAGACCATGCTTGAGCAAGTTAATTCGAATAAAAAATAATACGCATTTTATAGTTTGTGGCCGTAAAATTTTAAGGATAATATTGAATGAACAATTTATATAGATTAGACTTAGATTGTAACTATGACATTGAATACCACAAAGAAAGCTTTGAGTTGTAAGCATATAATATAGATATATTTTCATACATTTGTAACCGTGTATAGGTAATTTGTTTAATAATGAAGTCTCGGTGACAGAAAGTTATACAGTTATTTAGAAATTAAGTATAATAAGAGATACTTCCATTATGAGAAATACCATTCTTAGATGGAATGAATATTATTAAAGTTAGTACCCTGATACTTGTGGCACAAGAATCATGACCTGCCCCACTAACTATTTCTCTGCGCTGCAAGCAAAAGGGCCGTTTGAGGGTGAATTGTCGAGAATAATAAAATAAATCAACCTTTTAGCAACATTTTGAGGCTGCTTAGTTTAGGAGTTATTACCTACTCGTGTGGAAGCTATTAGCTTAAAATTCCCTAGTCTATTATATATCAATTTACCTAAAAGATCTCGATGAACACTATTGAAGCTCATAATGGATGTGATATCCCTTCCTCCGATACATTTCAAGTAGTCATTAGAGACGAACTATGAATCTGATCAAGAATTCGTTCTTTAAATCAAATATAATGAAAATGCCTATTGTATCTAATGGAGTTTTCTTAAATAACTTTTATATTTTTTTCGGAATACATGAAAACTAGATCAATTGGTAAATCTTTCGCTTCGCATGCGAAAAATATCGGTTCAATACCGATTGACTCAATATTTTTATGTCTTAATTATTGCTCGTAAATTAAATTTCATTAAATAAAATGATTTGAATAATCCATGAAAACATAAGTATCCTATGCCTACCATTTCATCATAACCGCTTACCTTAAGGTGAAGTACTGTTCTTATAGATATTAAATAAGTTTAGTTATTATGCAATTAGCATTAGCAGCTAAATTCATCGGATCTTCAATAGATACATTAGGATTAGGATGTGCCGCTATTGGCATTGCTTTACTTTCCGTATCAAGTAGGGTGGCTTACCAATGTCTAGCTATACAATGCCTTACTCAAAACAATATTATTTCAATATTAAATACTATCGAAATTTTCTTATTAACTGTTACTGTTAAAATTATTAAATTGTAAATCTTGAGTTTTTTCGTATTTTTGCATCCAATTTGTAGAATATAAACGGAACAGGAACGAGAGCCAATGCTATACACCCCAACAACGTCCCCGCCCACTTCACATGCATTTTGAGAAACATTGGACGTGCAAAAAGTGGGAAAACTCCTCCAAATATTGATCTAACAACTGATAATGCAGCCAATCCAGAGGCCGAGTAAGTTGGATAGTAATCAACTATATAATTAATGCAGGGCTGGAAGATAGCCAATAAGCCTAACCCAACGAATGAGGATCCGATAGTCGGAATAATCCAATCAACTTTTTCAGGGAAGTCAGCAGTCCAGCAAAACCAGAACAAGCCAATTGGAAAGCATATAGAGCCTACCATCATAGCAGGAAGTCTCTCACGAGGCAGTAGTTTTATCCCGTGATTATTTTCGGCTAACTTCCTGTACCTCTTATCAAAGAGAAGGAGGACTAGAGCCGCTGCCACACATCCAATAAGCACTGATAAATATGGCAATTCCCTAACACCTTGCATAAAATGATAGTTAACATTAAAAACTAGAGGAAGGGCTACTAAAAGTAAGTAAATCAATCCATAGACGAAGCCACTATAGATTGCAATTAAAAATAATATTGGTTCTGTGCACAACATATTGATTGGCCTGGTAATATATTTGATACCAATGTCCTTGAATGTCAAGGATAATCTTTCTTGCAGCGCGTGTATGGCCCAGTTATCAGTTTCCTGTCTGAGAATAGCCGCCTTCTTGGTTAATATGACAGGATGATAAGTTTCATCAAGAAAAAAAAACATTAATATAAAAGTAATTGCTCCTAATATTCCACTCCAATAAGAAGTCCATCTCCAGCCTAAAGCATCATTTTTGACTGTGAAGCCAGATATTATAGGTCCTAGCATGGGACCACCGCAAACAGTTAAAGCAAATGGAGCCATTGCTCTTCCTCTTTGTTTAGGCAGGAAAATGTCGGCGACAGTGGATGCTGATAACACCATCGCTGAACCTCCAAAGCATCCCATAAAAAATCGACAAATCATAATTGTTTGCAAGTTCATTGCTGTAGCCACAGCAAAGGAAAAACATGTATATCCAAAAGATGCTGGTATCAAAGCCATTCTGCGACCGTATAGTTCTGATATAGGACCCCATATAATAGGGCCCAAGGCAAAGCCGAATATATATAGTGAGGTAGTCAAAACTGAAACAATGTATCCAACATGAAACTTTTCTTGTATCCTATCGCTTGATTCAGAAAACATAGCAGACCCCAAGGAATTACAGAAAGAAAAAAATGACACAATCATAGTTATGCACAATTTTTTTGCAAGGCTCAAATTATATGGATGCATAGGATCTTCAGCTCCATCATATTCCACTCGATAAATATCTTCACTAGCTGGAGTTGGCGGAATGTCTCGTCCTAGGCCCATCATAGGGATTTGCAATTTATGTTTAACTTCATCAGACGTGAGCTCTTCGCCACCTACCTTACCGTAGACAGATACCACGGGGTTTTCTAATGAGAGCTCCGAACTTGTCATAAAGAAACCTTCTTTTAACTTTGGCCGAATTTAAATGTGTTCCATTTCCCTCGCTTCAATAGTGACTTTTATATTACATGTGATTCAGAGCTCATAATTTTCTATCCTTGATCTTCTTTAAACTCGATAGTACCGAGACGGTGATTGCATAATAGGATCTGAGCTGCTTCCGAAATTAATTTCGGTGACTAACTAATTGACCGAAAAAGATTTCGGCTTCCGAAAAAATAGAAGGATCTTCCTATTGATTACTCATAACATTTATGATTAATCACACTCCGAAATTAAATTAGGCGACCACATAAGCAATTGACCGAAAAAGTTTTCGGCTTCGGAAAAGAACGTATAAATTTCGAAAGATATTATAAAATAAATATATTAATTTATCACTATTAGTTATGTCCACAGAAATCAAACCTTGTTGCCTCAAGAAAATTGATCATGATGGTACTCCAAGTGGAGTACATAAATCTATAGGTGGCATACCAACTTATCAAGTAGGTGAGAAATATGGTAACAAGAAAATTGTTGTCATATTCACGGATGTTTTTGGCAACAAGTATAAGAATACATTGCTTGTTGCTGATCAATTATCAAGGTTAGGTGGTTTTCAAATCATGGTTCCTGATATTTTGGAAAATGATCCAATTGAGTCAACTGAAAATGTCGATGTTGGCAAGTGGCTTCTGAGACACAGTGTTAACAGAGTATTGCCTATTGTCGAAAATTTTTTGAAAAGTCTCAAAACAAATTTGCATCCAGACTTCGTTGGAGGTATTGGTTACTGCTTTGGAGCTCCGTTTGTTCTAAGAAATTTGTATTCAGAAGGTTTGTTGGATGCTGGTGCAGTAGCCCACCCTTCTTTAGTAACAATAGAAGAATTCAAAACTATCAAGAAACCTCTCTTGATTTCTTTTGCTGAAAATGATAATCATTTCCCTCTTGAATCCAGAGGAAGTGTCGAGAAGGCTGTAATAGAAACAGGCGCAGATTTTCAAATCAATACCTTCCATGGACTCCATCACGGATTTGCTGTTAGAGGGGATCCCAATATAGAACAGATCAAATATGCTATGGATAAAACAATTGTCGATCAAGTGTTTTGGTTCGATAGGTTTTAGGTTGAATGCACACGTTATGTCAAAGCTATAAAAATACTCCATGACTTTAGCTTATATTTCTATATTAATTTTCAAAATAAATATGTTACTTAAATTCTTAGTAGATGGCTAGTTTGTGACCTATAAGGAGTTGATTTAGACGAAAATATCATTCATAAAAAAACTATAATATTAATTATTTCTATGAAATACTTTCATTCATATTGTTTTATATTATAACCAAATTACATTGCAAGTAATTCATGCCAACAAAAATGCATAGTAATTTCAAATAATGGAAAGTGAAGTTTGATAGAAATACATCTTATTTCTCTACATGTTATGACAAATGGTACATACTTATTGAGTTGATGTTAACGGTCTTTGAAAAAAGAAGTGTGGCACGAATATTTCACATGAGTGAGATACTAATATCAGTATCCTATTACAAGTATATTTTCAAGACATTTCCTATGCCCGGTAAAATAACGGTTACCTTTTGGTCAGTAGTGATGCATTCTTTGGGTTTGTATTGAAGTTTATCAGGTCGCAACTTGCCAAATGCGGCGACAGCAGACTTATCTAGGAATAAAAAATATTTTTTTTTGTTGAAGCATTACCGGTATACTTATTTTTGACAATAGTAAATGAATATCATGGCACTGAACGTATTGCTAGGAAAAAGGCAGTTAGCAACAATAGGCCAAAATTCGCGGGTTTGAAAAAGGCAATTTGCCCATAAAAAAGAGCAAAGTGCCCCGGATCTTTAATAATGGAGTAAATCATCCGAGATGTAGAAGTAGTGTATATATGGCTGTTCTAATAACTCATGTGGAGAGTTTGTAGAAAAGTAGACATTTAGTATTTGTAAAAGTGTAATATTTCCAAATCTCAGATTATTTACGAAATATTTTGACATTTTCCAAAGAACAAAAAAATTACAGTCTGTTTTTTACTGAAACTCTGTCAAATAATTCTAATTTAGTTTATATGGCTAAATACAGAAAGCAGGCTACATGACTTCGAAGTTCATGCTGTTAGCTTTATTCCCATGAGTGGGCAACCGTATATTGGTTGCTTCAATAAAGAAGCGATGTGCATATGGCTAATCGCTGAGGCGCACATATTAGTTGCCAAGTGTGCAATTATCGGAGAGCTTTTAAGTGCCTTAATTTCATATGAAGTATTGAAAATGGAGAGACTAAAGTCTTTTGGTCAAAAAGAAGACTGCTATTATCCCCTAAAGATCTTGGCCTCTGAGATTGGAATTGCAATATGGTTCAGTTTCGTTGCTTTAATATCCGATCGTATTATCAGCATCTCTTCCTTTTTCCTCGATACTAGAAACTGGAAAACTAATCCAATGGGATTACTAAGTTTCCTTCGTGGATATTGAGCTGATCCTCTTTTGTTACCCGGGCTGTGTATGGAAGCTACTTTTCTCACCGAACTGTTGTCCTCTATGAATGAATACGATGCGATACTTGTATTCACCCATTGAAATGGCAATGGCGGTACCCCTTGGACATTATGCGTTCAAAGCACAGCAGTATGTAGATAATACAATAATACCAAGAAATGATAGTAACTTAACTTAAGCATTAAAAAAACTGAATTATATATTTGCAAGATAAAAAAAATCTTCAGTTCTAAGCTAGAGGTGGATTTCTAGATATACATAATTTCAGTACGCAAGGCAATAGTCAAATTTTCACTTCTTTGAAATACCCGTTGTAATGATTATTATTTACAGCTCAATATAAGTATCTTTCATTGAATAAAGTAGTTATAGATTCAAATTGGCTTATTTAAGCTTCAATAGAGTTTTTTTTAGTCTACTATGAACATTTCATTAGTTTTTGTTACCCTCTGGAACTCGGCTGACAGATGAAAGAATACCGTAAAATTAAGTTAATGACGACAAAATAAATAAAGATACCTCAATTTCTCCATATTTTATCGAAGTGGAAACTGGCATTGTCTGAATTCATTACAAGTGACCAGATCTGTCTTATTATAAATAAACACTAGTTTTATCAGCTATATTCAATATATTTATTCTATATATATGGTTTAGTACATATTTCACACGACCAATTAAGCATACAATGACCAACTAGAGCTTATAGAAGCTTAACCATTGTCTTTACTTCTCAAAGGCATGTATATCATTATATCGAGAGTATTTTTCATTTTGATAATAATTTTGCAAAACTATAACCTTCCCATAAAACAACTTGAAAATTCTGGAGCCATTGTAGTTTCTTGAGAGTTTGATTCTTCCCAGTTGCATGTATATCAAGATTAACCGTTATCTTAAAATAATTATGACCTTTCGAACTTAACAGTGTCCGGGGAGTCGAAAGCACGACTTTCGAAACTTCACCACTCGAAGTGTCTTTTAAAGTTGGAACAAGCCTGCCTGTGTATTCATATTCTAAGTAATCTAAACTTTTGAGATCTAGAAGTAGTTGGCTATCTTCTTTCCATATTGAAGTAAATTGCATTTTCAAAAGAAGAGACCGAAAAGGATTTCTAATGTGCCCCCTCAACGGACCATAAGCTCTATCAGTTGTAATTTTCTTTTCCCAAAATAGTATGTCATGATCAATTTAAATTGGTATTGGAAGTTCTCGAGACATGAATGTCAGTGCAACTAGTTCCAATGAGACGATACTAATACTTGGAAATTTAGGTTTCTTTTCTAGGGAACTCGGAGTAAATTATATATTTATAGGAATCCTCATTGTAAGCGACGTACTGTTTGTATATTCAACATTAAACTTCAGAAAATTATGCACGCTAAAGCGCCTTCCCGATACGTCTACGTCTCCATTTCCCAAATCTGTTATTATGAATGTTGGTGTCGGCAGGTGATACGAGTAGTGCATATTTCTCTGTTTCAAAAAAAGATCATGGTTCGCTTTTTTTGGCATGTTGCTCTTGCGTTTCTCATGCAAGTTGTTTGCTATCCACATCTTGAAGAAAAGTTAACTCCGTCAAAGTATGCCCCCCCGTTCCGTGGCCGGTGCATGTTAGTCCTTGACTTTAATAGTCCACTACAAACCTGTATAAGTATGGCTTCTGCTTTTTCATTCCCACAGAGCTCCTCACCAATTTTAAGGCACATCTCTTTCATGTCTTTAGGAATGTCATGATACTTTCCGTATACATATACAAATTTGGCCGCATGCCGTCCGTAGTCGGTCAATGTACGTCCTTCCGGTATTTTATTGTCAAAGATCCCTGCCTTATCCATTCCGTTTCTTGTCGGCTTTCCATAATCTAGGTACTTTGGTAGTCTCATTACGTATTTCTTTACCTCTCTTACAAAATTTGCGTACTCCTGTTTGGATTCAGGGTGCATCTTGAAGTACTTCTCCTTATAAAACTGCTCGGCATTGATGTACCTGAAAAAATCATCATCTTGAGGCTTTACTGCCCTCTTTGAGTTTCTCGTAACCATTTGCAAAAATGAATCCTCATATTCAACAAAATAGATATAACTCCGGTCAGTTCCTCTGACGCAATACCCCTCTGTCTCTATCGTTCCTGCTCCATAGTGTTCTTTCAGACTATGTCTCCTAGATAAGACCCGATTTTTGCTAGCAAACCTAGTACAGTAACTGCAAAAGTAAATCTTCTCCTTTTCTATATTGGGAATACATGTTCCTTTCTCAATCGTTGCCACTCTGGGCCTTTATATGCCTTTAGCTTGTCACCCCACAGCCTTAAAAACCTTATGATTTCTTCTTTTTCTACACTTGCCCAAATTCCTTCTGCAATCTTTCTTTTAAACCCTTCCAATTTTGGATTAAGTAACCTTTTATACCTCAGCAGTGCTACAAAAACATAGTCTTCACTCTCAAACACCACCAACTCAACAAAGTCATGTGTTTCCATCTTGTTCTTTTTAAAGATCTACGTGGCACTCCACCTATGTTCTATGTCAATGCCTGCGATATTCACCACAATATCTAAAGATATTTGTCTCCACTATCTTATTTTACCTATGAAAACCTGTTCCGGAGCTGCTCTGGTCTGCATTTTCAAGTCGTGCCGGTCTTCAGTTCTGGTTCACACTATTATCGTATTTTCCTACTGCGTCCATGGTGCGAGTCTATACGAGTCTACAATATGCTATAGTTCGCTTCAAGGAGTTTTCATTCATGCTGGTTGTATTTTCAAAGTAACTTCCCCTTTACCTAGGTTTCCATTAGTGAATACTATATTGCCACTATCGTTTGCCTCAATCGTGTTGACCATATCTCCATTAAATATCTGAATTCGCTTAAAACATGTACATATCGGCCAATATCTTGTATATCTCAGCTAATTTTATTGTAGCAGACTCATCGAATACTGAAGAAATGGCTCAATGGACAATAGCGCCGCCTGACCGTAGAATATATGCCCGCTTCTAAAAGGCGGCCCTCTTTGTATCGCTTATCTTTCTTATCTATACATGTTATTATTAGGGCGTGTAAAAACCAGAATAATATTTTCGCTTCACCATCAGAGCCCCCCTGCAATGATTCATGTAAGCAGTTGAAAGGCTCACGAATCAGACCATAATATCCTCCGTTCCTCGATTCACACATAATATAAAAAGCGAACATGAAACGACCTCTTCCTGGAATGCTTCTGTTCAAATCAGATCTCGCTGTTAGTTCTAAGGTTACCTCTTGCCAGAAGTGCCGGCTACAGAAACGAAAATGTTCTCGAGAACAACCTTCTTGTACATATTGCAAGAAACATGGATATTCATGCGATTATACACAGCAGAATAACAACACCGCTACTTACAAACTGCCTAATTCGTCGAACAAACATTCCGTGAATTTGGTTCTTGGCCCCAGTCTCGAAAAATTTAATGTGAAAAATGAAGCTATGATTGAATCGGCATCAACATTCGACACAATCAAACCAAACCTGCCTAACTCTCTAAATGCATCAGAGACAGCTTCACTGGGGGACCCGAAGGATTCATTCAAAAGTGACTTCTCGAGTGAAAGTTCGGTATATCAGAGCCCTAAAGATTTTCGAAGCCCAAAGGAGTATGATGCCAAAAAGAACTTTCCAAGATCTTCATGGTCAGGTTTCAATAGAAAGGAAGATGAACCGCTTCACCCAAATTCAAGATTGGGACCCGTTTTCACAAATATTTTTAGTTGTTCTTTAACAGAGAAAATTCCTCAGACTCCGAATTTGAGTTTGCTTTATAGTTACCTTCCTGATAAGGGTACCTGCGATGAATTATTTAATAGGTTCAGAACCTCTGTACATCCCATAATACCAGTGATAAATTTGGAAGCTATGAGTCCTATTTATGAGATGTTCTGGGACGAATATCCAATTGATATTGAATTTTATATCCGTTTGTTCACAATTCTTTATGCTGGAGCCGTATCTGCCTACGAAAGTTTTTGTTTGGAAGGTGTTGAAATTGGGGGTGAAAAATATGAATCCCATGTTGGAAGGATGAAACACCTTGTTGGAGCAACAGAGATAGCTTTGGCAATGCATAAATTTCCAAGTGAAGTATCTGTAGTTGGTTTGCAGTCAAGTGTCATTTTACACTATGTTTTACGAAATGATTGTAAGACAGATGATTGTGGGTCCATATCAAATATCATCAGACTTGCCCAACTAATGGAACTTAACAGAGATCCATTGAAATACCACGGGATAAAGGATAGTAGTGAAGTTCTGAGCAGGAGAATATTGTGGTGGCTGATATTCTATTTAGATTGTGTTACTTCGTTGTCTTCTAAAATATCTCCTATTATTAATCCAAACGAATATGACACTCAATTTCCCCATGAATATCATCAGGATTATAAAAATGAATTCAAATTTAGTCCAGTGATGGGTTTTGCAAATGGAAGATTTCGCTGGGCGGAGATAACAAATTGGATCTTGAGATATAATTATAATTTAAATTTACCAAAAGATTCAGTAAAGAAGGAGATGGAAGAAATTCTTGATAATTTTTCTTTGTATTGTTCCAGCCTAATTGAAAAGATACAGAGTCCAGACAATTTCATCCCATGGCAAGAAAATTTCATAACTTTCATATCGTTCTATATATCATCATTACCTGATAGATGCTATATTCTTCTACTATTCTCGAGTACAAATGAAAAGAAAGTCGATATGTCTTCAGTGTCAAACTGTGATATTCAAAGTGATAATGAGAGATTAATACAACTGCAAATCCATTTTCTTGAACAGTTTATGAAATATGGATCGATGCCTGAAAAGACAATATACTTATGGGAAATCAGAAAATTCCAGCCAATTCAAGCTTTATTTTCATTGTTGAGGTCAATAGTAATTGAATTTAAACGGATATGTACGCTCCCCAGTGCTGAGACCCGTAATGATATCATTTCGTCCAATGATAAGACAATTGATTGTCTATCAAGAGCAATCAATGAGCTTGGTTATCTTTCACATCACACCAGTCAACTTTGTGTAGAACGATGGGATCTCTTACGGGAATTGAAAAAGTCTATCTGGGATCAATGGTTTGATCATTTGCTAAGTAACGACAGTTCATCATCAGAAAAATCAAACTCAAATAATGAAGGACCCTTAAGATTGGATGAGAATGACTTGAATGATATATTCACCGAAATTCTGAATTCTCAAGCCATCATTGAGGAATGTATAAGTGCTAGAGTATGGGATCAAGCTTCTGGTCATTTTCTCGAGTAGAGAAGGCTTCTTGAACAAAAAATTTTAGGTTTTTAGAATTAATCAAAAAAGAAACGAAACAATGTATATTATAGTTTATAATAATCAGACTTACAAGAGGTAAAATCCACTGAATTCAACGCATACTCATGTGTCAAACTTGTGACCACTTCTTTATACTCTTCTTCATTGATACTTGCAAAGTGGAAGTATTCTGCGTGGGAGTACTCTCTCCCTGAGATTAAACCCTCTGTGAACTTACCTATGACAGGCAAGAATTTAAACCCATGAAATCCTCCGCCAGCGCAGACTATTAAATTCTTGCTGCCAGGAACACAATCAATTAAGAATTCGTTTTTTTGTCCGACAGATGAGAAGCAAAGCTTTGACTTTTCAATTTTGGCACCAGAAGCATAAATATCGGGCAAGAAGGTTTTGATAAACTTCTTGTAATCTTCTAGTGATGCTTTAGGTAAAAGTTTATAGCTGGTATTGGGAACGCCGATAACCCCATCCGATTCAGACTTTTGCAAATATCTCCAGAAGTGGTCATTGACACCCATTTTTAAAATGCCATCATGGGTGGCCGGAAACAAATATATTCCGTCCTTTCTAAAGTCAGTTTCGTAGGTCATTCTCCAGTTGATCATTGGAATTGATCTATACTTGTTGATCAAATCCTGACGATCTTTGGGAATTTGCATTACAATGTACGAGGATGCAACAGATTCTAATCTGGGGCTCAATTCTTTAACTAGCGATGGGCTCCATGCACCAGCAGCAAGAACTACCCATTTTCCGTGATGTGTCTTCTCATTTTTCATCTTAACACCCACGACTTTAGTTTTATCTTCCAGGCAATAAATTAATTCCTTGACTTCACCCTCCTCTGGCCCATAAAGAAATTCCACATTCCCGGTTTTCTCACACATATACTTAACCCAAAGTAAGCATTTGTCTGCAAGAGCTACACCAGCAAAAGAATCCAACACACCCGTCAAATTTGGAACTTTGAAACTTTGATCTAAAGGGTCCAATTTCTTGTACCAACCTGTGATCTTCGAACGGGCAACATCTTCTGGGTCATTTATATCATAAGACAATTTCCTTAGTCCAGCTTTCTCAAAGTTCACAAGATTTTTCTGCTCTTCTCCACTGTCATAGTCATCAAGCCTAATATAACCAGTATTTTGAAAAATAGGCTCTTGATCCCCTTCTTTAAGACATCTTTCCTGGATTTTCTCCAATTCCAGCGGTAAAAAACCCAGTTTTAAGAATTCACTATTCCAAACATGATATGCCTGGATAGACTCTACAGCCAAATCTTGATAATGCACTTTATGAACATACGAAGCTCTAACCAATTTGTTTAAATCGGTAGATGCACCATCAGCTCCTTTTAATGGACTAAAGTCATTCTTGTTATAATCACCCCTATCAAAAACCTTGATATTTGTGTAGCCATTACTTGCCAAATGGTAAGCTGATGATAGTCCATACACACCAGAACCAACAATAATAATAGGATCAGATTTTTCTGTCATTTTCTTGGATTCGATTCTCTATTTAGAGCTAGGATTCGATTCTCTATTTAGAGCTAGGATTCAACCTTTAGTTAAATAACTGAAAATTCGAAGCTGATAGGAATCGACATCCTAATTAGGCAATTGTCTTCCGCTAACTATCGAATATATTGTGGAGAATCCTTATCACGGTAAGAAGAGATCTCACACGTTATCACCTGGTAACCACTGTATGGTCAGATAATCTTCATCCTGCCTTTTTTAAATAACGAATCAACTAGATTGAAATAGATACTATGATAGTGTTAGACAAATTAACTTAAGAAAAATTCCGAATGAAACAGTGGCTGTCAGAATCCGGATATAAATTACTGCTTTTTTTAGAAATAAATTACGTTCAGAATCGCAAAAATCACGTCATATTTTATTAAGCATATACACTATGGAGTCCAAATTTTGTAGTCTCCTTTGCCTGGAGTGTCCCACATACTCACGAGAATCTTTCTAGGACCATCAGACCAAGGACATCTCCCGTGACTGACTTGATAATTATCCACGATCGCAATATCCCCTTCTTCCCAAGTATGTTTATAACAGATCTCTTGCGAGATTTTTAAAAGTTTGTTAAGCTTTTCGACATCAATCACCTCTTTAGCTGGAGTATCATACAACAATGGCTTTGTTGGAGTAGAGTAGCTTTTATGAATGGAAGCATAGTAGTGATAAGTAGCTACACTAGAGAAGACTGTTGGAAATTCTTCTTTGGTAACTGGATCTTTATGAACTCTGATGGGTTGAGTGTGCTGACCTACAATCAAATCATCAGTATCTGTCCATTGAAAATCCTCACTAACATGGTCTCTGACTGAATCTTCAGCCTTCTTTTTAGCCTCTTGTAAGGTATCTTGGTCTGTAATCTCTTTTCCAAAACAAAAATAGTCACTCCAACTTGTCTTATTATTGGTAGTCTTAAACCATGTTTGTTCATAATAAAGACCTTCTTTTCCTAACCGTTCCAACAAACCAGGCGTCTCTTTTTTTAAAGCATTGAAAAACTCAGCGCCATGCACAATTGGAGTTTCACCACCTTTAGTTCCTGGTCCATATTGGGCACAAACAAAGAATAACTTCTTTGGGTAAGTCTTGAATCTGGAATATTCATTATGTTGATGAATGTAGTCAGAAGATGGTCCTTCATTAGCTGTACACAACAATTTTGTAATTTCAGTTCTTTGAGCGGTGGTACCGTGTTGCTCGAAGACTTCATCCCCTGATCCAGTTCCAATTGCTTCGATATATTTGCTAAGAACTTCTGGATCAGTTGTTCCAGTATTTCTTATAACAAGTGCCCCATTTTGGCTCAAAGCTTTCGAGAACAAGTCTTGTTCAGCACTTTTCTTCAATAAAGTGGCTACCGCATCCGTATCCTGAAGGAACTCCTTGTCAGCGTCGATTTTAAAAGCCACAGGAAATTCATTTCCATTAACTTTACGGGCGTCTTTAAGTGGTAATTTGGTTATAGCTGCCATGGTGTTCAATGATAAACTTTGGCCTTCATCAAATCATTATCTGTATCCCATTAAATACCAAGATGCTTAACACTTGTGGGGAAGCATTTCCTGATAAAGTAAAACTGGTCCGATTTTGATAACAATTTTCACTAATAAGGAAGTCCATCTCCGATCATCAGAAATGACGACATCTACCCTTTTATATCTATTTATATTGAAATAAGAAGCCTTGATCTCTCTGGTTTTATTAAACAATAGTACTCTCCAAGAATGTCTTCAGTTGATAGTGAAAAGAACCATAGGTCAATAACGGTGAGAGAAACCACCAGTGCGTCTGTTCCTAAAGTTGATGCAACTAAGGCAGACGCAGCTTTGGACTTCCTTGATACTCATAGTGAATTCGAAGATGAGGAGATTTCAGAAGAAGAGCAAAAAGCTATAGTCAGAAAGGTTCATTTACACTTGTTACCGCTTGTTATTGCTGTTACTACATTGCTTTTTATGGATAAGGCAACTTTGTCTTACGCTTCTATTCTTGGTCTTTTTGAATCTACCCATATTAATACCCAATTATACGATGATTTAAATTCTTTTTTCTATTTGGGTTACACCGTGGGTCAGTTATCCAATTTCCTTTTGCAAAAATATGATTTAAGCAAGTTCTTAACAATAATCATATTTCTTTGGAGTATAGTGGTTTTCCTTCATGCTGCTGCTTTCAACTTTGGAGGTTTGGTAGTATTAAGATTATTTTTGGGGTTATTGGAAAGTATTGTGGTACCTCTTTGTGAAGTCACTTTGTTTCAGTTTTATACACCAAAGCAAAGAGCAGCTGTTCAACCAATTTATTGGATTGGTTGTGTTGGATTTCCAGTACTTATAACTGGATTCCTGGCTTATGGTGTTCTTCATGCTACCGATTCTATTCCCCCTTGGAAGATTTTTATGATTTTAAACGGAGGTCTCACCTTTATTATGACTTTTGTTGTCTTCTTTTTCTATCCATCTGACCCTACCAAAGCCAGGTTTTTGAGTGACAAGGAAAAATACTTCTTGATTAAAAACGTTCAGAAAGAGTCCAAGGCTTCTATCACTCAACATACCATCAAAAGATATCAATTGGTCGAATGTGTTCGTGATCCTATCACCTGGTTATTTGTTGCGTTCTGTTTCTTCTTGATGTTGGCCAACAATTTGACCTATCAACAGAATCTTCTTTACGTCTCTTTAGGGGTTTCTAATTTAGGTTCTACTTTGGTTAGTGTAGCTGGTGGGGGTTTCTCCACTGTATTTGCTATTTTTGGAGCAAGTTTAATCCACTTCTTCCCCAACAACTCGTTTTGGATGTGTGTGGTAGGCTGTCTTCCATCGATTGCTGCTGGTATTGGTATGGTGACGATTCCGTGGGAAAATAAACTTGCTTTACTTGCTATGTTAGTGCTTGGTGCCAACACATACTTTTTGGCCTATATTATTGGATTTGGTTGGTCAACTTCTTCTTGCGCTGGAAACACGAAGAGATATTTCCGTCACTTCTTTTATTCGATTGCTTATGGTATTAGTAACATTGTCTCTCCACAAATTTGGAAGGGGAACCAAGCTCCTCGGTATTATGCAGCTTGGTCGGTTCAGATCGTATTGGCCTGGTTTGCAACGCCCGTGATTGCTGGAATCATCACTCTCATTTTGAAAGCCAGGAACAAAGAGAGAAGGCAATACATACAAGAAAACCCTGATTCCGTTTATGGAAATGTCGTGAAGATTGATCCAGAGACTGGTGAAAAGGTGACAGAAAAGGTTGATATCGGTAACTTGGATTTGACTGACTTAGAAAATAAGACTTTCATCTATCCATTGTGAAGAATATTCACATTTTTGGTCTAGATACACTCGTTAATATTATCAAATACACAATTTGCTTTCTAGGAAAAAGCTAACGGATCATAGATTCGACTTGTTGTAATTATATCAACTGGACTTCTTTCTAGCGGGATGAATGGCCCCACCAATCTTCTTGTTTTACTATTATCTCTCTTAGCCATTTCTTCCAATCTTTCCCTTATAGTACTTGGTTCACCAACAGGCAAATGACTTAATTGAGGGAAGTTTTTATGGACAAGATCCAATAAAATTTGACTTGTGAATCTCTCCTGAGTCACTAGTAATCTCTGGCCAGAAATTTCTTTCTCAAACGCTAAAACATGAGCCTGAGCCACATCTCTTACATCTATGAAACCGTCAATGGTTGGGATGAGGTCATCTGATTTTAACTTTAGCAAGCCGTTGACCACCTCAGAGGATAGATTTAAAACACTCTTGACATTAGAATCAAAGGCTTGCGGACCAAACATCATGGAAGGATTGATTGAATTTATTGCAAACGATGGATTCTGGCTCTTCTGGATCTCCCACAAGGCTTTTTCAGCGTACGTTTTAGATACTACATACGCTTGGGATCCATTGGTAGCGTCATTTCTGCCAATTTGTTTCCAGGCCTCCTCTGTCATTACAGTATCTTTCGTGTGTTCCTTCGAATTGACGGTAGCAAAAGAAGAAGTATAAATAAATTTCTTGAGATATCCGCATTTTTTTGGACTGATTCTAATACATTCTTAGTGGTTTGTCTATATTAGTTACTTTCTTATTATCTTTAGTTATTGCTTTTGTTTATGAAATGAATTTAGGTGCTTTAAACTTAGAAAGACGTTATACTCCTATAGTAAAACCTTAATTCCCAACTTTCAGTTGGGAATCTCCTGCTAAAAATTTAATATTATGAAATTCTAATAAAGGTTCTAATTTATAAAATAAATCTAATCAAATATATAATCTAATGTTGTATGTTTTATAGTATAAAAATTATATTTATATTTAGATAAGGCTTTACCAATTAAGCTACCAGAGCTTTATATATCTACATCACCGGTTATCATCGGAGAAGCATTATGAAAGAAACCGGCAATATCTGAATGTTTTCCCAACGCTTCGTCAAAGGAACCAGGTTCAACAAGGTTCTCTACAACTTCATAGCTGAAGTTGCCCACGAAATTCTGGCACAACAAATCTCTTTTTTCTTGACTTCTAACACTTCCTACTACTGTATATTTCTTTTGAAGCAGCAATTGCTTAACAATATGTTGGCCAATGAAACCATTGGCTCCCATAACAAATACCTTCGACATGGTCTTTAGTTCTTGATATTGACAGTTTGAGTATTAGTAATTACGACTAAAAGTAAGGGGAAATTGGTTGGTACGCATTCAAAAATCAACCGATGCACTACTATATCAATTACTTGTAGCATCTGAACGAAAGTTAGGCACTATAATCGAAGGTCAATGCGACATATTCACCATTGAAGCTTCGACAATGGGGACGCTAAAATAAATAGACGTACTTTTCATGTTGGGAGCTATTGATTCGATATTCGCTACAAACGCGAGAAGTCTGCTGCAAACTTCCCGAAACGGCTTCTAAACATACAGCTTGAATATTTTGTGAATAGCAAACTATACAGTCGTACTCAACTAACTATCTGAAGGATACGTGGTTGGGTTCAATTCGGAAATCCAGTGCTCGTCTCATATATCCATATGAGTAATGTCTTCATCTGATAACTTGAGATCTTAAGATTGAAGATTAGGAAATAATCTAGATTCTGTTACTGTCTTGGGAAGGGTAATGAAGCTTTTAGCCAAAGACCAATAGAGCAATACTTGACCAGGAGTCTTATTCACTTTCTTTGCTAGAGCTACCAACTTCTCATCATCTATTCTTTTTGCTCTAGCAAATGGAGAATAAGCTTCAAGCAAAATAGTATTATCCTCACAAAATTTTACCAACTCTCTTCTGGCTAACCATGGATGCAATTCAATTTGATTGGCGCTACGTTTAATTTTCAAATCTGGATAAGCTAAAAATTCCTGCAAATGGGCAATTCCATAGTTGGAAACACCAATGTTTTTCACCTTTTTAGAATCAATTGCTTCCTGAAATGCTAGCCAACTTCCATGGCGCCACTCATAATCGGTTCGAGGAGAATGAATCAAGAATAAATCGATGTACCCAATTTTCAGTACCCTCTCAAGACTGCCTGCAATCGCTTCTTTGGTATGCTCATATCCTTGATAATCATCCCAAACCTTTGTGGTGAAGAAAATACCTTCCCTCTTGTTATTTTCGGGATCTTCTTGTATCCATTGATAGATATCCTCCGCGACATCCTCTTCTTTTTTATACCCAATGGCTGAACCAACATGTCGATAGCCTAATTTCAGGCTTTGTAGACTACATCTTTAGCCACATCTTTAGGAGTCAAATACGCCCCCAAACCAACTGATGGAATAGTGTTTCCAGAATTCAATGTATAAGATCTTTGCATTGTTTGTCAAAATATGTATGATACAAATTAGTTCTCCCTGCGGAAATGCTACTCCTTTTATAATCGAAAAATTCCCAAATTCGGTTGCAATCTTGTTTGCAATCTGTCTAGCTGAATAGAGAGAGCGTAAATGTCTACTTCGAATCTGAAATACGACAGACTGGTGAATTTTTCACCAATTTCACATACCAATTCGAATTTGATCAATTGTCGGTCCTGTTAATGAAACCAGGAAAATTACCATGATAGGTGCCTAGAGTTATCTTCCTATAAAAGTATGACTACAAATTCGTCATCACATTTATATTCGTTCAGAGATCAGTGTCAGCCTTACGTTTAGGGGTAATAATGTCCTCTCCATTTCTCTTTTCAAATTCCAACGTAACAATGCAACAACTACAGACACTATTTAAGTAATATACGAACATATGGTACATGTTTGTCGTGTTGTTAGTCAAAATATGAATGTCTAAGCAATTCCCACGATTTTATCAAAAATAGAATTCTACAGTGCCAAAACTAAATGCCTATAGTTTTGTGCTGTTTCATGTTGATGTTTCTTAGACTTGGGGTGAATATGTTGCAATTTAGTAGAGAAGGGGTTGTTACAGTTAACTTTATGGAAGCATAGAGAATCTCATTTCCATAAAACCTTCAATATAACTCCAGTTTAACAGGGATTCAAAATCAAAAAGAGTATTAATCAGCACATATTGCATAACAGGAGCAGTGCAACTAACACTTCGACTATGCTATACTTCCAAAAAAAGCTTTGTCCATATACCCTATTCGGTACTGACACCACTATTAGTATTAACAAGCATTTCCATAATTTGAGAATCAAAAAGCAGCTCAGAAACAAGATAGATATGTCTCCCAAGATGAACAGAATTATTGTATTTGGTGTTCCTGAAAAGGTAGGCCAGTACTTAATCAGTCAAGCATCCAAGAGTGCAGCTGGCTACAAGATTACTTCAATTATAAGGATTCAATCTCAGGCAGAGAAGATTAGTGAACTTTCGAATAATAAGTCTAATTTCACTACTGAAGAATTGACATTAGATTCATCAGCTAGCGTCAATGATCTTGCAGCAACAATTGAAGGACACGATGCAGTAGTGTTTACTGCGGGGTCTGGTGGTAAGGATCTTTTGAAAGTTGATCGATGGTGCTGTTAAAACTTATGAGGCTAGCATGGCTGCTGACGTCAGAAGATTCATTATGGTTAGTGTATTGCACGCCGATAAGAGAGATCTGCCAATTAGAAACTACTTCATAGCAAAGCATTATGCTGATCGGATTTTAGTCGATGAGTTTTCTGACAGGCTCGATTTTACCATTTTAAGACCTACAGCCTTGACTGATGACTCTGCTACTGGTAAGATTAGAATTGTTAAAGAGGTTGAAGAATCCAAAGGATCAGTTACCAGAGCTGACGTGGCTTCAACCATTCTTGAAGTCTTGTCCAAAACTAGTACATATGGACAGAGCTACGACTTCAAAAAAGAATGAGGACTCTGTTATTTATGGTCTCTTTTGATGTATGTAAGACAATTTCAATGTAGGTCTAATGCATTCCCTTTATCTCACATTTTACTCATTTCCCTATAAGATACGATATCAACCCGTTTCGGCTCCGATCCCGACACGACGAGCCGCATCAAAATCCGATTTGCGTTGGTAACTGTCAAATAAAATCGATATTTATTTTCGACTTCAAGGGGTATAAGCGGTATCATAGTCTTTAAATGGCCGCAATGTCCAAATATGGGTATATTCAAGGTTCTAACTTGGGGTTAATAGTGCTTAATTTAGTATTGTTAGCTACCTTGTATTTAATGAGCACTAGACATAACAATTCTAACTTTATTGGTTTTAACATCATTAAAGAAAATTATAATCCCATTGACCGTGGTAATACCATTGAAGACGTAAATAACGTTGACCCTTTTGAGGTTTATAGAGAAAGACCCATAGACATACAGAATGCATCAGCAATATTCAATACAATCCAATCTGCCTTGAAAGAGAAAGATTCCAATGTGCAGCCAAACGGGGTTTCATTTATTCCGGCTTATATTCCTCCTAACACTAGGTTTTATCATTCCACTCGAGAGACAAAGATTCCGTCTCTGTTTGAATGGATAGCTATGGATTATGAGTTTAGTTACTTATTTGCTGGAAGTGGAAGGAAGAGAAAATGGCATCATAAACGGGCCTCAATCGAATCAGCCCAAAGTCCTTTGAAAAACGAACAATTAATTGCAATGATTCCTGGTACTTCTGACCCACAAGCTTACTTATATACCTTCAGAACCACCAAACCTTTGACGAAGTTGATATTATTAGATGGCGCTTCTGCTGCTAAATCGTCTCCAAAAATGGACCAGCAGATGATTTTGAGTAGACAATCGAACACTACTCGGAGAGTCAATGAAAGAGAGTCTTCGGATAAGATATGTAAATGGGGAAGACAGTTTGGATTACAAGGAATAATAAGATTGGAAGTAGGATTTGAAATTATTGTTTGTGATTTCCATAAAGATTTGGAGTTGATCGGTAACGTGACCTTGAGTAGTCCGTATGAATTGTTAAATTTCCCTGAAAAGATCGGAGACAGTGACAGAGCCAGTTCTGATTTGACTGAAGAAAGAGAATACCTACTTGACAAGCTAGATGCTGTACAAAACTACGACTGGGTTAAAGCCGGAAGTATGTCCGACACAGGCGAAAATCGAATTTTATTAGACTTCTCTAAAATGGTCACTCCCTTGAATAAGACATATGTGGACCCCAATCCTTTCAAAAGAAATATTAGTTACATTTCGAATGATTTGAAGGAAGAGATAATTTCGGACTTGGAGACATACCTTGTATCACCAGTGATACCGTTTGAGAAGACAGGTTGGCAGGCGATTACCAATAATATTGTGTTCAAATTCAGTCCAATTTTGAGTATGTTGAATGGAACTATGAACAATTATTGTAATTCCGATACAGCCACAAAAATTGGTGATTTGAAAGGTCTTGGTGATGACTTAATGACAGTCACGTATGCATTTGTCAGACGTCACTCTGATAAGGTAATCACAGATTGGGAAATGAAAAAAGATGATGCATTTAATGCCAGTATTTCCGACTATGTGTTCCACACTTATCCTTTGCAGGGTACTGATTATTTAATCTATTCGTCCATTTTCAAAGTACAGTATGAAATTACTCTATTATTGTTTGAATGTTTCGAGTTGGGTAAGTTGATTGTAGACTTACATTATTTAACTACAGAAACCCCTCAATACCCTCAAGAGTTGTCAGATAGAGCCATAGCCTTGAAAACCTACCTTAATAATTTACTCGAGACTTTGAATTGGGCAGACTTTTACCGGTGCAGTAATAAGTGTAATATTGATGAAATATGCTATGCTCCTACATGGGGCCCAAGTCCTTTTGCATGGGGTCCAGGCACCAATAATGGCTTTTTCGTTCCTAATGATGGATACTTCTCGATTGACCGAGAATTGCGTTGCATCAATTATAGAGACGTCATGGCCCATAAAAAGAGCCACTAAATCAAATAACCAAAGAGCTGTTTACATTTGGACTCCTTTGAAGTCACAAGTTCTAATCGTAATTGATCTAGGGCGCAGATAACAGCAATTATATATGACCTTGAAATACTTATGAACAATTTTAATGTGCTATCTCCGAATACCCCAACAGTCTAGCCTGACGTCAAGACTACCAGCTACACCACTCTTACAAACCAAACCGCATCTACACCAATAGACTTGATGTAATCCAAACGAGAAGTAATTCCTGGAAGATCTCCAATACCATCGCCATTAGAATCTTGAAAGGAAGATGGATATATTTGATAGACTGTAGTCTCCTTCCACCATGCGGGCTTTAAAGCTTTATCTGTTTCAATAACAGTCATTCTGAATAGTTCGTTGAATAATCCAAATTAGAGTAGAAAATAATTCTGTCAGTATTTATATCAATATCTGATTTTCGCTATATTGATTGCTAGGATTTTCGCTCAACTTATCGCAATTTATTGCTCACTGTTTGTTCATAATTATTTGATGTCTAAGTTTTTTTGAAATGTGGGGATCATTCAAGCGATATATTTTGCGCCAATTGAGTGACTATATCTAATTTGATATACAGATATGGGCCAAGATGAAATAGTCATAAATTGAAGTGAACTTTGAACAGTGTTATTTATCTCTTGAAATTTATTAAAGGTACCTTGAAACAATTCTGATCATTTTATTTCTGTATCAGAGAGCTATGCAATGTTATCGTTTGATTTTAATATTAAAATATTTTCTAGGGAATAGTAGAAGATTTTTTCTTGAATTCTGAATTCAGACCGTATAATAATGTATAAAAAGAGATATCGCATATAATAACCTGTAAGCATAGAGTGCATAAGTGAAAAACATTTTGCCTTGGTAGAAGGTCTGTACTCAGTTACAGATATAGTTTTGCTAGAAATTTCAATGACTTAAAAGCTTAAAAGTTTCTTGATCTTTTACGAAATTATAAAGACTATATAATGACTATAATATATTCGGGTTAGGGTGATATACCTTCACAATACTTTTTCATATGGACCTACCGGCTTTTGAAGTAAGGTTAATATAGCATCAGAAAATACTTCACCGAGACCCGATAATCCTTCTGGAGTAACAGCATTAGATGCAGTAGTTTCTTTTTGACAACCTTGCTTGGCCTGGTTACCATTAAGTCTATCTTTTATCCAGTTGAATGCACCTCCAGCACCACTAACAGCCTGAATAAGATGCTCGCTCAAAATGTCTTCATGATATTCGATATTAGCACCTCTTTCACAGAAGTCTTTATAAAGTTGATCTGTGCCTGATGCAGGTATAATCTCGTCATTTTTACCTTGGTAAAAATATAATGGAATTGTAGGAAGGTGTTTACTTCCGATCATAGTATTCATTTCTGTAATATTCTTTACAATTGGTAAACTTAATAAGTGCTGTTTGTCAACATCAAAATATTCACTTACCTGGTTAAATGCATAGTAAGGAAGTTCTTCAATGAGACACATTTGTTTTGCCTTTCTAAATTTGTCAAGTTTATCTTTGTATCCTAATTCGTTTATAAGATTATCCAATTCTGGGTACTCATTGGCCAACCCATTTATTGCTGCAATAACGAAACCATTGAAGGGTCCCCCAAAGTTCTTCTCTGCAACTTGAGAGATGTTAGCAACAATTCCACCATAGGCAGCTCCAACAATGTCGAGCTCACTTGCATATGTTGGATGCATTTGAGCGGCCCATCCAGAAGCAAACGAACCACCTGAGTATCCCCAGAGAACAACCTTGGCATCTTTGTTGATACCAGTAATTTGACCAGAACCAAGAGTGGCACGAATTGAATCAAGAATAATATGACCCGCTGATTCACCTACAACGAAGGTAGATTTAGGACCTTGGTGATCTGGAATAACAACATGCCACCCTTCATTTAGTCCGGCTTGAGCCAAAAGTTGTTCTATTTGACTAGTTAAAATAGAGTCTGCATCCGACCCTAGCTGCATAGCATAGGATGGTGAACAATCGATATTAGCTGCATCTTCGGCTGGTTGATAAGACAACAATTTGTTTGGATCGGCATTATAGGGTTCAAAAACAGTTGTCACTGCGGCAATAGGTTCTCCAAAGCTATCTTCTGAACGGATCAAAAATTGATGTACCGACTTAATTTTTTCAGGAATAACAAGAATTCCAAACAGATTGTTCATTTGACGGTGTTTCAAGACGTCACCTGGTGATTTTATTTCAAAGCCTTCCGGGGCTGAATAAAAAGGATCTTCACTTGGCTTGATAGGCAAACCTCTTGGATTTAATGAAATGATGGGCGCACCTAATACTATGTTGCAAAAAATTGTAGAAAGGATTATTACTATAAAATTCATATTGTTCTATGATTGAATAATTGAACACTTATAAACTACCAATTTATGGGGTCTTACCTTGCTCTTATATTCTATTTAAATATTCTACCTGGATTAGAATTATGAAGCTAAACTAATGGTTCTTTGTTTATACTTTCGAGTACTTCAAAGAACGCTTTACACTAACTAAAAGAGGATATACAGCTTCTACTTCTGGGACTTTTTATCCTGTGAAAGTACATCACGAAACTAGTCTAAATGAATTCTAAATGCAAATACGTATTTCATGTTTATATTCAAATAAAACTAATGCAAAATACACTCACGTGTAAAGTTTGTAAGAGGGGTTGTGATTATAAACATAACAATCATATAGTATATCTCCTTGTGAAATATAAAAACGATAAAGCTTACACATGTCCAATAATGAAATTGGCTGTTTATTGTATAAATATTATTTCGAAACCCGCAATGTTTACCTTCTTATTCCTCTAATATGAAATTGGAGTTCACCAATTGTTCTAGTCAAGCATGCGTGATTGATTCTAGCCGATGTAAATATTCTTCTAAGTTATATGAGACTTAAACATGATAATAAGTCTTGGAAATTTGAAAGAATTAACTAAAGAGCAGAGATAGCTAGAAAAAATTTAATGGAATGTTATTGATATATTAAGCTTATTACTATTTCAAATTTGACTTCTGTTAAACTATAATTTCAATATATTTATTCTACTTTTTAAATCATGTTCACTATTCAATTATTACATTATCAGCCTTCATGGCTATATCAGAAATGTCTTCACTGGGAAATTTCTTCCAACGTAATCCTTTTGTTTCAGAGAAGAAGAAGTAGTCAACGGATCCATGCACGAATAACCATACACAAAATACAATATAGTATCTCCATGAAATTGAATCCATTCCAAAATTATTAAGTAACTGTTAAATAATACCCATGCTTGTGTAGATAATGAATACAAAATACCAGCTTTTCCTCTTAATGTATAAGGTACAACCTCCATGACATACGTATTTCCAATAGGAGACAAGATATGATAAATCCAAGAAAAAAACATATTATGGCTACGATTCCTCTACCCGAAGACTTATTTTCAAAATTGGTTCGTTCATTTACAGACGCCAATATTACCCAAATGATAAAGGTCATGCACATTAACCCAAGACTTCCTAACATCAAAATCCTGCGTCTTATATTACCAGAGTACATCGCAGATAAAATACACCAGACACCACCATAACAGTTAGTCAAATATTAATTTTCAACTTGTTAACTGGTTCAGTATACCCGATATCTTCAAGCACAATTGAAAAATAATATGAAACAAGTGAAGAACCACACAAATGTATAATCGAAGGTAACGCAATGGTAATAAATAAATAATCTATGCATATTTGCTTCTGTTTCAAACCATGCAAGCCAGGAAACATTCTTACCCTATTGCTCTTTAGCAATTGCGGCTCTGATTCCAGCCACTTCAAATTTGACTAGCTCATTATCCCTGTCCACACCGGCATGATATTTAGTTAACACTTCGAATGCTTCTTCTTCTTTATTGTGAGCTATAAGCCATCTTAGTGATTCTGGACGAAATACAACCAAGACTAATTGAATTAATGGAAATACAGCTTGCAACAATGAAGGCGACCTCCAAGAACAGTTGTTGTATTTCATGTCTGACACATACGGACCCAACGTTAAAATGGCTGCCAAAAAGCTCACCGAACGGATAGCTTGCTTGCAAAATACTTATAATAGCTGGTCTTTGACTTGAGAAGGCTGTCACTGTTAATGTGCAGCTGCAATCTGGGTAGCTGCAGCACGTACCAAGGCCTGAATGATACGTGATGCGAGAAACATACCAAAGTTGACTGCACCAGCCTGTAATCCAGCACCGAGTAAGTAAATGTTTTCTTTTAAAACGATCACCTGCCACCACCATGAAGGGAGTTGCAGCCAACCCACCGAAATAAATACCATTTGTCATAGTACTCAATGTTCCACCAGACGGACTATTAAAATATCCCGTCCAACTTGGTAATGTCTGTAAATTACCCATCATACTACCGTCATATCCCTGAGTAACCATACCAAATAAGGCACAGCCTAAAAATATGTTTAACTTCAATAAATATGGGTATTGAAACCACCATTTTGTCAATATGGGTGTGACATCTTTCAATGTAATTACCTTCTGATTTTCTGAATCTGATAGTTTTCTCCAGATATCACTGCAATATTTTGACCTCATGATGGCGCTCCATATCGATTACTATATTTTGAAATTTTGGCCTCAATACAGAACACAAACAGAGATTTTTTATATATAATCATTACTAGCAGCCACAACAATCACTTTATGGTCTCAACTATAACAACCCCATTTAATCGAAAACGAAAAGTTGAATAGTTTTTTTGAAGTTCAATTAATGATGGGGGAGGTTCCATACTTAATATTTAGATCATCGTGGTATAGCATTTTCATGTTACTAGGATCAAAAGCGCGGAGAATTAAGGTTTGCTTCCCCATGCCCCCACCAGTTCGTAAAAAATGGAATTGTGACAGAAAGCCAAAAATACAACTGCCTATTGATACAAGGCAAACATTTTTTGTATTTGATACCGTTTAATCCATTTGAAAGCTTAGTTTTATTTACTTTCTGAAGGTACGTCTGATTAGCAGACGGAACACATACATTCATCATAACATTTAAAAAAGTAAAACGCAGATATGCTGTAAGTTATATCTTACAATATAAATGTTTGAGATAACAAAATATGCCTTTGATACCTTGTAGCGCAGATTGAGTAACTAGGAAATTCAGTCTTGACTTACATATCCGAGCAAATCAAGAAAATAATGCATATTTCCATTTATCTGAGGTACTTTACACAATTCCCCAGAAAATAAAACGTAAGGAGACTACGTGACATAGAAAACTATATTTTAGGATAACTCTTTCATTTAATTTTTCAGCCTTGTTTTGAAACAATCACTCCTTAGATTCTTGTCCAAATTCTTCGAAGAGATAGGAATCAATAAACTCGGCAAAGATCTTGAGGGCCAAATGATATCCGATCAATAATATCTAAAACTTTAACGGTGGAGGAAGAGATTATTGCTTGTGTAACATTCACCGTTGGAAGTAAATGGTGATAGAATCAGAAAGTATTGAAATAAATGCATAAAGTTTAAGATTTTGTGCAAATACTAGTTTTGTATATTCACGTGGAGTAACAAAGGCATATTTTCGAAAAGTATTCGTTATATTTATGTAACATATCTATAGCCTTGGATGTATCTAGGCAAATTTTCTTGATATACATATTGACTTACTAAAAAAAAGTTAACCAGATATGCGTTGAATAGATATCATGATCAAAGGTTTTTCGTGCATGAAATAACCCCAATGCAAAGTTGCAATAAGAAAGGTAATTGCTAGTACAACACAGGCATAATTCATATTGTCAATTCTAATGGGATAATATATAGGAATACGATTTATATATTATGAAGAAACATAATATCAAATGCAATTCGTATATCACACTATCCAAATCATCCAAAATCTATGAATTTGCTAATCAGGTAACACTCTGGGTTCTTGATGAAGCCGATTTAGAATATTTTCATGATGGAGATTTTATTATGGATGCGCTTCTAAATTCTCAACATAACCTTACTCCAGGATTAATTGAATATTCAAAGTTATTGAGCCTATTATTAAAGAGGTCAACAAATATAAGATCACTAACAAATTTGATGTTATTGATTTGGAAAATTACTCAGTGACGTATAAGTATTAATTACTCAGGTAAAACATTAATCAAATCCGGAGAGTTGAATTTACCTAAGGTTAATGTACAAGAAACTGTTAAAGGACCATTGCCAGAATAGCAAATATTTCTAGTGGTATAAATGTCCTGGAAATGTAGTTTAAAACAGTAAAAGGGACAGGAGCTATTGAAAGTGGACATATTGTATCATGGGCACAATATGAGCAGGAAGCCTTTACAAAGGAACCTATTACCGAAACTTACAACAAAGATTACCTTTAAATTTCAAATTAAAAGTTTAAACACAAACTTATCATTAACAAAATTTCTGGACGTATTTCGTATTGGAAAAATGGATCAAAGAATTTATTTCAAAAGGTATCAATATCAATAGATTAAGCTCTGGAGAGCAAGTATAAATAATGATACCTGTAGATGACAAGAGGTAAAAATTACACTAGCTTGACACCAGAAGTATTCCAGGATATGTATACCCCAAACTATTCCAGGATTGGGCTATGAATTTGAATTCAATGACGACTTGGGAAATGATGTTAGATGGTTCGGGAGAGGAACTAGGGATATATTGATAAAAATGAATCACAAAGGATAGAGATTTAGAGATTACCATTTGAAATGCTTAATTATTCGTACGAATATCCATAGGAAATTGTAATCATGAGGCAACTGAACGGTTATTATTGTTAGACGACGTCTAATTAGGACTTTATGTTTCAATGGATGGGAGAAAATTCAGATATAAAGTACCAGATGAATATAATGTTAAGCACGACGTCTCCACTATATAAAGCGTGATTCAAAAGGTTTTGTTCTAATTATAAATAACATGGAGTGGGTACAGGAGCATGTGGGCCAAGATTACTGTATGAATTTAAATTCAAAATTTCTATAGACGATCCAATACTTTTTCAGTAACTTCGAAAATCTTGAAATAGACAATTCTTTGAGTTATTTCCCATTACACACATCTTATTTACAATGCGGAAGTTCATAAACCAAAATACTTTCTGTATATTCATGAAGTTTATCACATTTCCATGATTTAATATATAATTAGAGTGCGCAGAATTCATATTTCTTTTACATTGGCTACATTTTGTGAGTGGGCGAATGAAGGGCAAACTCATGTGCTGGTCACAGCAAAATCTTGCTTTTACCTTCTCAATTAATTGTAGTGAGAGTATATGGAACCTAAGATCTATATCAAACGTTTTACCGATAGGTTCACTTCGCGTATCAAACTTGACTCAGTTGCATCTTTTCACGTTTTCCATTGCACAACCATTTAACAAATTATATAAAACATTGATGCAATAAAGAGTAGAATATAAGCATTAATTATTAATCAGGATGAAAGAATGAACTAATCATTCAAGTTGCTCACGACGTACCAAATTTGCAACCGCCGTATTTGAATTCTGTCTGCGGTTAAAAGCACGACATTACTAACTCTATATTTTTACTTCTATATAAAAGTAGACATCTCATCCTACTATGCGAAGGTAATTAACCCATCAGTTAAATTTTAGATAAAATTATAATATTAAGTATTAAAATACAACCATTGAAGGAGAGTGGTTATTTAAGCCAATAAAGATTGGTCAGAATACTTTTACAAACAAGGTTACTTTTGCACCTACTACTAGATTTAGAGCCTTGGTTGATCACATTCCGTCTGATTTAGAATTAGAGTATTATAATAAGCGATCTAAATTCCCGGGATCGTTATTAATAACAGAGGCTACTTTTGTTTCTGAACAAGGTGGGTTATATGCCAATATCCAGGAATTTGGAACAGTAAGCATGTTAACGCATGGAAAAAGATTACTGATAGGGTCCATAAAAATTGTTCATTCATTTCATGCAAGTCTTGGGCAGAGTTGCAGATCCTACCTTATTTAAGAACGGGGTTTAGATTTTGTCTCTTTATCTGTTCTTTATCCAGATGATACCTTTAAGGAATATGTTGAGGCAGTAGGTAATCCTCTTAGAGCGTTAACAGAAGAGGAAATTCATAAAGTAGACTATGACAGCTATACCGATGCAGCTAAAGATGCCATTGCAGCTGGATTTGATTATATTGAACTTCATGCTGCAAATGGATATTTGCTCGACCAATTCTTGCAACCAGCCAGAAACCAAAGAACTGACAAATATGGTGCAAGCGTTGAAAACAGAGCAAGAATTTTGCTTGAATTAATGACCATTTAACCACTGTTTAGTGCAAACAGATTGGCTATCAGAATTTCGCCATGGGCTAAATTTGAAGACATGAAAGCAGAGGACGACTCAACTCATCCAATCACTACTTTTGGTTATATTTTACATGAATTACGGAGGAGAGCAGACGCAGGTAAGGAGCTTGCTTATGTGTCAATTGTAGAACCTCGTGTCCAGGGTGTTGATGTTGATACATCGCAACGGTCAGGAGATAAATCATTTGTTGGGCAAATTTGGAAGGGGGTCATTTTGAACAGCGGTAAGTATACTTATGATGCTCCTCATTTTAAGACTTTGTTACATGATATTAGCGACAACCGTACTATGGTAGGATTTGCTAGATATTATACATCTAATCCTGATTTACTCGAAAGCTTGTACGAGGTTGGGATTTAACTCCATACGTGAGACGTACTTCCTATGGGTCAAGTAATTGGAGGTATAACACTTTCAATAATTACAATGAGAAGAAGGGGTTTGTCCAGGATATTGAGAGTACCAAATTGGCTCATGCTATAGAAGAAATAGAAGTTATACAGTTTCATGTAGACTAGACAATGCCTAAATTGTTTACATTCGTTCCGTAAAATTATTTGTAAGTGTTTTCTAATGTGTTTTAAAACTATTGTATACAAGATGCCGTTAGTCTTGAAAGTTATTTGTGAATTTGCTTTTGACCAGCTACTCATGTACACTAATTTTCACTAAATTCTATTGTACAATTTGACTCATTTAAAAAGCTATATTCGAATACTTAAAAATATTCTGTAATTCAAAATGCTAAAAATAAGTAGAAAAAGAGTAATTGAATAGAAGTAAAATCTCTTCTAAGCTTAGTCAATCCAATTTTGGGTTATTGATTTATCCTCGCAATACTCTTCTGCCAAAGATGTTGCACATCTTCCTAACAATTCGTTCTCAAGTTCAACATTATTACCAGCATAATACTCTTTTATTCTGGCTATAGATTGTGGACCCTGATCTTTCTTCTCAATATTCAAAGCCTTTAATATATGTTGCCAAAACCCTTTTATGTGGACGATTTTGTTGGTTCTATCAGCCTCAGAAAAAGTGACACCCATAAAATCATCTTCAACTGTAGAATCCAACTTTAGAACATGGTCCCAATATGCAATACTGTTCGGTATTAATACGTTCTTTCCGTCTTTACATATAGAAAGATTATACGTCCATGGTTCTGCAACCACATTAAAGTCCATTAACGAGCTTACATAATCTAATGTGAATTCATCTGTTTCCAAATTCTTCGAAATAATGAAAGCATGCGGTCTATAAATTTCCTTCAAACATCCACATTCGCTATTATGTGATCTAGCAATACCAAACCAATATCTCCTGAAGAATAAATGCTTTGGCAAAAGGCTAGACGGTATTGGAACAAGGTTAGTTCCCCCCCTCAATGCACCAACATGCTTTGATTCGTCTGCTTTAGTATCTATAAAATTAGGCCCAGTGACCTTATCACACACACCATCAGAAAGTCCACATTTGATAACACGAAGAGGATTAAAGTTATATATGAAATAAACATTGCCTGGATCATCATCATCAAAAAATGGAGCCCAATTTTTCTCACGGAACCTTGGCTTTAAGCCTCTTAACGATAATCTAATGGTATTGTTACCACTAAATGGTCTATAGAAATGCATCGCTCTTCTCCATTTTATCTCGGTACGACGCATGTTGAAAATAATAACAGGCTCTTCTTCTAATTCACCTTTGTCGTTAATAAACTTTCTTAAAACTACGCGGGGGTCTTCAGGACCCATTACAGAAAACTTGTTCTTTGGATTTTGATCTATATCAATTTTAACAAGTCCAGGGTACTGAAGCACTGTACCATCCGCTAGCGAAATATTGAAGTCAGTTAATTCGTTCCAATCACGGTCAAAAATTTGAACATCTATCAAACTGATTGTGGGCCTGCTTCTCGCGCTCTCATGCGCATAAACTATTCTGTTAACAAAAAAATGAACTTTGTACTTGGATAACCAAACACTACTTCCACAGAATCTTGCCCATTTGTTTTTTAGAATTTCTTCTTCAGTCTCGCCATCCTTGTCTAAAAAGCAATTCTTTGCTATTGGGTATTCGGACTTGGACAACTCAAAAGCTTGCTTTCTCACCCTTTTTAGGTCACCTTCAACAGGAACTGCTGGGCTTGAAGACATCTTATCACTGAACTGCACAGCATTACATTCAAAATCCTCAGTGGATTCGAATTGCACTTTTTCTTCTATGAACGAATACCCAGGAACATCGAATTCTGAGTATTCTATCTCTAAGATGTGCAGTGTCAAGGGGGATAAATGAAAGTCGGACCCTAAATATGTCAGGGTTGCTAAAAGTCCAGCAGATAAGTAGACCCAGGCATATACATTGAGGAATATTAAAAATACCCCAAAAATGGTATAGTGTAACTTATTCCTTGACAGTAAACTTTTTATGCCTTGAGTCCTCACGGATTTCCAGATGCTAAACCTATTGAAATAATAGATTGTTCCAAAAGCTAAGGCTAAAGTTACTGAGCCGTATACAAAAGGGTCTTTTGCAAATTCAAAAGCCATACGATCAGTAATCATAACGGCCACTTCTCTAATTCTTAGATGAAAAAAATAAACCAAGCCTTTCTGATAGACATTAAAACTGCATCAACTTGATGAGACTCGCCTTCTCTTCGCCTCGTTTTCTAGTACTGCACATAAGTACAAAAGGGACCTCTAAAAGAGTTTTGAACCCAAAAAAGAACGAAGACAGATATATATCGTAAATCATGATCGAGGTTGATAGAAATAATGTTATTGACAGTCCTTTCTATAAATACAAATATATACAAAGAGAGGAATATGTATTCAAACTGTTAACTACTCTTGCGCCCCAGCTCTCGTGGGCTTAATTAAAAGTCACACAATTAATTTTCTCAGTTACGAAAAGTCGGCCGTACACCAAATATGTCATTTTCAAAAACTTACTCACGCACTACATAACAGATTAACATTGGACTTGCTCAAGATAGATTTAACAAACTTTGCTGAAGTTTTCTTTTGTTATTTACAGTTGATATGCTTGCGTTAGGTCACGTGTAACGTATCCAATCAAAGAGACGGAAATGGTTATTATTATCGGTGAGTGATTAAATTCATCCATGACTGAGAGGAATCTAAGGCAACCGTATATTGTGCTCTAACAAAAAGTATATGTGATCATGATACCTATTTATATGAGAGAGTACAAATAAGAAAAGTAGGATGTTTATGACAAAAAAGTGTAATTTCTTTTGTAGTTGTTCCCTCAAAAGAAATGTCTAAAGCACTGCTCGTTTAGAGTTTACGAACAAAAATGTTAATTTTATAGGTAATGCACTTTTATTCGGACACTACATATCGCCTACTTCATCCGCTACAATTCCCTATTTCTCCCGAGAGAAGATCTGTGGATTCCGGTCGATCTTCCATGATCCACAGTTATTTCAAAGATGTAGCCTCGTATTCGTTTAGCCTATATTACATGATGAGTGAGAAGTACATCTCCAGATGCGTATATACAGCAAGAAAGGAAATAAACGTTCATGTCGCTCGTTGATTCCCGGAGTAAAATTGTTCTCTACGGGTCGATCGGTCTTTGTACGTTAAAAGCCGACCTACTTTTCCCGCCGTGGCCTGTTTTTTATTCTGGCTCCACCAATAATAAACCACGATTTGTAATTTACACCTTCAACATCATGTGGATTTTTGCGTATTGTACGAAGAAATGTATAGTTTATTTTCTGACGGGCTAAGGAAGTCTATATAAATTGGCAGTCGCTACTATTTCTCTTGAAGTTGGGGATATTCATTATAAAGAAACATCACAAAGAAACATCACAAAGAAACAAAATGACGATTAACACTCCAGTAATTTACGAGATTAAAGAATTAACTGCTCGTGAAAAAGAATTGATTAAAGCATCTGTTCCTATTCTCGAACAATCAGGCGAGGTCTTAACTTCCAAGTTTTACAATCATATGCTTACTGATTTTCCAGAAGTTAAGCCTTTCTTCAACGAGGCTCATCAGAAGACCTTGAAACAACCTAAGATTTTGGCGTATGCTTTATTAAATTACGCCAAGAACATTGATGACTTGGCTCCATTAACAGGTTTTGTAAATCAAATTGTTGTGAAGCATGTAGGTTTACAAGTTAAACCAGAACATTATCCTATTGTTGGTCAATGTATTTTAGATACAATGAGTCAGTTATTAGGTCCAGATATCGCAACAGAAGAATTTTTGACTGCTTGGGCAACTGCTTATGGTAACTTAGCCCAAATACTAATTAATGCTGAAGCTGAGAAATACAGAACAATGGAATGGGATGGCTTCCGTGATTTCAAAATTTCACGTATCGAAAGAGAGTCTAAGGACGTGAAGTCCGTTTATTTCAAACCTGCAGATGGGGGGAAGATCGCTATGCCTAAGAGAGGGCAATATGTTTGCATAAGATTCAAGTTACCAGATTCAGAAATAGAGAAGAGTAGAGAATATTCTCTTTCGCAATATCCAAGCACTGATGAATATCGTATTTCTGTTCGTTTAGTTGAAGGTGGTCAGATCTCCCCTTTTATACATAACGGTTTAGAAGTTGGTTCTACTATTCGTGTTAGTCCTCCAGCAGGCCAGTTCATTTATCGTGACTCTGATATTACGAAACCAGTGGTTTTATTTGTTGGAGGTATTGGTATTACACCGTTAGTTTCGATGACTGAAAAGGCATTAGAAAGCGGACGTCAAGTCTACATGCTTAACTCTAATAGGCAAATTGAAACAAGACCTTTTGCAAAGTGGTTACAAGCTTTGAAGGAGAAGTATGGTGATAAATTCAAATTGATCGAATTTATCTCCAATGAACCTGAAAAATCTCTTCAGGCTATTGATAAATTAGAAACCCGTAGATTAGAAACTCAAGATTTTGATTTTGTTGAACCAGGATTTGATTATTATATGTTAGGACCTAATCCTTATATGACATTTGTTAAGGGAGAATTGTTGAGAAGGGGTGTCGAAGAGTCTGAAATCGCTTCAGAATTTTTTGGTCCTATGGAAGTATAATTAATGAAAACATTATAAATTTGTTGCATGTATATACTAAATTATGACTGAATGTTATTTCAAATTGTAGAATTTTTCCATTTTGGCTTGACTGTATCTCAAGGCTGATTTTAAATGAACACTGCTCCTCAGGAAATTAGTATAAACGAGGGAGATCAGTATCTGACAGTCGTTTATCTCCATTGATGAAGGAGCCCTTCTTCAAGGCCCAATATATCAATATAGAGAGAGCAATTGCAACATATACAACAGACACATAATTCATGGAACTTGCTGTTACTGGTAGAACATAAGGAAATGAGAGAAAAATTAGACAAAACAAAGTCCAGATTATAGTCATAATATTGCATATTAAGCCTAGTTTTCCAAACCAAAAGTAGCCCTCCTTTACTTGATGTCTACCGTCCACAATTAAACATGCTGTTGGAATAGAATAAGAAATTAAAAGTAACGTTATACAGGCCGTAATTATGGCATTAAATGCAGTACTAGAAGCAAGAAATATACAGCCGATAATACCTATCCAAAAATTGGATATCAAGTGTGCATTTATCGGAAGTCGTGATCTTCGATTTATGGTCCGCCAATATTTTGACCCCGGTAAACCTCCATCACGAGAAAATGACCAGCAAATTCTGGCTTGCCATGTATTAGCAGCAATATTACAAAGAAAGCCTGTTATTATGCATAGACTCTGAAGGACAATTGCAGCAGATTTATTTCTTGTAGATTGGTGGAAAATTTCTAATATTGGCAATATTGCATTAATTACCTTATTTGGGTCGCTAATACAGAAAAACATTGAAATGGAGTATACGAATGCAGTGATAAACCCTAAGACAACTGTACTCAATATCGCTCGAGGAATGAGAATTCTAGATTGAGAAATGCCTAACTCATCGGCCATATGCGTTGCAGAATCAATGCCCACGTAAGACCAAAGTGGGTTCACTAAACCAACGAAAAAGCCTATAACTGAACTTTGCCACCCCGTTATATTATTAAATTCTTTGAAAACAAAATTGGCCAGTTGGTAGGCGCCATTAGAACAAGATAAACAGGTAACTAAAGTGATAGTAAATGCAAAGATTGAAATATATAAGGCTGAAGATGTTAATATTGGCAAGTACTTTCCCCACAAATTGAATATTGATACGAACAAATTTAGGACCTCGTAAGCCACAAAAATATGCCATCGTTTCAAGTTGAAAGTTGGATGGCATAAGTCGTAAATAGCCATAATACTTGTAGCAACGCTAGAAGTAATTGACGCGTTGGTAAATAACGCACCTGTATAACTTAAGCAGCCACACGAATAAGATAGAAATCGCTTATATCTCTCGGGAGCCAAGCATAAGGTCCAGTAGTATTGCCCCCCGGAATTCGGAAAGCTAGATACTAATTCGGACAATGTTATTGCAACAGCCAAATTGAAAATAAAACCAATTAGTAGCCCATATACAATTATGTTGGTCCCCCAGAAGATATTCCAGTCGCAAGGGAAGAAGATATCCCAAGCCACGAATTAGTTAGCCCAAAACTAATGCCGAATAATGACCACCACGAGAAGTTAGTAGATAGTTCAGTTTGGTTTTCGTCAGCTTTAATTTCGTTGGTTTTTTCAAACGCAACATTCTTTGATAGCATCATACTAGATTATTTTAAATTATAATATAATTTATTCCTGCCTAATGAAATATATTTCTCCGAACAAGAATGAACTATTTATAGGAATTTGCAGCGTCAATAAAAGTTAAATTTCTCAACATGACTACGAGTCAAAAGGTTGCAGAATTTGCTCGCCGTGCACGAAAGCTAAGATGTTCATTTTTACTTAATATAAATCTTCTAATTTAGGTACCAAAGGTATCAATTCGTCTATCAGTGTAAGAGATAAATCTACATCTGGAACTTGTAAAACTATTGGAATATCTTTGGCAAAATGTGTTATCGCAGCGGCGTTGTCAGCATTCAATTTCCCATTAAGAACGATTCCTAAAATTTTTATATTTCTGCTTCTCAAATGTTCAATACTCAAAAGAGTATGATTTATCGTACCCAATTCACTTCTTGCAACTAATATAACTGGATAATTTAATTTTTGAATTAAGTCTGTAATAATCGTTGTTTCGTTAATTGGAACAAATAAACCACCTGCACCCTCTAACACTAACGACTTACCACTTTCATTAAATCTTCTAGGAATTACGATATCGTCTAAAGATATAGGGTAATTTTCTGAAACTGATGCCCTCCACGGTGATAAAGGTTCTTGTAATTCAATTTGTGGTGGCTCAAAATGGCTATCCGATAACTCAGTAAGAGTCTTGACCGTATCTGTATCAAGTGGACAAGAATTTAATCCTGTTTGAATAGGTTTCCAATAATTTGCGCCCCACGCTTTAACTAATAGGGCAGAAATGAATGTTTTACCAACATCTGTGTCCGTTCCTGTAATAAAAACGCCATCCATTCTTGATAGAAAGGAATAAATATTTTTTGCCAGAGGAATGTCTGACTCTCCAGATTTTATACGACGTCGCACACCATGACTCGGAGTCATCTACATTCACTGGGCTCACATTGCATACAAAATCTTGTCGAGTCAATTTTTAATCATCATTTGTTGATGTAACACTATAAGTATATAAAGTTATTTTTTAGACCTTGATAGCTCATATAAATAGTAAAAATACATTGGAATGGAATATATAGATTTGGAATTTGATAAAAAGCACATATGGCATCCTTATACTTCTATGGTAGATCCGTTGCCATGCTATCCTATTCAATCGGCTAATGGCGTATATATAAACACAACAGATGGCAGGAAATTAATAGACGGTATGTCGTCCTGGTGGTGTGCAATCCATGGTTATAATCATCCAGCTTTGAACCAAGCCCTAGTGGATCAGACTTGTAGAATGTCCCACGTTATGTTCGGTGGCATTACTCATGCACCAGCTGTGAATCTTTGCAAGAAGCTCATTAATATGACGCATCCCAAATTAGAATGCGTTTTCTTAGCAGATTCAGGTTCTGTTGCAGTCGAAGTTGCATTAAAGATGGCACTTCAATATTCCCATTCTAGAGGCCAGTTTTCAAAAAAAAAAATCCTCACTATAAAAAACGGCTACCATGGTGATACATTTGGTGCCATGTCAGTATGTGATCCTGTTAATTCAATGCATACTTTATATACCGATTATGTTCCCTCTAATTTATTTGCTGAAGCGCCCCAGCTTCAATTTAGTGATAGCTGGGATGAGGGAGATATTGAGAGTTTTAAAATTTTGATCCAAGAAAATCATCAAACTATTGCTGCTGTAATATTAGAACCAATTCTCCAAGGGGCTGGTGGAATGAGAATTTACCATCCACAATATCTCAAGCGAGCAAGAGAATTATGCGACGCTTATGGTGTTCTTTTAATTCTTGACGAAATTGCTACTGGCTTTGGTAGAACTGGAAAATTGTTTGCATATGAACATGCAGATATTTATCCAGATATTATTTGCCTAGGAAAAGCAATAACCGGTGGATATATGACGTTATCCGCTGTCATTACTACAAGAGAGGTGGCAGATACAATAAGCTTAGGAAAAGCTAAATGCTTTATGCATGGCCCAACTTTTATGGGTAACCCTTTAGCATGTCATGTTGCGAATGCGAATTTGGAAATCTTGAACCAGGGTAATTGGAAAGACCAAGTTAGTAAAATTGAAAGACAACTAGTATCTGAGCTTCTTCCTCTAAAATATATGGGCTTTAAACAAGTAAAGGACGTCAGAGTTCTAGGCAGTGTTGGCGTGGTAGAACTCAATTATTCCATTGACATGGTTGCCTCCCAGAAACGTTTCGTTGAATTGGGAGTTTGGATTAGACCTTTTGGTAAATTAGTGTACATTATGCCACCATATATTATATCTGCATCAGATTTGGGCAAGCTTATTAGTGCAATAATCTTTGTGGTTAAAAACAGTAGTTAAAAAAAAGCTGTACACATAACCTGTATATATTTTATCAGTAAGCGATGTTTTCCTAATGCAGAAAATGCTCGTAGGTTCGTGTCTCAGAATTTCTCATTCTAGTGTCAACTCTAACGAAATGCCGAAAGGATCCGGGGTCGCTTGTCAAGCTCGGTTCTAATAAATTCTGGGATAATCCCCGAATGATATATAATTGAATGATGAAAAATTAGTCATCTGTGTTAAAATGAATTTATAACAGTCAACTAAGTATGAGTAGCAAAGATGATACTAGAAACTGTGCAAAAATCAATGAGAATGTATTTCATGAGGGAATAAACATGCAGAAACTGATTATTTTGTTTCTTGTTCTCCAAAAAAATTTCACCTTTACCAGCAAACCATGAAAAAAAACTTTACTCTGAAAATAATGTTAACTGGATTTCGAGAGTATTCTTCTGGTGCAACCCCATAATGTATGTTGGGTACAGAAGAATCTTGCAACCTCAAGACTTGCTCGTTTTAACTAAAGATATAACAGTTGAGGGGATGACTATGCGGTTTACATCAGCATATCTGACAAAATGTGAAAAGAACTCCAAAATTAAACTAGACAAAGATAATAATAAGGAAGGCGATATTTCACCTAATTATCTTTGTGCCCAAGCCTTACTATTGGTTTTCTGGAGACCCTTTTTGCTATCATGTATTTTCATGATTTTGTCAGGAATTGGTTCAACCTTAAACCTTTGCTATCTAGAAAATTGATCAATTTCGTTGAAGAAAAGACTAATGGAGCTGAGACGTCAACAGGAAAAGGCGTTGGATATGCTTTGGGTACGACCGGAATTCTATTTGCTTGCGGCTTACTTCAAAATCATAGTATACAGAAGGCGAGGATAGTCGGTGCTAAATGTAAGGCTATATTAACTAAAGCCATTATTGATAACTCTTTTAAATTAAGCCTAAATTCGAAGCATCTTTATCCATCAGGCAAAGTTATATCAATGATGGGAGCAGATTTAGCAAGAATTGATTTTGCAATCGGCTATATACCAGTATTAATATCCTTTCCAGTGACTGTCACTATTGCTATAGTAATACTTATTATAATATTGGAGTTTCAGCGCTTGTTGGGCTTGCTCTCTTGGTTGTATTTGTGGTATTATTGACATTCTGCACTAGCAAATTGATTGGTATAAGACGCTATGCTAATAATATATAGATCAAAGAATCCGTTATATTCAAGAAGTATTGAATAATTTAAAATGATTAAATTTTATTTTCGGGGCTACCATATTTTGATAGAATTGCTGACATTAGAAGGCTAGAGATGAAAGGTATTTTTAAATGTAAGCATTAATGAACATTGTAACTGCAATGGCCATGTCATTCACTAATATTTCATCAATGGTTGTCTTTCTTGTCGTTTATGCTCTTGATAGTAGCAATAGAAGTCCAGCAAATATATTCTCGTCACTTTCATTGTTTAGTATTTTGGCGCAACAGATGTATTTACTTCCATTAGTACTTTCTACTTGTGCAGACGCATATGTGGCATGCACCATAGTTCATGAGTATTTAAGTTGCGAAGAAAAAACAACATAAGAGCGGAGTTGCTCTCTAGATAACTCAAGAAATATTGAAATGGACAAAATGAACGCTGCTATAATAATAAAAAATGCTTCATTTAATTGGAAACATTTGATAAGCGTGATAAAGAAATTTTATCACAAATTTCTGATGATTGTCCTATCGAAGACAAGGTAGGTGATGGACGTTAAGTATTCAAGGGTTTAAAAGACATGAATTTAACGATTTTCAAAAATGAGTTTATTGTAACAACAGGATCAATAGGATCAGGAAAACACCATTTTTAAACGCCCTTTAAGGTTTCATGAATAAAAGTTGGGAGACAGATGAAATAAATGGTACTTTACTATTCTGCAGTCAACCTTGGATCCAAAATGCCACCTTAAGAGATAATATTCTTTTTAGGAGTGAATTTGATATAGAGAGGTGCGAAAAGGTGATAGATATATGCTCCTTATCTACTGATCTAAAAAATCTCTCTGTCGGGGACAAAACAGTAATTGCAGGAAGAGGAATAACATTGTCTGGTGGACAAAATGCCAGAGTCAATTTAGCTAGAGCAGTTTACGCAGATCGTGATATAATTTTAATGCATGTTGAATGCCGTTGATGCTGAGGTTGTATAAATATCAATGAATAATTGAATTTTAGGATTGATGCAAGATAATACACGGATATTGGCCACACATCAGCTTTCATATTGTTTCATCTGATCGAATCATATTTTTGAATGGAGATGGTGCGTATGAAATTGGTACATTCAATGAATTAAAACTGAGCAATATGCCATTTGTTGAGCTAATGAATCATAATTCTTTTAACAACAATAAAGCCAATGAACTGGATAGAGACACAAGTAATTTTGATTCTGAGGACAATAACAACAAGAATAAAACATTACAAGCATCAGAAGGAGAATTAATTGGAAAAGAAGAAAGGGCTGTTAATAAGGTAAGTTTACAGATTTACCAGAATTATCTAAAATTTGGATCAGGAGTCTTGGGTATCTTAAGCTGGTGTACGATTTACTTATCAAACACTAATTTTGCAACATTTTCGCAATTATTTCCTAATATATGGCTATCTTTTTGGGTTTTAAGTTCGATAAGTCTTCTAATTTCTATATTGGACTTTATATTATGTTTTCAATATTATCTGTGATTTTCCTACTCATTGAATTATTAAGTCTTGTTTATCTAATGAACACTTCCTGCTTAAAGTTAAGTTTGCTGAGTACAAAAAATATTTTACATACAACAATGGAATTTCTAGATACAACCCCAATAGGGCGTATTTAAATAGATTTTTAAGAGACACAGAAATTTGGAAATCAATTAAGAATGACAAGCTATACGCTTTCTTCTATCGTCGCAGTTATAATATTATATATTATATATTTGCCATGGCTTGCACTATCTCTTTCACTCCTAGCTGCTATATTCACTTTCGTTATAAGTTAATATCAGGCATATTCAAGAGAAGTTAAAAGATTGGAGTCAGTACAAAGATCATTTGTGTATAGCATATTTGGAGAGATACTAGGTGGAATGGACACCTTAAAAATATCTCAGGTTGAAGATAATTTCAACAAAAGATTGAGCAAGCTGATAGACAATATGATGAGGCTTATTTCATAACCATCACTAACCAGAGATGGTCAGGTGTACACTTAACCTTGATCGCATCTATTTTTGCTCTTATAATAACAATTTTATGTGTACTCAGTGTTTGATATCAACGCCTCCTCAGTGGTTGTTATTATAATATCTCTTACAAATAATTACCCAGCTAGTTCAGCTAATGAGATCCATCACGAGAGTTGAAAGTGAAATGAATTCAATGGAAATACTAAATGATTATGCAGTGAATTTGGTTCAGGAAACCCCATACCAAATAATGGAGACTATGTCTGAGCCCGAATGGCCAAATAAAGGGAATATTCAGTTTGAAAATGTTTCCATGTGTTATAGAGAAGGTTTTGCCATTCGTATTAAAAAATTTAAATTTGAATATACGACCAAATGAAAAGTAGGGTATGTGGTAGAACTGGAGCAGGAAAATCATCAATTATGAATTGTATGTTTAGGTTAAATGAACTTCAAAATGGAAAGATTTATATTGATGAACAAGATATTTCGACACTTGGACTTCGTGAATTAAGATCTAAATTATCAATTATTCCACAAGACCAGGTTCTTTTCACAGGTATTATTAGGAGGAATTTAGACTATTCAATGAAGCTGATGATAAGCTCTTGTTGGATGTTTTAACGAAAGTGGGCCTAATAGGTATGTCTGAAAATGAAATTATGCTACTAAGCCACGAACATCGGTCAGATAGCAAATTTCATTTGGATCATATTGTAGAAAAGGAAGGCATTAATTACTCACTGGGTGAGAAACAATCAATTTCATTTGCTAGAACATTGGTAAGAAATAGTAAAATTCTTATATTGGATGAAGCTACATCATCAGTATATTATGAAAAGGATTCAAAAATACAATCAATAATAGCCAAAGATTTTAAAGATTGTACCATATTGTGTATTGCTCACAGGTTAAAAACTATAATTCAATATGATAGAATTCTAGTTATTGATAAGAGAACTATGTTAAGGAATTTGATAAAACGTTTGGCATTATTCAAACAAAAAGGAATCTTTAGAGAAATGTGTGATAAATCGAACATCATTGAAAGTGACTTTGTAAATTGAACAGAAGCATAGTTAACAATGTCATATATTTACTAATGTTTCTACAGTGACAAATTAAACATTGAATCATTAACATCAACAATGAGTTTATATTTAGAAATAATTAATCGATAGTGTTTAAATTATATAAGCATGTAGCCAATTATAACAAAGTTTGACCTAAAGCACATCTCCCAATAGCACATGCAGCGCTGACAGTATCTAATACATGGTTATCGCTTTCTCCTAATAGTGGGTTAGTCTCAACAATATCTAAGGACGATAATAATCCAGTTTCTGCAACTGCCTCTGCAACAAACAAACCCTCCCTTAAAGTTAATCCACCTTCTACTCTGGTACCTGTTGCAGGTACAAAAGATGGATCAATTGCATCAACATCGTATGATAAATGAATAGGACAATCTCTATTTGGGTTAATTTTGTCCAATGCCATATCAACGACCTTTCCAATACCATATTTATCGATATGATACATAGAGAATGCCGCTATGTTGCTTTCTTTTAAAATCCGTTTCTCTCCTTCGTCTACATCTCTCAAGCCTATGTATGCAATTTTAGTTGCTTTCAACAACTGTGGTACCCAGCTAAATTCTTCTGGATATGAATCACTATCCAATCCCATTACAAACGATAACGGGCAACCATGTAAGTTACCCAGGTCCGTTGTCTTAGGTGTGTTTATATCCGCATGTGCATCCACCCATAATATACATGTCTCTGGGTTATGTGCCAACATAGCACTCACAGTTGCCGTACCAATAGAGTGATCCCCACCCACAGTGATGGGTAATCTCCCGTTGTCTGCAATGTTCTTGACAGAAGTATGGATTTTCTCACAACAGTCACTCACAATTTTCGTGTTCTTGATACCATACTCGTCTTTCTCGTCACTTTTACTCTTTTCGTAGTTTGTACTTTCTAACGGGTTTGTTAATTCAACGTTCCACCCTAACGATTGAAGTTGCTCTTGAAATCCTGCTTTCAAGATATATTCCGGCCCTAATTCCACTCCACCTTTTGGCTGTCCACCCGAAAAAGGTGCTGTTACAATAGTGGCTTGTTTCTTTGGATAATATTTGTATTCAACTATTTTGTTAGTCTTGTTATCGCATATTTTATTTCTCACTTCATAATACATACTTGACATGTTTATCTTTACTCTTTATACTAAAACTAAAAACTAAAGTCCACGATTATTCATAAAGGAGACGGCCACTTTATATGTGATTTCCATATCTTTTGGTTTACATTTCTAAGGACAGTTGATACCGAGAAATATCAGGGCCATCGCCGTTTATTTCCATGGTCCGATGATTCCGCTTATATTAGAAGGTCACACCGATGCCAATTTAATTCGCGGTGAAATACTGTTTTTATTCGATTTTTGACCCCATCTTCTTCCAGCTGCGCTTCAGATATCTTTAATTATAGTATCACTTGTCATGCAATAATAGCGTCCTAGTCTCCACATTCTATATTTTGCGTTCAAGATACACGGAATAAGATCTAATACACCCATTCTCAATTGTTTCCTAGTCAACTTAACTATAAAACCTGTTACTCGTGGTCAATCATGTTGGTGCAAAATAGTTCACCCAATGTAAGAATTAACATTGATTATAAAATCAAATCTTTGGCAGCTGAATCAAAGCAGAGGTAGTTCAAGGAGGAATAATTTTTGAATTTAGGTATTCGTAGCGTAAACCACAGAATACAAGTGATCTTAGGCGTATTTACCCCGTGGAAGCATGCATATTGCAAGGGATTTTTTCAAGATCTCAATACGTATTCTATCATCGTCTAAGGCCATAGATAATTTATACAGTATCTATGAAATCCATATATAGAGGCTAACTTGAGTGGAACATTCTAATTATACATGAAATGAATGAATTTATATTGAAATAGTGCTCGATATTTCGGACTCTACTTGGCGCACTGCCAACCCCTCGGAAGTTATGGAAAGATTATATAGATTCCTGTATGCCAGAGACTCATCGCATTACACGTGTAAAGTGACAGCGGTACATGGGGAAGAAATTGTTATATGTTCATATGGTTATATTCTACTACACGTGTATGGTAAAATATAGCTGTGAATACCAACGTTGATTTGACTTGATCTTATCGATACTACAGAAAGAGGTGACTGTTTGGTTGTTTTAAATCCTATTTTGCTTTAATTTACCTCCTCCTATATCGCCCAATACATGCTTTTGAATAATGAAGTTTGGCAAAACATTGTTAAGTCATCAAATACCGGAATGGTCCATATACTATATGAACTATAAACACTTGAAGAAAATAATTAAAAACATTGATGAAGCCTCAGACTTTGAAGATGATAAAATTGCAGACTTGATCTCAAACACACTTTCTGAATTCTTCTTCGAGTTAGATCGTGACATCGAAAAGGTTGATGAGTTTTACAACAACAAATATAAAGAATATGAACGTCGTTTATCGAAAATCGTATCTGTTTTAGGGTTTAATGATAATAAGATAACACGCCAAATTGAATCCAATGACGATTTGGATGAGATTATTTCTATATTGCTCGAGTTGAGAACGATTTATCGTAATTTGAAATGGTTTGGTGAATTGAATCATAAAGGTTTTGTTAAAATTTTGAAAAAATTAGATAAAAAATTATTGTATTTGCAAAAGTCGTACAATAATCGCTTGGCAGCTGGGGAAACCCCAATTGAATTGCCAAACTATAATAAAGAATCCTATTTGTCCACAAGGGTTAATGCTTTGCCATTTGTCAATAAAGGTGAATTATTAGGAGGGTTAGATACGATTAATAATATCTTAAATGAACTAGGCGAAATTCAAATTAGTAATGATAACTTAATTGATCAGCTAGATTTTTTGAAAATTGGAAACAGGCGTTATTCCCTTGATCAAGAATTTTTAAAGCAGTTTGATAAAGTGATTGAAAATGATGATTCATCAAGTATTGGTACTGAATTGAGCAAAATCACTTCAAACAAGTTGAATCTGAGATTTTTAATTTCGTTGTTAAGTAAAGCATGTTTGAGTAATTCACTTAATAGTATTGATTACTTACTAAATTACTTGATTGAATTCAACAAAAATCAGAACTTACCAGTTCTTAATTCATTGTTTGATCTGTTTGATATCAGTGGCCGTAATTTCTTTCATCAATTCATTGTTAGTTTGGGAAAATCTCAAGTTGCAAATGAAAAGAAAAGAAACCCTCTCCTTCCTGGTGAATCATCTAAAATAACCAGACTTTACGGTAATAAGGGTGGCCCAGATGGTATTCAACTCAATCCCATTAGAACTGATGGTATTCAGTATATAATGAATAAAATTGATTCCGAGGATTTTGAATTTAAAAAGTTGATTATTGCCAGAGATAACTATTCAAGAACTCCCTTGCATTATGCTGCTCAATATGGTCTAAAGGATATTTCTCAAATTTTGTTGAATTATTTAAATAAGTGGAGTTTGATTGATAAGAATGTTCCTATTGATGATGTGCATTATTGGGGAGACCAGGAAGGCCTTACTCCTATTCATTTATCAATTATTGGTAAGCATCCTAAAACAACAGGCAATTTAATTCTTTACAGTGAAAATCTGGGATTGACTTGCCCCAATTTATTATTACTATCCGTGAGATTGAATTGTCTTGAAATTTTAAAAAATTTAATCAGAAAGAGTAAAATTAGTGTTGACTATACCGATCCACAACACAATAATGAAACAGCGTTGTATATTGCTGCAAAATTGAATTATATTGATATTGTTGCATTTTTGTTACAAGAGGATGCTGATACAGAAATATGTGAGGCACTTTTTGGTTGGACACCGATTTTCATTGCAGCATCGGAAGGATTTAAAGATATCGTTAACCTTTTAATAGATTATGGATGCAAAATAGACAGTGTTGATTATTCAGGTTGGTTTCCAATGGAACATGCAAGTTTGAGAGGGCATTTAGGGGTTGCTGATTTATTGAAGCCAGAAAATGAACAACTATTACTTCACGACATCTATAATCCTTCGAATAATTTAGAGAGACTTTCTAATGTTTCGTTGAAGAGCCCTTCCACAATATATTCGAACAGTTCAAAAGATGAATTGGCACTCTCGGCTAGCAGCATTGATAAGTTACCAGAACCAAATAAGGTTGCAGTAAATGAAGTCTATAAGCAATTGAAGAATTTAGATTCAAATGGAACTTCTAATGGAAGAATAAGTCCCAGATCGAGATCACCAACCAACAGAAAAAATTTTAAGCCAATCAAATCATTTGGCCATCGTTATTTAAATCCAGGTGAATCATTACTCTTGATTACGTTGGGCACTACTGATTTAAGAGACAATGATCCACCTATCGAGTTAAATAATATTTCTATGGCCAAGAGTTTTTTCACAGAATTAGACACAGCATTATCATTATGTATTACATGTCGTAACAGAAATGATACTCTGAATAAATTAATTGAGCCTCCAATGATTATCGATTTGCCTTTGGAAGACCATCATGGAAGTGCGACAGATCCTTTGACTTTTAAGTTAACTGATAACTTAAGTCCAGATGATGTCATCATTATGTTTGATATTATTCCGACTTATCAATATCCGAATAGTAGAGATATAAGTGGAATTACTCCGAACAAAAGACATCAGAAAGTTTTAGGTAGAGCTATTGCATTTTTAAATGATGTATATACAAATGTGGGGCCGAATCTCAGATCTTTGAACAATAAAATATCAGTACCAATTTTTGAATCTAATACATTAGATTTACTAGGTAAAATTAGATTTGAATATTTATGTGTCCAACCATTTTCTCATCCTTCAATGAACATTACTAGAAGTGATACTTACTGGAAGCAATTAGTTTCCACAAGGGTTATTGGCCATAGAGGTTTAGGGAAAAATGTCAGTAACAGAAATTCATTGCAGTTGGGTGAAAATACCGTGGAGTCTTTCATTGCGGCAGCCTCGTTAGGTGCATCATATGTTGAATTTGATGTACAATTGACAAAGGATTTCACTGCTGTTATTTATCATGACTTTACCGTAGCTGAATCAGGGGTTGACATTCCAATGCATGCCTTAACTGCTGAACAATTTTTGAGTTTGAGCGAAGTTGAAGATCATCATATAAAGAATGAAAAGAATAAGAAATCTGTGAAGATTGACTCTAAACAAACTCCATACTCATTAGATGATGAAATTTTGGGAAAAGTCAATCGTCCAAGATCAATGTCAACATATCCATCCGCGCCAAATTTCAATAGAATATCCAATGAGGATTCAGATGAGATTGACGATGAAATAGATAAGGAGTTCAAAGATCAAATAAGTAAGAGGATGAAATTGACCAAGACGTGGAAGGATAAAGGGTTTAAGGGCAATGCGCGTGGCTTGTCTATCGCTTCAAATTTTGTTACATTAAAGGAATTATTCAAGAAACTACCTAAGAATGTGGGATTCAACATTGAATTGAAATATCCTATGTTAGATGAGGCCGAAAGTGAAAGTATGGGTGAAATCGCGTTTGATATGAATTTTTACGTTGATACTATATTGAAAGTTGTTTTTGATGAAAACACAAATAATAGAGATATATTATTTTCGTCTTTCCACCCAGATATATGCCTACTATTATCATTGAAACAACCTACCATGCCAATTTTATATTTGACAGAAGCAGGTACCCAGCCAATGGCAGATATTAGGGCTTCATCTTTACAAAATGCTATCAGATTTGCTAAGAAATGGAATTTATTGGGTATAGTCAGTGCTGCGAAAACTCTTGTCAAGACCCCAAGATTGGCTCAAGTAGTTAAGTCTTCAGGCTTGGTTTGTGTTACCTACGGGGTTGAAAATAATTCGCCAGAATATGCTAAGATTCAGATGAAAGCAGGGGTTGATGCAGTTATTGCAGACAGTGTCTTAGCTGTGAGAGAAGGTTTAAGAAAGGATCAAGAAAGTTTGAAAGAGGTAGAAGAATCACTGGAAAGTCCCTAAAGTGCTCGTTTTTATCTGTATAGATTGAATTTAAATAAATCGTTTTTGTGTTTGATTTTGCGCAACTGAATAGTGTAGGTGAATTTTAGAACATTAATCCAGTAGTATACAAAATTAATGCAGTGTTTTATATAATGTCAGAAGGTTACACCAGAGATGATTCGTCAAAGATTTATACAAATGAGTCAAAGGTTCTGAATACTTCAATAAATTCAGGAATAAATGCTGTACATGTTAATACAGCAAGAGAAATGACTCAATTACATACGAGAGCAAGACTACCAATACATTTACAATATAAAGATAAAAATAGGAACAATGCTATGCCTAAACCACAGAGAAAACCTCTCATGAGTTCTACATTTCCAAAATCAAATCCTAATATATCGATTCCTGCTAAATCACATACAGGCACATGTAATAACCCTCAATGCGCCCACTGTGGGCAAGTAATCATCCCTTCGCCAAAATCATCATTACCCGTGCAAGATCATCCATCAATAACTATAAAAGATTGGAGCATATTCACTATAAAGAGACCGATATTGAATTCTACAGAATTAGATAATTTGGCTGATTCCAGATTCGAGTTTCCATTACCTGAAATGATATTTGGAAATAATCTAGTGAAACTTGTCAACGACAAGGATGGATCTACAATGGAATTCAATGCGTTGGACGCGTTAGATTCTTTGGATGAGGAATCAAATTTGAAGGTCAGTTATCATAAGGAATGGTTGGAATCAAGAAGATCACCATCGACATCCTTCTCCTCAGACATTATAGATAAATCGGAGAAGGCGCAGAAAGAAATCACTAATAAAGACTTGAAAAAATTAACTGATTTAGATTCCCTAAAGCCATATGATTGGACATACTCAACTAATTATAAAGGAACCACAAAGAATTTTCTATTCTTAGAAACAGACAAAAAGATTCCAATTGAAAAATTATTGAGGCCTGATCCAATTTTGTTTTTCGATGAACTGATATTATTCGAAGATGAATTGGGTGATAATGGTATCTCAATGTTGTCAACTAAAATCAGAGTTATGCCAACATGCTTGCTATTATTATGTAGATTTTTCTTGAGAATTGATAACGTTATTTTTAGGATAAGGGATACCAGAGTTTATATTGATTTTGATACAAATTTGATTTTGAGAGAGTATAAAGTACAAGAATGCTCTTATAATGAGGTGATGAAAAAGATATCTAATAAGAGTAATAATGATCCAAAGAAGTTGCTAAGGGACACAATGTGGGTTTCACAAAATATTCCAACCCTAAGCTGTACCGTTGAAGAATACAATATATAGTTACTCGTTGTACTTTATATAGGTCTTTATGATAGAATTTATTTTTGTCGTTCACCTACCATTTCCGAAATTTTATTCTCGAAATTTTCAGTTGGATAACTACTGTTAATGTAAGAGTTGAAAGACATATAATAAAGGCAGAGAGAATGCTTAGGAGATCATTTAAAGTGGCTAGCAGTTCAATTTCTGTCGCTAAAAGAAGTTTGCATGAAGTACCAGTCTTGAAAAATCAAGATAGCTTTTTACAAAATGGTATTGAAGGATTGTATTCACCTACAGGTTTCAAATCTGCTTGGTTAAATTATCAAAAATATTTAACGTTGAATTTAACTTTACAAACAAATGGTACTGAGAATGAATTGAGAAGCCCTTATCAAATTTTATTGCAAACAGCGAAACAAACAACAGAACAACATACATTTCACTTTGCTTCCCAAGCTCACAACAACCATTTCTGCTTCGAGCAATTAACAAACAAGACAGAAGCACAAAAGACAAAACCTTCAAGATTTTTATTAGAAAGGTTAGCCGATCAAGATTTTGCTACCATAGAAGCTTTTCGTGATCAATTCTTACTAGTTGCTGATTCAACATTCGGCCAAGGATGGGTTTTTCTTGTTGAATTACCAGATAAATCAGTTAAAATCTTGAAATGTGGGAACGACGGCACTCCGTATTATTATGGAAAGAACCAATCATTAGATTTAAATGGTGGTATTGATGAAGGTAGTTTTGAGTACTTGAACAATTTAAAGCATTTGGCAAATAAAAAAGAAAGGGATTTCAGTTTACCATTATTAGGTATTAATTGCTGGGATGCGGCATTCATTAATGATTATGGAGTTACTGGTAAATCTGATTATCTTTCAAATTTTTGGGATTGTATTAACTGGGATGTGGTAAATAAAAGGTTATTCCAGGTATGAAAATAAACATTGTTGCATGTACATAGTTCATATATAATTTAATTTCAAATCAATCATCGTTGCTAGTATCGCTATCAATTTCTAATTCCTCTAGATCTATCATATACAATTCTTCAAGTTTAAAACTTTTGAGGCTATTGATGTTAATTATCAGCTGATACTTCGATATCTTCAGTGATAACTTTTCAATATCAAACATGATTCTCCGTAATGACTTGTCTTGATACCAATCAATAGGGAGACTAATTATAAAGCTTGATAGGAGTTCACAAATTATTGAAATATATGACCATTCATTAACCAAAGTATTAAACATCTCATAAACTTGATTATCATTATCATCTACAAATTCCTTGATCTGTTCTTCCTTCAATTTTAGCAATGTAGTATGTTTTTCTTTCAAAATAATGTTGAGCTTGTTCAAATCTTTCAACTTTGATTGTAATTCATTATTAAGAGTATTCGAAATCGAATATGCTAATTTATCTAGAGTTTTGTCATTTTTATTTAGCTCTCGATATGATTTTATCAACTTGTTAACATTTGCCTTTTTATCATGTTCATTGATTGAATACAACGTGGATAAATTCTGAGATATATTCAATTCCGTTGTAGTAATACCAGTATCTAATTTATGAATTGATCTTAGAATAGGTAAAGTTATCTGTAAATAATTATTAAGTAACAATTTTGTCTTGAAATTATCGACTTGTAATTCATAATATTGTCGTATGGCCTTCAATTTTGATATTTCATCACCTTTCGAATATTCTAATACCGGAATTTTATCTAGTTTATTGTTAAGGATTTCATGATATTTCTCTTCAATCTTGTCATCAGATAGTTCATTCAATTCTTCTAGTTTGTTCAAGTATATTAGTTTGTTTAGTTTTTGACTAAGATCGCCGTATAATTCATAGTACGTTTTCTCGAGTTCCAAGGACTGGCTACTACTAGAAAACTTTATGTGGTTCTTAGTTATATCTGGGATACCATAATGATGATCAAGGATTGATGTAGTTGTTAAGACTGAATCACATTCTTTTGATAGTTCATTGGACATAGTAGTAAGTATAGATAATAAAATATGTAAAACGAACTTCTAATATCGCACTAATGTTAAAATCTCATAAATAGTTTAAAATAGAAAAAAAGATAGTTATTAATTTGCAGAATAATCATCAATGTCAGAAACATCTATAAATCTTGTCAAGAACAAGTTATTGTCCATAGCTGCTTCAGGAATTTATGTAAATTTTCAGCCACCTGTCTTGCAAAACACATATAATGAAATTGCCCTGTTTTTATCCGTAAATGCAGAAACTATTGATACAATTGAATCATTTAATTTGTACGAATTACAGTTCTATATATCATTAATGACAAATCATGACGTGGAAGCCAAAACATGCTTAGATAGACTCGTTGATCAATTTGGATCTGAAAAATCACAACGAGTCAAATTATTACAATCTATCTATTTTGAAGCCATAGGCGACAATGAAGCGGCGGTGAAAGTGTTAGGACAAAACGCAGACGAACTAAAATTATCTCGAAGGCTAGTTACATTCAGCAGAAAGCCTGATAGCAATGAAGACTATATTGCTAGTTTGAACTATTATTTAGATTTACAGCCATCAGATGCTATTACATGGGCAGAATTAGCAGACGAATATAAAAAGATTGGACATTATGAAAAAGCCATACATTGCTTGCAAGAAATTCTATTACAAGAGCCCTTTGCTTACAACGTATTTTACAAAGTGGGTTTATTATATTACTATATGTTTTTACAAGAATTTTCGAACAAGACCCTTGATAAAAAGGACAAATTATTAGAAGCCATGTCGATCCTAAATAATGCGAGGAATAATTTCTTGAGGTCAATTGAAATATGCGACAGCTACGGGTCGAGTTGGTTGGGTATCTATTTGATTTCTAAGTCAGAACTTAATCAGACATTGTCAAACAAATTAGCCGATAATAAACAAGTTAAGACCTACTTAGATGAGAATTCAAAATTAGAAATTATAAGCAAACAAAAACTCATGAATTTGAATGAGCTTAATAGCGAGGAAGAATTTTCTAAATTCTTAAATGAATACACATAACTTAGATGAACCTTAATCACGCGCAATAATAAGAGCACTGATAAGCAATCGTTAGTTGTAATTAATTCAATTGATTATAATCTAATGTATAAATCATTCTACATTTTTGCCTGATCTGATCTTTTACGTAAAAAACAGTTCAACACCCAACCATTTATTAATAAAAACTATTAACACCCTAAATATTTTAAATACCCCAACACTAACCTATCTGTATAAGCTAGCATAATTCATGAATGTGCCATTAACTTCAATTGTCAATTAAACAATTGGTTCACAAGATAAGCCATCTTCATTTATTTCTTTTCAGACCCACAAGTGCAATGTTCACACTTACAATCAGATCCACAGGTACAGCCCTTGGATTCTTCGGAATTGTCAACGATAATTTTTTGAGTAATAGCAGCCATTTTTATAATCTTTGATAATAATAAAAAGCCTAAATTAAATGTTTCAGAGGATTGGAGTCTTATTTATACTGTTGAAATTTCGGTTTGTGCTGCGTGACTTGTGCTGCATTTTACATCTGAACTCCCGCACTTACCTCTGAACTCCCGTACGCATGACTGTACTTTCACAGCTAATTTATCTCAGCAGCCAATATGTCTCAAATAGCAATTTGCATGTTTTCTTTTAAATAGGCCCGTGTAGAGCTCATATACGCAAGGTAACTACATAATGATAGCAATTCACACTTCCGGATACTCTGTATGAAAGTGCTAGTAATATTTGTGGATAAATTGCTCACGAAAAGTCATGAAATAAGTTTCTATTATAATATATACTATATATGTAAAGAAAATGCAATTGGATTAAAAATATAGAATAATGAAGACAACTAATGATAAGAAAACAGTTCTGCGTATAAGTAAAAAAAAATTTAGAATTCACCTTTGTAATTTAAGTCTTTTCTGGTTAAAACTTCATCTAAAATACCAGAAGCTGCCGCAACCAAACCTAAGAAAGGTCTGGAAGGGTCTAACACCTTGGATAAATATTCTGGGTGGTATTGGGTACCACAGAAAAATTTGTGATTCTTCAATTCGAATAATTCCATTCTCTTTTCGGTTTCATCCTTACCAATAAATTTTAAGCCCTTGGCTTCTATTTCGTCTATTAACTTAGGATTGACTTCATATCTGTGTCTGTGTCTTTCTAAGACGGAATCAGCACCACCATATATTTGTCTCAATTTGGACCATTCCGATCCTTCGGTGAATTTGGTGCTGTGGATCCCCAATCTCATAGTACCACCTAATTTAATCTGATCGACGTCTGGCATGTAAACAACAGACGCGGTTTTTTCTTCCACAGTAGCATCAAATTCCATTGAAGTGGAGTAGGTGTAACCTAAAATATTTCTAACGAACTCAATGACAGCAATTTGTAAACCTAAACAAACACCCAAGTATGGAACGTTGTTTTCCCTTGCATATTTGGCAGCAGCGACCATACCTTCAATCCCACGATTACCAAAGCCACCTGGTACCAATATACCATCAGCTTGGCAAATTGAATGCCAGGCCTTGTGATAATTGGCCAAATTATTTTCTTGTGACTTCTCTTCTAAGTCAGTAGATTCAACCCATTCAATTTTTAATTTTCTCTTGCAACTCATAGAAGAATGTTCCAAAGCCTTAATAACTGATAAGTAAGAATCTTTTAAATTAGTATATTTACCAACTAACGCGATAGTGGTAGTTTCGAAAGAGTTATCATGTTGAGATGTCAAAGTTCTCCATCTAGACAATAAATTTTCACCTTTCAATAAAGCTTCCTTAGTCAACTTGCTTGTGTCTAAATCTAACTTCTTTTCTAAGAATTTCATCATTCTCAGCTCCTTTAACAATAATGGGACGTGATAGGTAGAGTTAACATCATGAACAGCAATAACTTGTTCAGGACCAACATGACAAAACATTCCAATTTTTTCAATAGTAGCAACTTCTAATTGTTCTTGACATCTACAAGCAATCATATCAGGCGTCAAACCTAAAGATCTCAAGTCTTTAATAGCAGCTTGGGTCGGCTTTGTCTTTTGTTCTCCGTGAATAACAGGGACCAATGAAACGTGAATCAATGCAAAGTTTTCAACTCCGACTCTGAATTGAAATTGTCTTAATGCTTCAACAAATGGAGCACTTTCAATATCTCCAACAGTACCGCCTAATTCAATGATACAGATTTCTGGTTCTAATCCTGAATCATCAACTGGAACAACAGCTACCTTTTCAATCCAGTCTTGAATTGTACCGGTAACATGAGGAACGACTTGGACTGTCTTACCCAAATAATCTCCCTTTCTTTCCCTTTCAATAACATGAGAGTAAATTTTACCAGTAGTAATGTTATGGTCCTTAGTCAATGTGGTATTCAAGTATCTTTCATAATTACCTAAATCCAAATCGACTTCACCACCGTCATTCAAAACAAAGCATTCTCCATGTTCCAAAGGAGACATGGTACCCGCATCGATGTTCATATAAGGATCAATTTTAATAGAAGTTACTCTATATCCTAAGGTTTTAAACAATAACCCAGTGGATGATGCTAAAACACCCTTACCGATACCAGAAATGACACCACCAGAGACAACGACGTATTTCATTCTTAATTAATCTAGTTTATTATAGTGGTATTATGAAAATTACACTAGTAAAAAAATATGCTGATTATTCAATGTTTATTAAGAAGCTATAGATACGCCCTCTTAAATGAATTATTTAAGCGGGAGGAAAGAAGTAAAAGTTTCTTCCTTAGATCTTCGGGAACAATATTCCTTTTTATACGAGATGAGCTGCGATAAAAAAATTCAAAAAAAAATAAAAAAAAACACGTTACGCCGTGGTCGGTAGACTAACAAATGCGGAAGTAATTGAAAATTTTGATATGTTTGCTAAGTTATACACCTCGCTATACTGTAGGCTTCTTTTAGTATTTGAGGTACCTTGATTTAGCATATTATATGTGTTGATATAGCCTCTTTCAATATGGAAAGAAATAAATTAGCCTTGGACTAATCAATCCGAAGACAATTTATCATGATGGCAAACTAGTTTATAGTAAATGCGTTGATTCTTAATCACTGTATATTCAATGCTAAATATGTATAATGCAACATGGCCAGGGCCATTTATCAAAATCAGACTATTTTCACGCCTCCAATTTGAGTGCCATCTTCATTCATTAATATCTGGGCTCTTCCTTGTTTGATCAACACCCCCTTTAATATTCTTACAAGTAAATTGTAGTCTAAATCCTTCAAATCTTCAGCAGCAGAATCTTCCAGCTTTGTTAATTCGTATACAGTAAGAACAGAACCCAATTGACCTGTCCTTTCGACAAAGTCATGTAAAATATTTGCCCATTCAACCAAAGTTTTCCAATATATCAATATTCCTGTTTCTGGTTGCTTTGGATTAATGTATTCAGCTCTATGGAGCTTGTGAATTAAATGCTTGAATATCATTGCTTTGAAGTCATCATTTACAACTCGGTTGATACATTTATTCTCAAATAATGGTGGAATTTCATTAATATCCACATCATTTAATTGTGTATGCAATATGGCTCCTTGTAAGGATAATGATGTTATCTTATAATGTTGACAATATGATAATATTATTTCTCCCCATGACTCTAGCTGATTGTGCAATATAGTCAAGTTCGGTTGCTTGGTATATAGAGGAGGGAAGGAATGTATTTTTGGGAATTCAAATACGGTGGACATATTCAAAAAGTCCTCTGATACCCATGTAAGGTGATTCAAAGAGACTAAGGGAATTATAAGTGATTCTTGATATTGCCTCACGTGCCAAATATTCGAGCAATTTCCATTGAAGTGTTTGATTACATCTACAATTTACGTATAGGATATTTATCGTAAACCTTTATTTTTTGTTTATTAACAATATATCGCTAGAGAGTGTAAGTTATAAACATATGATATAAAACACACCTGACTATAACCGGAACTTAAAATTACAAAATGTTATTTATTTTTCTAAATTAAACAATTGATTGTTTGATTAAGATGAAGTAAACTTAAGCTTCAGCCATGTCTCTTAAACGACGAATGGTAGATCTAACGGTAGCAGCAGCGGCAGTAGAAACAGTGTAAGCACCACCAGCAACAGTCTTGCGACAAGATTTACAAGTCCAGATACCAGCAGCACCTCTTTGAACAGTTCTCTTACCACAGAAAGAACAATCGTATTTAGCGTGTTGTTGGACTTCCAACTTCTTGGTTTGTCTTCTTAATGAAGAACCGTATCTGACACCGAATTTACCGGTAATACCAACCTTCTTTGTTCTCTTAGTCCTATATCTGTTAGTATATTGCTCGAATACTTCTGGATCCACCGTCAAGCTTCACTACAATAAATATCTTGATAATTTGCCTTGCATTGAAAACTTTTCAATCCTCACAAAAATATGATTCCAGTCCACCATTTTGCAATCTTTTATTTCCTTCTTCTCTTTATTCTTCTATCTGTTTCCAACGGCTTATTCTATGTTCTCATTTTTTGGTTCGATATTTAATTTCCTTTTTTCATCACTCTAGTTTAGAAATTTTTCACTAAATATTTCAATCCATCAAAAACTAATAAGTAGAATACATGGACTCATCAAGATGCTCATTGTAATGTTCTCCTTCTATTCCTCTTCTGAAACATACATTTTTAAATATAATTGTCTATGGTAATTGACTATACTAGCAACAGAAGAAAATAGCTACTAATATTTCATGTCTATAATGATAGAATGAGGCAAATCTCACTCATTAAACAGGGCGTGTACCATGCTCAATAAAAAATTATTTGAAAATTTTCACCTCCATACTGAACCGATAAAAAATGACAGAAATTATATACATCCCGTGACTCTTATCATTTTATAGGAGTAAAACCCTAATACTTTTTTGTGTACCAGCTTGTTTATATGTTCTTCTGATAGAGATAGATATACTTCAGTTAATTTAACAAGCTTGAGTTTTGATAGACATAGAATGATATGTTAGATATAATGAATGATGAAGTTATTAATAATGATTCTTTTATGAAGTTTATTAAATCAGATCCTGATGAAGAATCAATGTGTATGATCACTTTGTGACTGGGCGGCTAAATGATAATTTAGTAGAAACAGGAGGTTTCAAATACTAATAGCATGTAGGTAATACAGAATCAGATCTAGATGACCTAATAGGGCCTGGAATTGAAAAAGATGATTTTTTGGAAGATCTAGTCAGCTGTAGGACTTATGAATCGGATAAGAGACATTCGCAACCAAAAATGCGTCGAAAGGAAGGAGACAAGCAGCCCAACATTGGAGTAAATTTTCACAATTCAGAATATGAACTTAATCCGGATGCGAGATATGGGGAAGAAGTGATCTTCGGTGGATTTTATGATGGTCCTACCGAGGGATTTGGGAGTGGGTTGGGGTATAAATCACACTGTAAACGGAAATTGGAACTGACGCATGGATTGAATAAACGACAACGATGCATGGAAATCCTAAGTGAAGGAGGAGAAGAGCTTATACAGAAAAACAAAATATTCAATTCATTAGGCACATTGGATGAAAATCTTGGTGTGAGTATTGGTTGCGAAAATTATGGATCTTTAGAAACAACTAGAGATTTGTACACTAATCCTAAAATATTTAAAGACGAAACTAATCATATGAATGCTCTATCCCTGAATCAGAATACTTTATGTGCAAGCTATGATGTTGTAACAGGGACTATACTTCCTCTTAGATTGAAAGAAATTGACAAGAAATCGGAACCATCTGCAACTTTTCCCATGAAAGATGGTGGAAATTATTTACTAGGCGAACCTCTTAAAGATATTATAAGCGGTACAAACGTAACCAGTAGGCTAATTGAACCATCTTTGATCAATTATAATCATGCGTGCAATTTACTGCTGGTAGGTAATTACGATAAGGAGAACGTGATAGATCCAAGAATAATATTTAAGTTTGATGCAAATGCAACTTATCTGAAAGAAGTCAAAAAAGCATACAACAATCGCCTGCCCCTGTCATTGGCTCAAGAAAATTCCAAAGCTTGTTTGGATACGAATAAAAATGTCAAACTTGATACATCTATTTCAAAGAAGATGCCTTTGATTACATCAATTGATGATCATACAGTTTCACCAAAAAAAACAATTCTGCTCACATATCCAACTCCTGACCCTTTACCTGAAAGGGAATCTGGAGCTCATACTTTCAATAAGGAAGCATTTTATACACGTGATATAATTGAGAATGATCAGAAAGACATAAAAAAGGTAGATAATACAAAAGCAACAGCTAAAAATAAGCCTAAAATTAGCCAGAAATTATTATACATTCATAACCTTTCTCGATCAAGCAGCACAAAAATTGATGAGACAGTAGCCTATCTACATTACAAATTACGAAGCTACGAAAATATGGCAGTTCTGACAAGAATTAGGAATATATTGCAAAGCCATCAACTGAATTTAATAGGTATTTGTGGCCAACTTGGAATTCCTGAATTATTAGTTCCTCGACGAACAAATTAAAATTTTATGTCTTAAGATCATCTGTATAACAGAATTGTGTTTCCATATGGTGACTATATATTTGTCAATTTGCAATTAAATAAGATGATTGAACTATGTAGAGGAATTATAAGAACTAAAGTAGATGAAATATACCGAGTAAGTTAATACTATGTTATTTTTATGCAGGAGGATTTCTATCCCGGGGGAATAAATCAACAGGCTGCATTTCCACATCGTCGTCGTCTTCTCCTTCTCCATTAACGAATTGTATGAATTGATCACCATTAGGGAAAACTGCTGGTTGTTCTATCTGAGGCGCATTTTGAGGATCTTGGTTTTGTTCATCTCGTTGTAATTGAAGATCCTGTTCTTGCATTTGCCTTTGGAGCAAACGTTGCTGATGGTGATTTCTGATTAATCTTTGGAAATGTTCTCTCATTTCTTCCGGGCCCATGTTACCTTCGTTTAGTTCTCTGAAGATTTCTCTATTAATTTCAGCTACCTCAGGGTTCCCCATTTCGCCGCCTTGTAGTACACCTAAACCACGCTGTCTTACCCATAGATTCATTTCTTCATCATCCATATCATTACCTCCATTCATAAATCTTCGTCTTCTCTCATGAAATAATTCGTGCATATCACCATGGCCAATCAAATAAGACCTGTCTTCCATTATTTGATTTAGATGATTTCTTAATTGACTAACTCCATGCCCCGAAAACACACAGAATGAATTTTTCTGTTGTTCATTGAAGTCTGGTGGCGGATCACGACAGTATTGAGTGATTTCTCTTCTCAAAAATGCTGAAATACCTGTCAATGATAAATGTGTCAACTTCGGGCAATTCTTTAACAATAGGTATATTGGGCCTATAGTTAAATTTGTACAATAAGATAGATGGACTCTTTCTAAGCAATCTTGTTCACCACGGCGTCTTACTAATTCTAGAATTCCGCTATCTGATATTAAGCTGCATTTGACCAAACCTATCCGTCTTAATTTAGGCAAGTTTGCTAATTCGACCAATGTCCAATCAGTTAGCTGAGAGCAACAAGCTAAATCAATGTATTGAATTCTGTGGCAAGACCTTACCAAAGAAGCGACCCCAAAATCTGTGATTAGACCACAATGACCTAAGTGAATATAATGCAAACTTCTTCCTAATTGGGACAAAGCTCTCAAAGATGCGTCAGTTATTTGCATACACTTTGACAAAACAACATTTCTTAATCTTGGAGCACACATCACAAGCTTCTCGATTAATCTATCAGTTATAGCGTTGCAACCTGTTATATCAACTATCCTAAGCTTTTCTAGGTAATATTCACTGGGTAGAAGTTCAAATAACTTATCTGTAACACCAGCTGCATTGCTTATCCGAAATTCTCGTAGCTGTGATAAATTAAGGAAAATCAACTTCAAATATTTATCAGTAACATTAGGACAGTTATGTAAATCTATTTCTACCAACGATTTACAGTTTTCATGCATTACTTCTAAACTTTTATCAGTGATGTTCGTACTACCGTTGAATTTAACTCTTTTAAGCATAGGACAAGATTCTAATAGCTTGAGAATTGCATCTTCGGTAACATTGCCACACCCAGGAGCATACAAGCCTTGTAATCGTGGGCAATTTTCTGCCAATGCAAGTATTATATCGTCATGAATATTTGTTACTCCTGTTAAATCTATTGATTGCAATTTTTCACAGTTCTTTAAAACCGCCGTTATGGGATTATACGTCAACTTTGTACAATTAACTAGAGTAAGTCTTTCCAATTTAGGACATCCAACAAACAAACGTAATACATCATCATCCACAAGTTTAGTCATAAAAGACAAATTTAGCCTTTTAATAAATGATCGATAATCCCATTGGGTTTCTTCTTTTGGAATTTCCATTATTGCTTTGATCTTCTTGAAAGAGGTATCGTTTTGCATATTTGGTCTAAACCAAAGAATTTCAATTATTAAATCAGCAAATTCATGGCAAACTGTTAATAATGAATATAATTCTTTTCTTTCAAGATGATGAAATATCTGCAATAATACTTCAGTCGGGAGATTTAACAATAGCGAGTTTTTGTAATTCAATCTTTGAATTTCATTACGATTGTTCGAAGTAGAAGACTGGCGCCTTTCGATTATTGAATTGCGTAACTCTCTGTAATCGCTACTCGAATCATTATCCATTTGAAATTCAATTTCTTGGTTAACACTGCTGCTATTACTATCGTTAATACCATTCAAGTAGTTGTTGTTATTCTTACTCCGGGCTAATATTTGCGAAAATGAAGGCAAATTCCTGCTGTTATTGCTTGTATTATGTGATATATTATTATCTTCTATTATGTTATTCGGGGAACGCATTTTCATGGGGTTAGGGAATATTAAATTAGACTAAGTAGCCGTTCTATGGTCCAGTCCTATGGTAATTGAAATTCGATGAAACAAACTAATGATATCAAATACGCTTGAAAATTCTACCCCTTCTTAACTGATAAAATTGAAATCAAAAATTAACTAGAATATTGGCGGTAAACTTAAAAGAAATTTCACGCTACGTTAAACAGAATCCTTATGAATTCAAACAATTACCACAATTAATATTGCTTTGATTATATTCTAACCGAAGACTAGTTTAAAGAAAAACTAATGCTTTAGTTTTATTCTTCCTAATGTCAATCTAATGATATGATAATACATATGTGATTGTGAATCGATTTATCGCCATTAAGAAGAACGCAATATACAGGATTTTCACATTATCTGCGAAAGTGTTTGTATGTACTAGGTAGCACTAAGCATACATGGTTAGAATAAGATGGAATACCTAAGATTAGTATATTAAATATTATTTATAGAAGATGATAGTTGTATGTATATAAATAAATAACCCAATACTGAAAAATGAACGAAGCATTAAATAATTTTTTTAAGTGATGATTTTAAATTGATATAATTTTAGTTTTTATGAATTTGTTGCTAGCTTTCAATCAGCCAGATCTATAGATATATAATTCGTGGCTTAGAAAAACAGGTTTCTCTGTCCAGTACTCACTCCAGGTGTACCTGGATTGGAATTATACCCTAAAGCTGCAGAACTTAAAGATAATTGTTCCAATTGCTGCATAACAGCCATATCATTTTGCTGCTGTTGGCTCAACTGTTGCGGTAAAGCATGCTGTTGAGGACCTAAATTTGCTTGAAGCTGGTTATTCATGGACATCACCATTTGAGGAGGGACCATCATATGATAGGCTTGTTGTGGTTGAATTTGCTGTTGTTGATGATGCTGCTGCTGTTGATGATGCTGCTGCTGTTGTTGTTGCTGCTGACGGGAGTGTTGTTGCTGCTGAGTAATTTGCGGTGGTAAGCCGTAATGCTGACCACTGGATGCATTTTGTACTGATACAGATTGCCCAACCAAATACCCCATTGGATTAATTATATGCTGCTGAGGTATTTGGGATTGACCCTGAACCTTATTTGAGTTAGAATTAGCGCGACCTCCTCTTTTATTTCTTCTGCTTCCTATAGAGGTAGATCTATTCAACCTTGTGGCTGACAACCCAACTTCATCCATCAACTTCTTATAAGCTTGGAAATTAGTTATGTTTACTTCTAAAAGAACCCTTCTGATTTGTTGAATAATGAATTGCTGGTATCTAGTATTTTTGTCAGCATCATTTTCTTCACCAATAGTTAACATCAACGGGTTGGACAAAATCTTAAAAACAAATAAGGGTCCCACTGAGTTTTCCTGAGTCTCGCTAAGAATAGATTCTAATAATCTTGAAGGTGGTTTATTAAAATCATCTTCAGATCCTGTAAACTTACCAAAAATAGAATCCATAATACTTTGCTTCAGCTTGAGATCGGATCTGTTATTCAAAATCTTTAATATAGTTAAATTGGCTAATTTGTGAGTACATAATTTTTCTAAATTAGGCAAAAACTTTTCCGTTAATAATTCAAATCTATTGTCGTTATTTGCTCCACATCCATTGAATGTGTCCAAGAACCATGTAATTAATAAAGAACCATTATTGTTAACTACTAAAGCATTCGCAAACTCAACAATCAAACCGGAAACTAGTATTACTTGTTCATTAGAAATTACATTGCTCTCATTTGCAGTCTCTAAGATGGTTCTAATACATCTTGCACCAAACCTACCAAAACTAATTTCTAGGAAATTATCTAACATTGTTTCAAATATGAAATCATTGAATGGAGAAGAAAATCTTAGACAGCCTTGTAGTACGTAATTACCAAATTGATCATTGAATAATTTAACCGCGTATGGTTTTAAGCTCGCGCCGATGAGATACTTTTGTTGATAATCTTCATTGCATAAGTTAATAATCTTTTGAATTGCCCAAGTTCCATTTTTATGAATACTTAATTGCGTTAAAAACGGAGTAATTTCCTTTACCATCATTAACTTAATGAGAGGAGATTCAACAACTGTGAAAATCTTCTGCACTATAGTATTGCCGAGGTAATCATAGCACAACTCTGGTAATTCATCTAACATTGCTAAGCATAATTCTTCTAATTCCAACTGATTCATTAGTCTATTTGAAGCCTCATTTTCTTCGGAATCTGATATGTTATAAGCACTAGATGCCTGAGATGGTAACTGTTCACTATTTTCCAAAATTTTGCGTAATTCTCTCAACTTAGGAGAATCAAATTGACGCAACGGAATTGGATCAGGTAAAGGACCAAAATTATCTTGATAATTCTCATTAGGATAAGAAATTGACTTGTTAATGATCGATACTATTTTATTCAAATCAACAACATTACTAGAACTTAATCTATCAATAACTGTGATTAAGCTATCTTGGATGGATAACAAATCGGTAGGTGAGGGCTTCGATGCTTCAGACACTGAACGTACATTTTTCTGAGGGGTAGACTGTAATGTCGTCGCTGTGTTAGAATTCGAGGTCTCAGTATTGCTTGGACTTCCATTTGAATTTTCAGCAAATTTTGCAAACGCCACATATAAAACGACCCCAGGAACTAATTCCAAATGATTGAAATTAGCTTTCAACGTCATTGCCAAGTCAACAGAAGTACATTCAATTAATGCTAATTTAGAAGTATTTGACGAAGAGATTCTCACACTCTTTATACTACCCAATGATCTATTATTGCCCAAAGAATTATTTAAAATAGACCATAATTTTACCGAGTCAATAAATTGTGGTATATTATCAAATAATATACACATAGTTGGGCCTAATTTTGGATTCTCGAAGGAAGTCGTGATCATCAATTGAGACAAAACAAAGTCGTCTTGTAACAAAGGTTTTTGACCCAAGACATGGCTTGGGTGTTGCAGGGGGTTCTGTTGAAATAAGTTTTGTGCTAATAGCTGTTCTTGATGTTGCTGTTGAGATGGTAGATGTTGTTGAAGGCTAGGCTCGGGTAAAACAGGAGTAGTGCCCGAATAAGTTTGAGATCTATGTCTAGTAGTATTCGCATTATGATTATTCATATTAATCATCAAATTGTCCAATAATGCATTTATGTCATTTGTCTTATTAGAAGGAGTAAATGTAGAGCTACTCATCATGTTTGAGTTCACTGGGTCAAGTGAATATGAATTATTTGATAAAGATATTGAAGATGAGCTAACGTTTGGTATGGCTGCAGTTGTCGTGTAAGATCTGTATCTCTGATTGTTAGTTGTATTCATATTCATATTATTATTTGCCGATGTAGGGGTGTTGGACAGATTAGTATTACTATGATGTGATACTGTGGAGTTCTGTGCATTGAGTACTGGGCTTATGAAACTGTTATTGCTGTTCGTGCTGCTAGTATCATTAGCATTACTCTTATTATTAGTATTACTGTTAAGGTCAAATGTGTCTAGCATGCTCGTGCAGTTTTGTGATGGTGAATGAAGCAATAATGCATCATCATTCCAGATTGAGTTGGCCGAAAACAATGACCCCGATCTCATTCTTCTTGAGTTGTTTCCTCCATTCGGAATATCTACCGCCTGTGTATTTGGTGACGATGAAGCTGCAAGTGAAATAGAGTCCATCGTTGGCAAACACAACGATTCCGAGTTGTAGCTATTTGCCAACGAACCAGTTGAATTGGCTATTGGACCGTTTTCTTCCAACACCGTTCCCGTGTTGCTCCTAGTTCCGCCCGCACTCAAAAATGACGAAGGCAACGTCCCTGATCTACTCCTTGGTTTTCCTGTACTTTTACTAGAAGTTGATGACGTGAGACTTATCGAAGGAGGTGGAGTTGAAGGATTAGTACCGTTATTAAAATTACTATTCATCCTCAAATTTGCTCGTAGTTGACTGATTTCCTTTGGTATGAATAATTATCTCTCTATTATTTGCTTACTTTTCCTTAAAATTCCATAAACTATCACTTAACCGTTTCCAACGTATTACTTAGCTAGTTCGTTAACCGTTTCTACTTGTTAGTGATTTAGCGAGTTTTTCATATGCTTACGTAATCTACACGGTTATTCAAACTACTCCTATTTAAATCCTGGGTCGAATCTATGATACTTGCACAGTAAGTTTATTAAGCCAAAATTGCAATAGCTAAAAGACTACGAGCACTTGAAGGGCCTCCAAATCCCTGTTGTTCTATCATTGCTGCTTGAGGTCGACGTTGGAGGCATAAGAATGACGTTCTTCGGGGTTTTGTGGTATTTAGACTATATGCAGTATAGTGATATAGGATAAAGATATAGGAATTGTTACATAGAACACTCATTGGATGTCTAGTTTGTTGGGCGCTAGGAATATAATCATGAATACACCGTTGTCGGACTATATCCATAAAGTGTGCTTGCTGGTGAATTCAGAGGACTCAGAGAAATTCAGGGCTTGCCTAACCATCAATCCTGGGATTGACGAGGGTACAGTCAGAGCCCACTTCCCAGAACCCAATGATTTCGATCTCTACCCTGTCCCCGAAAAGTTTCGTAATGTCATTCGAAGTTATTTGAAGTTGATGAAATCGGTTTATATTGCAAATAATATCAATGCGTCGTTTTTCGATTTGAACGAAATGGTGAATAATTTGAATAGAGCAGCAGATACACAAACTAATTGGATCAATAAACCACTTATCAATGCATGTACCGAGTTGATAAGCGTTTACCAGGTGAGGCTGAAGAATTTTCCGGAGGAAGAGGAAATCGAGCTATCTAATTTGGAGAATAACGAATATGGTACATCATCTTCCTCGTTGGAGCGTCTAGCTGCTACTATAAATGGGCTGTTTAAGTTATCTCTTAATGATAAAAATCTTGATTTGAATCAATCAAAGAGGGTGGATATTTACTTTTTCTTGGGTAATCTCATTAAGATTTATTTCAAGTTAGGTAAGTTAGAGTTGGCCAAGTCCGTTGAAAAGGCCCTTAAGGGTACAAGATTCAACTTACCCAAATTAAACAGTGCGGGTTCCTCAAAGAGATACGCCGTGACTTACTTGTATTATAGTGCATTACTTTCGCTTGATGACGCGGATTTCACTGCTAGTGAAGAGAAATTAGTAAAGGCAATGGAGATTTTGTCTTGTTATTCGGATCCAAAAAATGTGAAAAGCCAATCAGAAAAAATATTGATTATTTTGTTACCCCTAAAGCTTTACAATAAACGCTTGTCTCCATCGAACGAAGTGTGGGAGAAATTTCCAAAGTTGAAGTTCATATATAAAGAAAATTTGTTTGATGCCATTAAGAATGGTAACTTGAAAAAATTCGATCACACTTTAACCAAATTCCAATTAATACTACTAAAAAAGCATCTCTATCTCTTATTTGAGTTGATGAAGTCTTTATGTTATCTAAAACTTGTTAAAAAGACCGTCGCAATCGTGAATTCGCTAAACTCTGAGACTAAACTTCATATTATTCCACTAAGTGCTATTCAGTTAGCTCTCGAATTTTCAACAAAACATAAATATGATGATTCTGATAATTTTGCATATTGTTTGGATTCGGTTGAATGCATTTTGGCAAACCTAATCAGTTGTGGTAAGATAAAGGGTTATCTATCGCATGCTAACAGATGTATTGTACTATCAAAAGCTAACGCTTTTCCCAGTCTAGAAATTAAATAATTAATAGAATAATTTTTGATTGGACTTCGATAGTAACCGATGACGTCTAGAATTGTCATGAACTTCCCCTACACTCTTTCATTGTAGATAGTATAGGAGGAACATATCTACTAAATTTATTATCACGTGATTTGTATGCACAAAATGTTTTATCAAAAAAATTTCATCAATAATCAATATCACCAACAGTAAAGCTATAGACAAACGGTATACTTATTCCATAGTAATTCATTCCTATATTAATACGATATCAAAATAATTCAATATGTCATTTGTAAATATTTGTCGTGATAACACTGATCCGTTCTACCGTTATAAGATGCCTTTGATTCAATCAAAGGTTGAAGGTAGAGGTAATGGTATTAAAACTGTTATTGTTAATGTCGCAGAAGTTGCTAGAGCTTTAGGTAGATCTCCAGATTACGTTATTAAATATTTTGGTTATGAATTGGGTGCTCAAACTAACACAGAACGTTGTTTAATTAATGGTAGTCATGATGCAAGTGAATTACAAGATTCATTAGATGGTTTCATTAATAAGTTTGTTTTATGTGCAAGTTGTAAAAACCCAGAAACAGAAATTCAAATTAAAGAAAAGGATAGACTTCAAAGAGATTGTAAGGCATGTGGTCATATTTCGGTTATTGATCCAAGACATAAGTTATACTCGTATATTTTGAAGAATCCACCAGCAGGTAGTGGTAAGGGAGGTAAGGGTAAGAAGTCCGCCACTGCTACTGCTAACGTTGTTGGAGGTGGTAAGTCGATTTCTGATATTGCTTCAGGTCAAGCTGCCAATCAAAAACCAACTGGTGAACAAAATGATGATGATGATGTCTTAACTAAAAAAATCAATGCTGAAGCAGCTGCCTTATCTAATCAAGCCATTGAAGTTGCTGATGATGACTGGGCTGTTGATATGTCGAAGGAGGCAATTGAAGCAAGAGCTAGAGAATTAGAAGGTTTGACTTTAAATGAAAACCAAGAAAAATTCAATCAGTTGGGAGAATGGTTATTAGATGAATCTAAGGAATCAAAGGAAGACTTGCCAAGTGATATTGATATTTATAAGAAAATTGTCGAATTAGACATACTTGAAGATCCTGCAACTATTCAAGTTTTGGCTCAGACATTGTTCGATAATGATATAATCGAACAGATTGAAGAACATTTAGGTTTGTTAGCTAAGTTAATTGACCATGATGCTGACTTCGAAAAGGCATTCTTGGGTGGTTTAGAAAGATACTTGGGTTTAGAAAATCAAGCTTTAATTCCTGTTGTTCCAAAGATCTTGGTAACCGTTTATGACAAAGATTTAATTAGTGAAGAAGTTATTACTGCTTGGGGTTCTAAGGTTTCTAAGAAATATGTTCCTAAAGATATTTCAAAGAAAGTTCGTAAAGCAGCTAAACCGTTCCTTAAGTGGCTTCAAGAAGCTGATGAAGAAAGTGACGATGAATAATTTCTTTCCCTTCATTTATGATGTCATCTTATGGCATATTTAACACATAATATCGTATATATAGTTTAATACACTTAAGTTTTTTGTTTATTTATTTATTGCAATTGTTTATATACTAAACTAACGTCTATTTTGAGGGGGGGGTGGTGGAATTCCAAAATTCGGTACTTGACCAGGCCTATTGTTCATGAAGTTTGGCATGTTAGGCATGTTGGGCATATTGGGCATATTAGGCATATTAGGCATATTAGGCATATTAGGCATATTAGGCATATTAGGCATATTAGGCATGTTAGGCATGTTAGGCATACCTGGCATTCCTGGCATCATCGGCATACCTGGTGGCATCATACCCATTGGCGGCATACCCATTGGCGGCAGCATACTGTTAGGTTTGTTCGAAGGGGTATTATTAGAGCCAGTCTTGTTAGATGGAATAGGTGGTGGCCCAGCACCACCGCTCATTAATTGTGCCATCAATTTTTGTGGGTTAAATTCGCCTCTTAATTTATCCTGCTTGCAGCAGTAAGCTGTCCATGTAAACTCATCAAATCCATAATTAAAATAATCTGATATATCTGCCCCTGGAAACCTCCACGGTTTATCTTTAAGTTTCTCCAAGTCTACTTGTGTGAGAGGTTTGCCATCCAATTGTGCAACTGAATTTATATCAATACTAGATCCTTTGTCTGCTTGGTTGGAAACAATTGTAGTCGTAGCATTCTTATCACTGCCTATATCTGTAACAGCGTCAATTGTATCATTTTGAGGGCCAGACGTCGTTATTATCTGTCCACTTTTTGGTGCACTTTCACCTATAACGAATTCTATGTCATCATCTGAATCTGAATCTTCCTCAGAATCATTGTCATCATCCTCGTCACTATTATTTTCATCACCATCTTTCAGTTCCGTTTCATTTTGCTTTGCCTTAGACGATTTTTCTTGAGTCTCATCGCTCGGTTCTGTTATTTTCTGTTTCTTGGAAACTGGTTGATCATTATCATCATCTGAACCGTAAAGATATGCGTCCTCGTCATCGGAATGTTTTCCAGCCATTTGATTCTGTTAACTGTACCTCTTGTATTACGAAGAATTAGCTTCTTACCATGCTCCAATTTGATGCTTCAGAAAAACATATATAATTATCACGTGATAAACTTGGAATCAAAAAATTTACTAAAGTAAATATACTACAATATCCGAATGCATTTCTAAATAAACATATAATTAAAAAATCTTTTTTGTACGTGAACGTTCATAAGGCTGTTTCTTGGCCTTAGCTTCCTCTAACATTAATTTAACCCAAGGTTGTTGGCGAAATTTATTACGATAAACAATCTTTTCTAAAATTGCAACCCATTCAAACTTCTCGTTCCTGTTTGGTGCTCCAAAGTCAATCACTTCGCCGTTGGCAAACTTAATCTTAAATGAGTGAGGCACTAAAATAACATCACTGAAGTTTCTATAATTTACGGATGATTTGTTGATATCCGTTTCATCAACATAAATCACATCAACTATCTTTGAAAGGTTAATTTTAGCTCTAGTTTTGTGTGAAAACTCACTATGAGCAACTAATGATGTACCTTGCAATTTGAAATATCTCCTCTTCAATATCTCGCAGTCACCACCTTCTTGATGTAAGTATCCTTCATAGCTCAAGTTAGATTCTTGATGCAAATCTTCGATGCACTCATACGCAGATTTTATACTTGTTGGCAAGATTTCCTGGTTATTAGTTCTAGGTACAAACAACATCTTGACTTCAAGTTGTCCAATTCTGTATGGTTGACATCTTGTTTTAGGTTCATTGTCATTGCCCGGAATTGTTTCCCACTCGTTAAAACATGTAATATTAAAATTACATGCCTCGCCAGTTATCTTACTTTCGTATTGGTCTAAATCAACGTAACATCTTGCAAATGATCCATCTTGTGCAATTTTATTAGACCAAGTATCCTTCATATCTTGTGAAACAAATTTAGTTGTAGTGATAATATCCTTGGATCTAAAGAGACGGCTAATTCTATTTTTTGATTTCACGACCCTTCTTTCTTTGACCTCAACTAGTTTTCCTCTGGATTTTTCATAGCTAGCTTTCATTGTGAGAATGAATTCTAAAGAATCTCCAACAGTTAACTCGAATTCCTTGTTAATTAAGGTATTATGAGTATCCATTTTATAGTTGGAAGTTTTAATACAATGAACACCGTTATCCAAAGTAATAGAGAAATCTGCATGATGATCGTTGATATCAGGCAATTCAACATTCTTCAATCCAATCACTCTCAAAAACAATCTTCCTCTCTCTTGTAATCCCTGCAATGAATCTTTATTATCAATGTGAGGCACGGATTTCTGGTGTTTTTGTTGTTTTTGTTGTTTTTGTTGTTGCCAAGCAGTGTGGTAATCCTTGTTTACCATACTTAAAGGTTTGGTACTCGAAGCATCATTAGAATAAAATGATGGAACAGAAACAGTACTAGGCTTGTAATTATGTTCGAGAACTTTTGCTTCATTCTTCTTTGGTGAATCTCTCAATTTATTGTTCACTAACTCCTGTTCAACAGAAGACGCATTGTAGTTTTCCTTTTCATTTGTTTTAGAGGGTGATGAAGAGGATTTAGCTGTAATACCTGAATCTTTCTTGACTAACTTAATAGGAGAACCGATTTTAATTGGCGCTACTCTCTTTTTAGGAGAAATACTCTCTGGAGTTGCAATTACCTGATATTTTGTTGATGAAGCATCATTAGCTACTGGTTCCATGTTAGGCTCTGATAATTCTTCGAATTTTTGAACCTTATCATTACCAATGATACTTGATAAAGGTTTTGACATTATATCGTTTTCCGAAGTAGAAATCGCTTCTTTATTATGAATAACAGAAGTAGCCCGGGATGAAGACTGTAAATTGTTAAGTATATTATCAGAGCTCTTTGGAGCGAAACCGAATTCATTGAAGAGTTGATCTTTCGATAAGAGAGCAGAAGGGATCCTTAATAATTCATTTGCTAGATGTGGTAAAACGCCTTTATCACGAATAGGACTTGACTCTGTAGAAACATTACAAATGGATGCTTGCTGTTGTAGTTCGTCATATTTGTCATTTGGCTCGGTGACAATGGAATTCTTTTTACTATTACCTACCAATTTAACGTTAGAATATTCATCCTGACTTATTACTCTTTTCGTCGCTAATATTCGCTTCACATCATCGCGATCCATACTAGGTAATGTTTTCATGCCATGACTTTTGATAGTAGGTGGTTGCTTTAAGACATCCTCAAAAATTTCGTCATACTGGTTTCTAGGTGATAATGTTGAATTTGTTCTCTTTATTTCAAATGATGGTACTCTAAATTTCGATTGTTTTGTTTCATTCTGCGAAGCCTCTGGTTTCAAAGATTGAATCATCCTCACTTCAGGTTCAAGAGACCTACTAACCTTGTACTCTTGGTTCAGGGAATTCCTGTACAAATATTTCCCAACCTTGGGTGGTTCAGTCACATTAGGATTGTTGTCGAGATTAGATAAAACATTCCTTGTGTTCAAAGGTGCATAATTCTGACCGTTACTTTCAGCAAATTGCGAATAGTTACTCAAAGCTGATGTATTGTATCCAGATTTAAAAAGCCTTAATTGGCTTCCAAAGCCTGAATCTTCTGATAATTCGGGTAAAAATCCAGAAATGTGTAGGTCTTCAAATCCAGGACTAACAACTCTTCTGGAAGTAACATTGACTTCTTTAAACTTTTTAGGCTGCAATGAAGAATAGAATTTGACTTTGCCATTTGAATCATTTTCTGATGGTTTGTTAACATCATATGTCAAAGACGAAATATGATTATTGGTATAAGAATTATACGGCTTCTTCTGTCTTTCTTGTGAATGCCAGATCGATATGAAGTTTAGCGGTTTATTATCTGCATCATTTTCTGCGGATAATGATTCCTCGTAAGAATTATTTGATCTTTCAAGGTTCTTCGTTATTTCATCAAAAGAATAATTATTTGCTTCAACCTGCGGCAAAGTAATTGCACCAGGCGGTGCGATATTAGAAGAATTGGCTAGAACATTCTCATCATAATCTTCCAGTTTATCTGATGCCTTATTAGGTTGACCTGAATCCTCCAAATAAACTGGTGGGTGTGTAGCATCAATGGCTTCATCAACACTACATGGAGCTAATGTCTTACCAATGAAATGGTCAGAAGCGTCCTTAAATTCTTGGGAATTAACAGAAAGACTGGGCGATAAATTCACATCCAACAAACTTTCACTTTTGATATTATCTGAACATAAGCCTTGTCCTTTAATACTGTTTTCGTGTCTGTCATCATTCACCGTTGTCAATTCATTGTTGGTATAATCATCATTATCCTCCCTATCGCCATCATTGCTATCCTCAAATTTCCAATCACTATCTATATGATCTCTAATAGAGAATTTATTGGCACTATCCGTAACTTCAGTTGTATCATCAACTTGTGTTTCATTAGTTATTTTCGGTATGTTATCATTATCTAACACTTTTTCTTTACCTTCTTGAGTATTAGTCAGATCAGATTTAATTAACCTTATATCTTTATGTGTTCTACCAAAACCTGAAACGGATTCAATTTTTGAAGTTGCCTCATACTCATGATAATTCATATCAGACTCCTTTTTAACATCATGGCATATAAATTCATGTTTAATCGAATGATGTGGCTCATCATCTGAAAATAAAATGTCTCCATTCCCACTGAAATCTCTAGGTTCGTCTTTGACGAATTCATCACTTGTTGCTTTTTCCTCCTCATTGTCTTCTTCAATTTCGTTTTCTTGTTTTATTGACGCCATTCCTGATTGTACTTGGAAATTTGGCTTATTCAAATCAGAATTTGAGGCACTTTTCAATAAATTCATAATTGATTGTTCCGTATTCGTATCAAAGGAATCATGGAATTCATCGTTTTCTGAGTCATTCATTTCTGATTGTTTTAATTCATGTATACGAGTATTTGATGGAGTTTTCATCATCAACCCTATTTCTTCTTCTTCTTCTTCTTCTCCTTGTCCGATTTCGTTGTTGTTTGTAGGTATTAATGACTCCACCATATGATTGGAGAACCCTTTAATACCATCATTAAGTTCAATTCCTGTGTTGGTGATATACTGGCGTCCATTTGATTCTAAGTACCGATTACTATCTACCAACGATTGTAAAGATGATTGAGAAGAACCTGCTGATCTTAGTCTAACTTCTGACGATTTCATTAACGAGTTTAGTGGATTCTCCACTTCATTTTGTTCTTGCTTCTTTAAATCCAACGACAACACATGAATGTTTGTTCCTGTTTTATTTTTAACAGCATTATCCAAATTAGTCAAATGATCGTCTAATTCCTCCGTTTTCATACGTTTATTTGACAAGAAAACATCAAGCTTTTCATTTAATGATAAATTACTGAAATTTTGATGTTGAAGTTTTAATTCATTCAAAGTATCTCTATCGATATCTTCGTTATTTTTATCATCCTGTAAAAGAGACGAGAACGTATCTGTTCGATGAACAGGGGGTACAGGAGGTACTTGGTTATCCTCATCCGAAGATTGAGATGTTTCCTTCGGAAGCTCATTCCATTCGTGTGGCAATTGATCGACACTTTCTTCATTAGACGTAGTAGTTATATTGCACTTATTAGCGGGATAATGATGTATTTCAGGAGTTGAGTTCGTAAATACAACATTCTTTCTTGAAGGAGATGACGAATCAGTTTTCTTCATTATAGATTTATTTGGCGATGAATTACTGTAGTTCGAAAATGTTTCGTCCACATTGTTAGGATTATTCAAATCTACAGTTGAAGTCATTGGAGTTTGAGCAATAAAAGAAAACTCTTCATCCTCTAATTTAATTTTCGTTTGGATAGTCTTATTTATTTGATCTGAATCATCAAAGCTGAAATTACGGTCAAATGAATTATTATTAGTAGTGCTCTTATTTTCGTGGGTAGTTCTGGGGGATTCTGATTCACTTATACATGTGTCTGAACTAGAATTGAATTCCTTATTATTTAAGTCTGAGCTGGAAGCTCCCAGGTTTATGTTTGAATTATAGCTGTCTAGACTTTGTTTAGGAAAACTTAACGGTTTCACTGGAGAGCTGTTAATTGATGTGGATTCCTTATTATCTGTAGGTTCCGACGCGTCAAGTGTATTAGAATATTGGTTCATTTCTTTTAGTAGCAAATCCACAGATTCTATAATTAATGTTAATAATCTTGTTCTCTGTTTTAGAATTAAGTTACTGATACTCTCAAGCCTATCAACTGGATTGCTTGAGGAACACTATATCGTACGTACCATTTTCATGTTTAAAAATATCATGTCCTGGCGAAGAAGTCATATCGTTCATTATATCTTGCGACCCTTCAGTCTTGTAACTGTAAGTATACATGATAAAGATGAGATGATGATTGAGTATCTATACCTCTAATAATGATCATACAATCAATCTTTGTTTTCATTTACTACATTCGAAAATTACTTGTTTATTTACGTTTAATACTAATGTAGTAAGAAATCTTGAAATACTTATGTGCAGGATTTGTTTTGAATAGTCAAATGCTGCAAATATACCATCAGAACATGACGTCTACTATATCCTAACAAGTAATCAGATCAGTAATACTAATGCTTAATGTGTTCTAATTGCGAAATAGACCATTGATACTCCTGATATTTAACAGAAAATTTGAATCTCTATAAAATCGCAGAAAATGAGAAATTATATGAAAGTACCCAATTCAGTATTAACTATGATATATTCTATTTTACCCCTAAAAGCAGTTTACATGATAATGTTCAACCAGTTCAACTATTTCAATGAAAAGAAAAAAACCCAAAAGGATCAGTAATTGCTATATCTAATGAGAGAAACCAAGATGCATTGAAGATAATCAATTTCCGATAGAGCGTAATTTATTTGATAGATGCAAAAAAATGGACGCTCGCAGATAGGATCGAAGTCCCGCGATATTATCAATTTCTGCATTGCATATCAAGGTACTGAGATTAGTAAGTTATCATTAAAAAAAGTTCTACCATTTTGTTGCGATGATATTTATTTACTACGATTTAAAAACTACTATTCTAGTAAAAGTTCGCTTTTGTTGCGTCATAAGCCAAAATAAAAATGGCTCCAAATTCTTATTCATTTTTCCCGAAATGATCGCATTAAAGTACTTTGCTTATCATTTTCACATCAAACATACTGTCAGTATCGAACATTATTTTTCACATTGTGTCGCACGATTTTTAGCCTTGTCGCGAGTCTTCTACGTGTGTAGCGCCTTTGTTCATACAGACCGTTTTCTCACCACTGCCCCCTTATTTTCGGGGAGCAAGCGCTCATAAGCGAGCTCATACATTGAATGCCAAATATCTCAAATCAGAAGCTTTATTGCAGAATTAGTCCACAACTTCGCCATCTTTGGAGCAAAGTTGTTGTACTGCTCAGTTATTACTTCTAATGTCTAAATACTTATTGAAAGTAAAAGTAAATATCAAACTACATAGATGAAAATAAAACCTACGTCATATTCAAGTTGAGTCTACTAACATAACCTGATGTACCCTTCCATGCTGATACTTGCGACAGGTTTAAAGAAACGCGCTTGTGAAAAATTTGCAAGGTTCTTGAGATTAAAGTTACGCGAGGATGCGTTAGTAACCCCCACCAAAATAAACAAACATACCGGATTGTCGAGTCAACACCACCTTTAGATTGTGTACTCCATGTACCTATAATTGTTCCAGAATATGCATACTTTGTCAAATAGTCTGAGTTCTGTATTCAAGTCCTATTTTGATACCCTATTGATAAAAATTTTCACGTAGATATTGTGAGCATTAAGAACCTGTGGTATTCGTACATATAATTTCATCCATTCCTTTGTGTAGACATATTCGAAGTGTAAGTACTGTACCAATCTCTTTTTTATAAATTATTGGAGAATCCGGAAGTGTCAAATAAATTTGAATTGATAGAATTATTGCTGCTTTTTCTTTCCAATATATTGTTTTTTAACTGCACCAAGCTCTTACGTTCGTTTAAACATTTGGTGTGAAGGTACAATGCAATTCAAGACAATATTATTTACTTTAGCTACTTGCCTTAGTTTGTCTGGTGTTCAAGCCAAAAACTCTTGTTCATTCAAAACTACTATTACCGCAGCTAGTGCTGCATCAGAGTTGAATTCTTGTCCAACTTTAGATGGTAGTATCGACATCACAGGTGATGAAATTACTAGTCTTGACTTCAGCAGCGTTGAAGTAATCAAAGGTGACTTGAAGTTGTTCAACTCTTCTTCTGTTACTGATGTTAACCTTAATCAGTTGAGTAAAATCAGTGGCTCTTTAACAGTCCAAGCTTACACCCAATTACATTCTCTTGATTTAACTTCATTGAGCAAGGCTGAGAAATTATCCTTAATTTCCTTACCATCATTTGCTATATTGAACTTAAATAAGGGTATTTCAGAGGCTGGTTCTATTAAAATTTCTGACACTGCTTTATCTTCATTAGAAGGTTTAGCTAATTACGAAACTGTTGGTTCCTTAGATGTGGATAACAACAAAAATATCTCTGCGATTGATTTGTCATCATTGGAATCCGTTAAGGACAGTTTGGTCTTGAGTTTTAACAGTGATGAGTGTGAAGTTAAATTGGACCAATTAATTTGGGCTTCTAACTTAACTATTCAAGATGTTGCTGACTTTTCTGCTAGCAACTTAACTAAGGTTAATGGTACCTTCAATCTTGCTTACAACACTTTTGAATCTGTTGAATTCAAAAGCTTGAAAGAGGTTGGCGGTTCTTTACAAATTTTCGCTAATAATGATTTGACTGAAATCTCATTTGACAAGTTAAAGACTATTGGCGGTGAATTCAGAATGTTCAACAACACAGATTTAGAAGATATGGAAGATTCGTTCTCTAAATTGACAACTGTTGAAGGTGCTGTTAATATTGAAGGAGATATCGCTAACTTTACTTTACCTAAATTAAAGGAGGTCGATGGTACTTTCACTTTTGAGACTAAATCTGACGAGTTTGACTGCTCTTCATTTAAAAAGAAGCTTGAAAAGGTTGTTAAGGGAGGCAAGAGTCCAAAATGTTCTGCTGCAAAAAAGGAGAAGTCCTCTAGTTCTGAAAAGGGAGGATCTTCTTCTACCTCTTCATCATCTTCATCTACGGGTTCTGGTTCAAGCTCTGACTCAAGTTCAAGTTCTTCTTCCACTAAATCCTCTAACGCAAATGTTTTGATTAATAGTACCTACATCTTGACAGTTGCTATAAGTGCTGTTTTCGCTTTATTTGTCTAGTCTACAAACATATTATTATACCCCCTTTAATGGTACTTATATAAACTAATAAATTGATAATAAATGAGTTAATAAATTGTAAACTGCATATTCACATATTTTTCTCGATAAGATAATTTTTCCTAAATCATATTAATAGAAACATAAGTAGAAGCTTTTTTTGGTGCGGAATTTTTTTAGTACTGCTGTGAGTTATTCGAAATATTCAATTTTATGTTTCAGGGCTAATTGTTATATAAAACGTGAAAAAGTCTTGTTATCAATCTAAAAAAATAAAAGGAAACTTTCTTTAGTTAGCTTTTAAAAAATATCTAATATAGAAAAAGAAATTTTGTTTAGATCAACATGTCTGAATCAATTATTGAATCATTTAAGAAAGCAGATCAAGAACATCTATTAAAGTATTACGAATGTTTATCTGAAGATGAAAAGTCCACATTTGAAAGTCAGTTATTGAAAATTGCTAATCCTTCAAAATTAGTATCGACTGTCCAAGATGCCATTAGATTTTCTTCCTCCAACGTGTCATCTAAGAATTATACGCAATTACCACAGGAATGTTGTGCATCTACTTTAGAAGCTGACAGGAACGTGAAAGATAAATGGTCGAACTTAGGTTTAAAAGCTATTGCAAATAATGAGGTTGGTGTACTTTTGATGGCTGGGGGTCAAGGAACGAGGTTAGGATCCTCAGATCCAAAAGGTTGTTACAACATTAATTTGCCATCTGGGCGTTCATTATTTCAAATACAAGCAGAAAAGATCTTGAGGATCCAGCAATTGGCTAAAACTTATTTCCCTGACTCCAATCCTACCTTGTATTGGTATATTATGACTAGCGGTCCAACAAGATCACCAACTGAAAAATTCTTTGAGCAGAATAATTGGTTTGGATTAGACAAGAACCAAATATTATTTTTCAACCAAGGTACTTTGCCATGCTTTAATTTGGACGGATCAAAAATCCTATTGAACTCTAAAAGTGAGTATTGTGAATCACCAGACGGCAATGGAGGTCTCTACAAAGCAATTGCAACAAACGGTATCTTGGACGACTTCGAAAAGAAGGGGATTAAGCATATCCATATGTATTGTGTTGATAACTCACTTGTTAAAGTTGCTGACCCAACATTCTTAGGTTTTGCAATCGATAGAAAGTTTGAGTTGGCTACAAAAGTTGTTAGAAAAAGAGACGCTAACGAAAGTGTCGGTTTAATTGTTCTTGACGAGGACAAAATTAAACCATGCGTTATTGAATATTCTGAAATATCTTCTGAATTGGCTAACAAGACAGAACCAAATGATGCACTGAAATTATTCTTGAGAGCGGCAAATATAGTAAATCATTATTATTCTGTTGAATTATTGAAGAGGATGGTTCCAAAATGGACATCATCGCAGGAATTTTTACCATTTCATATTGCTAAGAAAAAGATTCCTTCTTTGAACGATAATGGCGAATTTGTCAAACCAACTGAACCAAATGGTATTAAGTTAGAACAATTCATTTTTGATGTTTTCCCATCCGTCGAATTATCAAGGTTCGGTTGCTTAGAGGTCGATAGATCGAGTGAGTTCTCTCCATTGAAAAATGCTGATGGAGCTAAAAATGATACACCAACTACCTGTAGAGAAGCATACCTCCAGTTAGGAACTAAATGGGTGGTTGAAAACGGTGGTGTAGTGGATAACGGCTTAGTTGAAGTAAGTGGCTTAGCTAGCTATGAGGGGGAAGGATTAGAATTTGTTAGAGGCAAGCATTATAAAAACGGCGATGAAGTATAGAGTAACCGCATGTTTTTGTTAACGTAAAATATTTATTTAAATATAAATTATAAAATTATATATTTTTTTATAAATCATAAATCATCAGATAGTTTATCCATCAAGTAGTTGTTTCATGACTCGGATTCTGAGTAAATTGATCACTCCAATCCAAGGCTGTTGATGAAACAGTCTTGGCTGACTTCTTCGGATTACAATTAGCCTGCCTCTTTCCAAACCTAATGCGCCTATCGCCTTTAGTTCTCATGAATTCCCGTTTAGGCATGCGTATTGTGTCTTTAAGAACCATAGGCTCAACAAAGGTGAAAAAAATCAGAAGTAGCAAGAAGATATTTAAATATTGCATTATGTTTTTAATGTGTTACAATTAAAATAATCAATTCATTTTCAACACCCGGCCTCGTTATTTAATACATTTCATCTTATTTATATTCATTCACTATGTACAATTTGCAATCGTCAATCAAATACTCCCCTTAGTCGCACAGTAACAGATTTTCCCGTTTCCTAATCCAACTCTCACAATACGTGCGTGTGTTTTACTTTCAACTATTTGCATATTTCCAAGTTACAGATAAACATTATTGTCACTTCTTAGTAATCCACTTGGCAATCGTCAAGTGTGATCATGATATCAGTACGAAAACTGACTTTCAAAGTACGACCCCACAGTCCCCATCAGTAATTCTGCTCAGGACCGACTACTCATTGACTCAAAATTGCTTGTTTAGTATGAAAGGCATCATGTCTCCTGTCGGATAGGCATACTCACTAGTTTTATCATATCTATAGGCTTACCTATTAACCTGTTCGAAACAATCAACCTCGTCATAGCATTCCATTACATTCTACCTCGGATCTGGAATTGTTCGTATTTTTTTTCTCTTACCAGAGGCGGTCTCTGTCAACGAATAGTCTCAAAACACAAATACATATTACAATTAAAGAAGACTCGGATGAAGCCAGATCTCGTCCACCACGTAATTCCGTTCATCCAAGGCCAGTAATGATATATATTGCTGCGAATAAAATTCTTTTCGCAGAATTACGTCAAAAGCAAGCATCCACGGTAGTGCGCTGTATGTTCTTGTCATCATACTTTCAGTACCGGGAGATGATGGTGATGACCCCAAGACCACCTCTCCGTACATACTATAGACTATAATATTGACGTCCTTACCTTAACATGTTGACGTTTATTCGTCTACCTAGCTAGCCGGGATAGATTTATTGCACTAAATGTCTAGTACCGTGGTTGCAACTTTATCTGTCGGAAACTAAAATTACCCGCACATAGCCCCACCAGAACACAGAACACCCGAACACTTTCATAACCATTAGCAATAACGTCGAAACTATTTCGCCGATTATATGACAAATTATATAAGATTTATAATTCCATTAGAGGGATTAGAATAATGTTCATATTATAAGCAAAAAGCATTTGTGAATTTAATTAGACTTATTCTAAAAAAAAAATTTCAATTTCTTCTCGGTATCAAAAGCGGAAAGTTTCCCCATATCTGCGTTCTTGCGAATAGCCTGGAAAAAATTATAATATAGATTGTCGAATTCATAGAAAAAGAAAATTAAATTTATAGAAATAAAGATACCCATCATAAGAAAATAACATGCCACGTCGTCAAAGTAATGCTCCGTCGCAGCCGCTTGTTGCCACGATTGATATAGGTACAACTTCAGCAAGAGCTATTTTGTTTAGTCAAGAAGGTGTTGAGGTGGCCAAACATCAAATCGAATATTCCACTACCGCCTCGGAAGCACCAGCGGAATCTGAAAATAAAGAACAATTTAGAAGAAGGTCGTCTCTTATGAGACACAACCAGCCCATTTTCACTGCGGAAGGTATTGCTATCTCGATCACAGACGATATTGAGATTGAAAATAATGCTGCCAGTGTTGGTCCTACGTTAAGATTTCCACAGCCTGGGTGGGTCGAGTGTATGCCAGTCCATATATTGGCTAATGCGGTGCAATGTTTGGTTGCGTGTTTGATTACTTTGAGAAAAATCAATCAAAACCCAGAGTTGAAAATCAAGTACAAGGTCAAGGCTATTGGTATTGCTAACATGAGAGAAACCACAATTGTGTGGTCACGTAAGACCGGGAAGCCTTTGAGTAACGGTATTACATGGACGGATACGAGAACTGCTGAAATTGTCCTGCACTTGGAGAAGACTATTGATGAAGAGAGAAAAGAAGAGTTGAAACAGAAGACTGGGTTGCCATTATCGACATATTTTTCGGCAGCCAAGTTGCGCTGGTTGCTTGATAATGACGATACTATAAAGGAAGAGTATGAGAAAGGCGATGGTAACTTGATGTTTGGTACTGTTGACACGTGGTTGATTTACCACTTGACAAAGGAAAGATCATTCGTATCCGATGTTACCAATGCATCTAGAACCTATTTTATGGATTTAGAAACGAGTGATTACGATGATGACTTATTAGATTTCTGGGGTATTGACCCTACAAAAATAGTCTTACCAAAGATTGTATCCAGTTCAGAATTTTATGGATCATTTGCTGCTCCAAACTTGTCTAACTTAGGATTTCACAACAAGATCACTCCAGAGGCCTATGAAATATTGAAGACTATTACTGGCACTCCAATTTGTGGGTGTCTTGGTGACCAATCGGCGTCATTTGTAGGTCAGTTAGCATTTAAACCTGGTTCAGCCAAATGTACTTATGGTACAGGTTGTTTCTTGTTGTATAATACTGGTAATCGTAAGTTAATTTCTGAACATGGTGCATTAACAACGATTGGATTTTGGTTCCCTAACTTGAAGGGTGAAGATGCCAATCCACATTATGCATTAGAAGGTTCAATTGCAGTTGCAGGTTCAATTATTCAATGGTTGAGAGATAATTTGAAGTTAATAGAACACGCCAAAGATGTTGGACCATTAGCCTCCCAAGTTGATAATGCTGGTGGAGTTGTATTTATTCCAGCTTTCTCAGGATTATACGCTCCTTACTGGGATGGTGGTGCTAGAGGTTCTATTTTTGGTATGACTCAATATACCTCTTCATCTCATATAGCTAGAGCCGCGTTGGAAGGTGTTTGTTACCAAGTTAGAGCTATCTTAAGGGCTATGGCTAACGATGCTGGTGCAAGTGAAGACTTTTTGGAGGAAGCTTTAAATAAGCAAAATGAGAAAAAGCCGTTATCTACATTATCTGTAGATGGAGGTATGTCAAAGGCCGATGAAGTGTTACAAATCCAAGCTGATATTTTAGGGCCTTGTGTTACCGTTAAAAGGGCTAACATATCTGAATGTACCGCATTGGGAGCAGCGATCGCAGCTGGTTTATCTTTTAAAGATGAAGACGAAAGAATTTGGAAAGATTTTGATGATATTTATGAAAAGATTAATGGAAATGATGATGAAAAGAATAATTTCAAAGCAAAATTACCTGACGTGGATAGAAGAAAGAATTGGAAGAGGTGGGAGAAAGCAGTCGAAAAAGCTAAAGGCTGGTTAGACGAAGACAATTAATATCTTATAAATCTACTTAGATTATGTAGTTCAATAGAGTGTAAAATGCAATGTGTTCTAGTATATTTTCTATTTATTTGTAGTTTCTTCCTCAAAGCTGCTATCATAGTCGTCTATATCTACCATACCATCTTCGAATGTGACATTCTCTTCCTCACTTAGAGAAACATTAGCATCGAATATACTTTTATTATTGAGATCTTCCATTGCCTCGAAGTTAAATGAACTATTTGCCATAGCTTCTTTTTCATTATCGCCTTTGGAAGATAAATTATTAAATAATCCATTAACGAACTTAGAGGTTTTAGAAGTGAATTCATCAAATTCAACCTGCTGTGTAGCCAAAAATGCTTTAAGTTTTTCATTATCGTTAATTTCTATTCTGTTCTTGACATCTTTAACAAAACTCTTTAAAACTGGTGAATTTAATTGAGCCTGACTTATTTGATCTTGAACTTTGGAAAAATAGTTGCTGAAATTATTTATTGATTTAACTGTCTTTACCGATGATATGGGGTTTTGGGATTTGGAAAAATTGAAATTATGGTGCATTTTATTGTTTGGATTTGCCTGGGTGATCAGGAAAATGTTTGATGCTTTTCTTTTCAAATCATTCAAGTTACTGAAATTATTGGTGTTGGTCATATCTGTTTCTTTCTTTGGTTGTTCAATATCCTTCTCAAGTTTAGAAGCAATTTCAGCCAATTCAAATTTCGTTACTTCAACCTGTTTTTCCAATTCGATTAACTTTCTCTGTTTAGAAGCAAACTGGATCATTAGTTCTTCTTGGGACGCTTCATTTTGCTCAATTATTGCTTCATTTATCGGAACATATACGGGCAACCCTGTTTTCCCTCTTGATTTGGTTGGTGTATTGATAAGCCCTTTAGGTTCTTCTTCTCCTTTATTAGGAGAGAGGGAAAATTTTGCTAACCCTGTTGATTCACTAATTATTCTTTCATTCTTATTGGTTGTGATATCGATTGTTCTCTGATTCACTGGACTCAATATTGAATAAGACTTTCTTTTATTTATCGCCCTCAGAGGATAGGCATTCTCCTTTCTTTCTTCCATCATTCTATCCTATACCTAATTAAGAATGACCAAAAAGTATTAATCCTTTCATTAACTTGTAACTTATTCAGAGATGTTGCAGTCAATAGATGATATTTCCTAATTTGGTAATTCAATAACAAGCATTACGCACATGAATATTTTAACGAATTTTAAAAATCCAACCATCAGATTTAATGTCAATCTTCGACGATTGCTACGTAAAATATTTAACTTCTTTTGCTGGCTTAATTTAAAAGTACAGTTACCAATCGATCAGTAATAAATTATAATGTCATTTGCAGGCCGTCTTAAATGTTATATCTCAAGTTTCTTGGTTATTTACGCTGTATACTTGTTAACCTACAAATGCAGTAAATTGGACGAAACTCCACTAGAGCATGGAATTAATTCTGTATTCCATCCTTTATCTTATCATCACAGCAGATTTTGTGATGGATTGAACAAGGGTGTCGATTTTGTTAATCCATATTTTGTAACTGTGGGTAACTATTTCGATCAACATGTTCGTTCTAATAGCTTGTTCAAACAATATGCAATTGAGGATAAATTAGAAGTTCTTAAATCTTCTTACAATAGCCACGTTTACCCATTGGTGATTAAATTTTTCGAACTCATCGAAGTTGTTGAGTATCATGTTCATCAGCATCTTATCCAGCAATGGGCTAAAGCGCAACATTTCTACGCTAGTCAAATTGCTCCAAAATTGGCTTAATATCTATTTATGTTTGTGACTTTCATTGTTTAATTATGTATATATGATAATATACGCTTCAGTGTGATTCAACTCGCTACCTCCTAGTTTAATTTACAGCCCTTTTAATTAAATGAGCTATGTAACAAAATCAGTGCACTTATTCTACTCAACCATTTAGTAACCTCTACGAAGAGATGAGATGCATTGAAACCCAGGAACGTTAAAGTATAAAGTCAAAACAAGTAGCTAATGAGAACTACACACACTACAAAATATAATAAGCTCATAAATATAAATACTTTATAATTTTAATATTATGTATTATACCTAATTAATCATGATCTTCAGAATAAGGATCACTTTCATCACTCTCATGACCAGATTCGTAATCCAGGCGTGATCCTTCAGACTCCTCTTCTTCAAATAAATTTTCATCACTACTAAAGGTTGCTTGCCCATCCTCCATGACTACAGTAGGTGATCCTTCGATAGTTGACGATTCGTCAAAATCTTGTGCTTCTGTTTTTTTGGATTCTTCCAACTTGTCTATTAAACTTTCTCTTAATTGAAAGGCGACATTTGCCTTAGCTCTTACTAGTCTCAAATATTCATCATTATCATTAATCAAAAAGTTTGCATGAAAATACACGTTTTTCATATAAATACTCCAATTTTCTAAACCAACTGGGATAACATCAATAGAAAAATCATTTTGGTAATCATTGGCTTGATTGAAGAGCAAATCTCTAGTATTGAAAATGTGTTGCTTTATTTTGTGGAACCTTTTCCATGCTTTCCATGTAATCGTATCATCAAACTCTTTCTCATCTTCTAACATAGCAATTAAAGCGTGTAATCTATTGGAAAATTCTTGGATCGTCAATTCAGCAAAGGATTCCAATACATCAATGGTTTCCTGAATCTCTCTAAAGTAATGAAGTAAGACATCATGGTGATTTTTGTTCATAGATTCCTTAATCTCTTTTATTTCTGACTCGCTATATGTTAGTGACTCGCTTATTTTATCTCTCATATCTTGTCTGGATATATATTGACGGTTCGAGTCTTCGGAGCTTTCTATTATTCTACTTTCTTCTTGAATCTGAGCAGAATCCTTATCGATTGCATTAATCATTTTATTTAACTCTTGATAATGCTCATAGTTAGTTTGTTGTATTTTGATAAACTTCTCTGACAATTTAGGCTTAATTGTTTCAATACTAGAGTTTACGTAGATCGACATATCTTTGGACAAATTGTTCAAAGCAGAATTCAAGGTCTTATTCACTTTATTCTCCCAGTAATCTATCTCTTCGTCAATTTTACGACTGACCGAATTGTCAACAAAGCTTGGCTCGTTAGTTTCAGTTTCTAATGTAACATACCTAGTTGAGGTTAGAAGAATAGTGATTGGTTCGTCACTATCACTATCTGATTCATCATTCGAGGAATCTGCCTTTGCGGAAGTGATAGTCGAATCGGTTAAAATAGGTTCGGAAATAACTGTAGACAGAACAACCGGGCTAGTTATCTCTTCGAGAATGTCCTTAACAACTCCAGCCACCTCTTCATCATTACTTTTAAGAACTTTATCCGTTTTAAAATGCATCAAATTTTTGAATTCAGTTTTCAAAAAGTCACTCTTTTCTTGAAAACTATTAACATCCATTAGACCTTTATAACTGCGAGAAATACAATCAACCACCACATCCAATTTGTATTCGTAATAATAATGTTTTATAATCAAAAATGTAGAGCTGTTTTCGATTTTTATCAAGTAAACCTTTATGAATGGTCTAATTTGGTTCGAAAAGATATCATTCGCTTTGTAGCATAATTTAGTCCACATCATATGAGCGTTGAATTGCAAGAATTCCCAACACCTAATAATACGAACCTCGGCGTATATTTCAAATTTTTCAGTCCATACTACTAATTTTGGAGCAATTCTGACTTTTATTTCGAATATGAATGCTTTCATTGATGAAACTAATTGAATGAAACCCAAATTAAATTTGTGTACAAATACATTGGATTTGTCTCGTATTTGTCTAGACCATGGCTTTAAAATGGCATTAAACTTACTTGCCCGATTATTAATCTGATGTGAAAACTCGTCAATATGAAGAGTTGAACTAATTTCCTTCAGCCTAGTTGCTATCGTATTGACGTATGGATCAATAGAAGGCTTAATGTACGCATAGCTCTCACAAGTCAAATTATTAACGAAAATCGTTGAAGATTGTTGCGGACAGATAAAATTGATAACATAGATTATATATGTGAGAATGGTCAAGGGAACCACCCATTTTAATATACCTGGCATGCTTAATTAGCTTGTTGATAAATATTGTTTATGAAATTATTTGTGGTTGTTTTTGTTAGAAGTGATATACTGCATATAGAATAAGAAGGATTAGTCAACCTTCATCATAAAAATCAATCAAAGACGAAGAACAAAGAAAATCAAAACTACTACGGATGTATTCAAGTCTTCAAAAATAATCTTAGGAAGTTTAATTCTACTCGTTCTAAGAGAAGAATATAATTATGTGGAAATATTTTAAATATAAAAAAATGCCTCCTGCCAGAATTGAACTAGCGACCTTTGCATTACAAGTGCAACGCTCTACCACTAAGCTAAGGAGGCCTTTTTATATGAGAGTCGTTTATCAAAACTATCCAAATAGTAAAATCTATTAATGCTTCTTTTTCATTGAACCAAAAGTGAACTCTGAAAACACTTTTTTAGGTGCATAGAATACAAGCAAGAGGGCATTTGCCGATCTGATCCTGTTGGAGTGAAAATTTATTCTATAATCAAGTGTTCAAGATGAGAAGGAAACAAAATAATAGTCACTTTTTAAATGAATGATATTTTCTTTCTACAAAGATATTAAATATGCTGAACACTTCAAATCGAGTAGGTATATATGTTCATTCGCTAAATCCTTCACATTCAATAAATCTATACAATAATAATATTCCTATATATAAACTTGAATTAGTAATCAGAAATCGAAGTTAAACTAAAGTACTTATCGAATGATAAGTGTTAAGGGCGTTCAAATCTAGTTAGTTGAATACTAATAAGTCAGTAAATTTTGTATGATTAGTATAATATTATGGAAGAATATACTGGCAAAGTAGGCAAAAAAGTGTATAGATATGTATGTAAAATATGTTCTTGAATTATGATGCTCAATAAGAAACTAAGGAAATATATTATATATTGATTTGTGAGGTTATTATTTGATTGTTAAACTATAATTTTTAGTATCATATAGTAAGTTTAAGTTGGTTCATTTGAACAAAAAATTGTAATAATCATCTCACTTATTACTAAATGGAAGCTTGGAAAGCAATCTTTTGTCCGCTAATTTTACCACTTCTTAATAAATCTAAGGCCCCATTAAGTGATTCTAAACCAGACTTTAAAACATTTAAATCAGCATGCTTGATCGTAGAAAGATAAAGTGGTAAAATATTAAATCAAAAATCATTCTTAAGTTAATGTATATAGGCCCGAAAGCAGACGATTTACACATCTCCAAGACCCGACCTTGTTAATGCAAGGTCGGGGTCTGAATAGTGATGCTTTTCTTAAAAAAGAAAATTGGACTATATCTTCTATATCTTTAGATTTTGACAATTCTGGACTTGAACGGATCATGTTGCCGGCATAGTTGGCATCTGTCCGTTTACACTATCAACTAATGTAGTAGCCGAAGTAACTTTTCTTAACGGACCGATATTGATTTGACTCAATTCTAAGAATAATAAATTGTTAGATTTATAGTTACTGCTAATGATGTTTTACATTGTTTCACAATACCTTCATTAGGTATTAAAGTTGATGCTTGTCTTGGTCGTTTAAACCAAGTAAGTGCTTTAATACAAAGAACTGGAGTTTATTATGGTCAATGTAGTGAGTTATGTGGTGTTAATCATGGATTGTTTATGACAGCATCCTTAGTCTCGGACAAAGCATCATATACAGCTTGGAAAATTCCACTTGCTAAATTCATTAAAAGCTCTAGGGAACAGTATAAAGCAAAATTACCACAACTTGATCTAATGTATGGAAGCCGAAATGGCATAGAGTTACCGCAATATATGCGAAGCCGCAATATATGCGAAGCCGAACTCAAAATCTACAATTGCTACAATTCCTTTAATTTATGACAGCCTCTATTCTAATAAATATAAAATCCATAAATGTACAAAATGAGAAATGAAAATCATGATAGCATAATCGTAAACATCGTAATCATAACAAGTATAAATTGCGGTTAGAAAATATTCTCTATGGCGAAAGTATTCGGACTAGGTCCATTAGATCCTTCAAAATGGTGTGAAGATCTCGTTATTAGTAAATTATTCTGCTTTGATTCGTCTTTACTTGTCTTATGATATGCCACATAATTGCTCTCGGCCGAAATTGTGTATTTGTGTTGGTTCAGAATTTCATCATCAGATAAAGATGAACCCTCATCATCTGTCAATGACGTACTACGAGAAAGCTCTGGGATTTCCTCATCTCCCTTGATTTCGTCTGCCTCATATTCATCTTCCTCTTCTTCTATAGAATATTGGGAAAGGTCCATAGATGGTAACTGTTTAAATGATTGGACTTTGGCAATTTGTATGGACGGAGTTTCTATCTCTTCCTCTTCGTCGGAATCTGAATAGTAGTAATAGTCCGAGTCGCTATCGGATTCATCTTCATCCTCATCATCGGAATACGAGTCGAAATCTGAATCTGAGTCGGAATCTGATCCAACTTCGTATTCTGTAACTTTAGTAGAAACACCTTGTTGTACCTTTCTTTCGGGCAATTCAAAGCTGACATGTCTTTGGTCGCTTTCGACTGAAGACGACATGTTTTTATTGACTCTCTTTTCAGTTTCTTCTGCAAGGTGGTCCATAACGCTATCTAACATATTAGCTTGTGTTACCAAAACCCTCAAGCTTGAGTTTGGGTTCGATGCTTGTTTTGTCAATTTGTTTCTCACCGTCGATGCAAAGATATATGTCTGTGCAAACGACATACTCGTATCTGGCATTGGCATTATTAATTTATCGTAGGTATCCTTATTAACCCATTCCGCAAGCATATGTATGGAACATGGAACAGTATTCTTATTTATATAGATATACTTGGTATTAGTCATCGGGTTATAAACGGAAATAACGATTTAATTTTGCAATCCGATTACAAATTAGTGAGAATAACGGCTCGGAACTAAGGGAAATAACGACTAAGGTCGATCCGAAAAGAAAATGACTCCGCGTCCTTTAAGCCGCTTAGCAAGCATTTCCTAACTTGCGTTAGGACCGAGCTAATACTCTATTGTAACACCGTTTCTTGAGCTAGACCCCTATGTTTCAAAAACCTTATTAAGCACAGTCATTATCAGACGATATTTACTTTAGTAAGCCGCATTGGGTGTACCATGATTATGCTATAGAATCTATGATTACAAATATTAGTTAGTTATACTTTAACGGTTACGGCCCGCGATAATTATGACAGCAAAAATATGTAGAATGGGTCGATGTGAGTTATAATATGCATATCCATATTTTTGTCTTATTTTTGTTTACTTAGCCGTACCCACGGAACAACTAAAGTACGAGTTTTTCGAGGCATTTCTATGAGCTTCGAGCGTACTATGTAAATTCCAGAAGCACTACGCGGATCATATACTATTGGAGACCTTGGTTTGAATAAATGCTCCTATATCGAGTTTCGCTAGCACTACTCCTAATTTTTATAACGCATTGTATAGATGTTCAACTCGGACCACCTCTTCTAGCTACATCGAAATGGTTTCATTACTCGCCTACATCATAGCATACAATATGATACAACCGTGAATTTAATATTTATAAGACTAGATAAAAAACCACAAATTCATTAAATAAAATCATGCAAAAACGGAAATTTATGATTATTGGAAATAAATATCCTATTCTCTCTTCTTTTTTTGAAGCAATAATTTTGTAATAGTTCTTTAATGTTTGTTAATTGAATTAATCTAATCGAATAAACCCATACCCATGTCTTCATCGGATTCTTCAGCTTCTTCAGCAGCTTCTTCAGCAGCAGCTGGAGCATCACCGCCAGCAGCAGCAGCAGCACCGCCAGCAGAAGCAGGAGCAGGAGCAGCAGCAGCGAAGGAGAATAATAATTCCTTTAAGTCCTTACCTTCTAACGCCTTAGCGTAGACATCAGCCCAGACATCTTCAACAGAGGCACCGGCAGCTTTGGTAATAGCTAATAATTTGTCGGAGGTAATTTCAATTTCAGCGTCAGCCAAGATTAAGGCAGCGTAAGAGACAGAAGCTTCAGTAGACATCTTTAATTCTTATATTCTTTAGTGTACCTAAGTATAGTATGTAACGTCGATTAAATTTTTCATCAGTTTTTGGAGTTCGTTGATACCTTCACTCACGCTTATTGACCCGTGAGAAAATGGCGGATTCCATACTAAATAATTTTGTGTCGTAGACGCGGCATTCATGCGATGATCACGAGAAGCAGTCACAATTTAAGACATATACATTCTTACCGGAACATACAGTAATTATAAAAAGTACTTTGAACATAAACTATAGACAATTTTGAAACTATTAACAGGTAAAACGCATATAAAACATAATTTGGTAATGGATTATGAATTGGACAAGTCCTCTAGAACTTTTCATTAAATCAGTTCAAAAACTTGGTGAGATCACTCAACCAGTTTCTGTATTCCTTCTCCTCTTTAAATTCACTGAACGAGATAATGAATTCTGCTAATTCCTCATCGATTCCCTTTGATTGTAAATAGGTTTCGAATCCAGTTTGAACAGATTCGTCTAAGTCAGAAAATCTAGGCCCTTGATATTTGAACTTATCGATAAATTCATTCTTAGATAAAATTTGGTCGTTTAAGACAGTAGATACATTGTTCTGATAATTAACAAAGTCAATCAAAAATGATGATTCGGAGGCTTGTAAGAATAAGTTCAATAATAAACCATCATTACTGGTTGGTTTTTCAATCAAGACTCTAACGTTGCAAAGTAAGGAATCTAAAGACTCAACTTCTTCTTCCATATCCATCTCTTCAGCTGTAGGTTCACTGACTGGGATATCAGTGACTTCGTCAATGTCAAAAAAGATCCTGATGGTTTCGCCACTTTCATCTTCTTTGATTAATTGAATGTTCGAATTACCTTCAGTTTCGATAATTTTATATCCATTCTTATCAGTAAACTCTTGGTAAACAGGGTCCAATTCATTTGGAATAGAGTTGGAAAGTTTCAATTCTTGCTTCAAAACTTCCTTCAATTGTTTATCTGGGCTTGTTGAATAGTTAAATTTGCTAATTAAAATTGGCGATGATCTGGCTAATTGTGGTGCCATCCTTAAATTGTTTGCAACAAATTTTTTACCCATGCTGCGGGCAGATTGACGTAAAGTTGAAGTAAGCATTCTTGAAGACATACTAATTGATTGATTTAATTCTGTTTATAATTGAACGACGAAGAACACTCATCCATGTCCACTTTAACCCGATCCTAGCGAAGTGCTAAAATCTATCTGGTATAGACACGTCATATCATATACTTCAGCAACTGCTACGTTACTTCGGGGTAATATACAGAAATCACTTTCTACAATAGTTAGTTTCAAATCTTAAATATGATTTATATTAGATAATGATAAGAATTATAAAACAATTAAGCATGCTACTGAAATATATATATAGAAGAAAAAGTAAATGTAATAGGAAATGTTTCTAGTGAGCGGTAGTGTACAGATGAATCCTCTATTGTATACTCAGGTTATAACAGTTCAAGAGCTTCAAAGTACTCCTGAACAAATGCTGATGATCTTCTGTAGCGACGTTCTTGGTATTTTTCAAAGATGGCTTTATGGTTAGATTCGGCATTACGACAATTTTGCAATAAAATTTCTGCTAATGGTCTTAATTGAGATTCGGTATAGCCAGAATAATAGACATGAGCTTCTGTCCATTGTCCTCTGTTAAGTAATTTTCTCGATAAGTAATGTGCTCCAGCTGCTAACCAGCTTGGTTGAGAAGCAACGAATCTTGAATCCATGATTGTGATTTCCAAGAAGTACTTAGCCAAAGTTCTGGTTTCGTAATCATAATCATCGGCTTTACTAGTTCTTCTTAAAAAGGACATTGGACCAGGCCAACCCATATCAAACTCCAAAACATCGATCATGAATCTCTCTGCTTTTAAAAATTCGTCTACTGTATACGCATTATCAGCCATGTATGCAACTTCTTGGACAGTTGGACAATTGATTTCTTCATATTTTGCTGCAATGAACAATGCAACAGCTCCAACTAGCTGAAATCTTGATAATGAAACCTTACGTTTACTTAAAAATCGATCAATGTAATTTACCGTCAAGAATAAAGTTTCAGGTAATAGATTGAACCTATTGTGAACTTGGACAACCCAATCAATTAAAACGCTTCTCATCTCCCACTTCAATTCGTCCTGGTTACTCATATAATTTGAATCTGGAACCAACCTATATTCAAGTTCATGCATGTAGTTAAAAATCTCTGGTGCATATTCCGCTACCATAGTAACATCAAATGTGTCTTCATCAGTTTCATCTAATGTATTTCTAGAAAATTTCTTCATGACATATTGTAATTCATTGAATATTGCTTTATTCCATTTAGGTTCCATTGGCTTATTATAATCTTCCTCGTCTTCTTCTTCATCATCATCATCATCATCGTAATTTTCTTCTCTTTCATTCAATTTTGGTTCTACCTGGACGATTTCTTCTTCGTTTTCGTCAAATTGCTCTACAATTCTTTTTTGATCAGCAAACTCAAATCCAATGTCTTCAAGATTAGACACATCTGAACTCCCCCCTAAACGATCAAAATGGAATTTAAGTACGTCATCGGAATTCTGACTATTGTCATAATGTTCGTTTGTTCCTGGTCTTGTGCCTAATCCTTCATGGGGTCTTTTTTGTTGCCTTTGTTTGTAAATATGAACTTTTTGAAGAGAATTTTTCAAATTCAAATCAACTTTTCTATTTTCGTTAAGCTGTGTCAAGTCACCAAGTGCTTCTCTTTTATCAATACTGGAGGTGATATTATTAGTATTGTTGTTATTTGAGTTTTTGGAGATCAATTTTGCACTAGTGTTACTCTTTGACTTAACCTGGGAGTTTTCATCAAAAGACTTGGTTTGATGTTTAAATGATTTCATGTTAAGCGAATGACAAAAATAATGTATTAATATCGGTTAACTTTTATGCTAATAGATTTTTTTTTGGTTGTTATGACGTTATTAGTTGTTAGTGGAACAATTGAAAACAGACAGCAAAATATTAATTAAACAAACCTCAATGTATTTTGTAGCGATTGTAATATGTCTATACGAGTATAAACAAAGTTGGAACTGATAAGTCTGTTAATTGATAATTTGCTTCTTGAATCAAGAATATTGTTCTAACAAAAAAAAAAGGATATTTGATGTATTAGTGATTAATGTGTAAGCAAATAACCTTTGTCAAACGTAATATAGTGAATGATATTAATCAAAAGAAATATTAGTATGTATGATATACTAATTAATATTCTAGCCACTACAGCAAAACAAAGTTAGTAAATTTATGTTTGTTGTAGTTCATGGTTTGTGGTATTTGGAATGTAAACAAATAAATCGCGATTTGTTTTCGCAGGGTACAAAAGTGATGCTCCAGAAAAAACACCAACTTGGCTACATAAACCTAAAGAATATACAATAGTACAAATAGCACAATGATAACAAAGTGTATAAGAATAATATAATAATGTATAGCTATTGAAATTAAACTTTTAAAGATATTGTAAATTTCGGAGAGTTTTACTAGCAAAGGTGGATCTGATCGTTTTAATCGCGAAGCAGAATCTAGCTATCATCGGCAGTAATTGTTCAGACTGCGTCGTATTAGAATATCTCGTTGATCCAAATGTCATCGTTATTGTTTGTTGTAATCGACCTCAATGCACTTTAATAGCTCTATGTAATAGCCGATATACTAGACCGTGAGAGACCTGCAAACGATATATACATAGCCATCAGTTGGTGGACATATGTTATAAGGTTGAATAGGTGAGCGTATTAAGATGGTATTGTAGTTACATATATCGCTCTCCCATATTCATTCAAGCTTCTTAAAAACTATGGTTAATGCGATTGCAAAATTTACCGTTGACTAAAATTTCATCACAAGTTTCCCAACATCAATGATAAAGTAATCCTACTGTTAAGTCTAATCAGTATTAGTCCCTCTTCGTCACTACTTTTTATGACTTGTATGAAGAAGTCATTAGACTACAAGTTGTGCCAGGCCTTAAATTGTAACTGATTTCGTTAAATAGCAGAATAGACGTGGATTGAATATTTAGTTGTTCGGACTTAAATTCCATGAAACCATATCATTTCAAATCAACTGAGACACATAGTCTCTACATCCCAAGGGTCGTCCTTTTGGATAGCTAAGTCCCTTTGAAATGTTGTGTTGTGCTTATATAAGCAAATATTGATTCTGAATCATAACAAGCGTCCGGTTATATCGGCCAATAATCTAAGTCACCTCGAACATGTTCACAAATTCTTGCAAACTACACTTAGTATTGATTGAATATGGTCATATCGAAGGTAAATAACAGTGAGGAAACTATTCAATTAAAGGGACAACTAGTTGATACCCACACTAGATGTACACACTACCATTCAACATTAGACATAATAGCAATAAGGTTCAAGTGCTGTGGAGCTTACTTTCCCTGTTACAAGTGCCATCAGGAGTTAGAGGGCCATGAGATCATTCGGTGGAAAAAGATAGATCTTGAAGCTGAAAAAGTCATTCTCTGTGGTTCCTGCTTCAATCTACTCTATTACCAAGAATATTCAACCAATAATAGCAAGTGCATGTATTGCAGTAGTAGTTTTAACCCAAACTGCAGTCTTCATTATGGTCTATACTTCGAAGTGTGACTGTAGTTCGCCTTCTATTTCATCATGTTGCAATAAAAAGTGGTCATACTGCACATAGCCTTCTCTCGTTACTCCTGCGACTATCATCATTTTACAGCGTTATATATATATCAATTCGTCCTTTGTTCTATTCAATTTTAAACAATATAGTAATAATGAATTCTTTGTCACCTTCGCCAGCAGATGTCCTGGATATTTCAGAGAGAACTACCATAATTATATCTAACTTGGACAAAGACGATTTTGTTAGCGATCATTCATCTATGACTAGCAAGATGTCATTTGTTGACCGAGTAAAGTTGAGTATTCTAAATTTGCCTACACCTTCAAATGTCTCATATGGCGAAGATTATTATCTAAATATGATCGAGCAATGGTCAAATCTACCATTTTTGAATCGTATAATCATCATCATGAAGAATGAAGAACTGGCAAAACTGCTTTACGAATACATAACTAGCGGGGCGCTTTTGCCCCAGCACACGAAGGTCTCGTTACAGGAGAACTTGATTACAAAATCTAAATCATATGATTCATTGATTGGTGGCAATCATGATTCATTATCAATAACTAATAAGTTATCCAACTTCAAGCGGTTCCACAATGAGCCAACCAATGCCACTGAGGATTACTGTGAACCGGAACCACAACTGTTTAATGCCTACGAAGATTTAAGCAAGATGGGGATCGATTTATCAGATTATAATGATGCTGACCAGATGCAAGAATTAATTGAGGATTCACAAGCCAATGGAGGTCTTAAGAGAACAAAATCATTGACCAAGACGCTTTTTAAGCCTGACTTGAGAGTCAATACACAAGCTGCTAATACACAGACTTCACGTTCGGAAATATTACCTAGTCCAACTATAACGCTAGACGAAACATTCTAGTTAAAGCATCTCTCAAATGCATACTTATATAGATACTATAACTTGTGTATTTATTGTATGTATATATATTCTGTACACTTTATTTGCAGTTGAGTAGTGGACCGCGCATAATTTTTACCAGCTCTCAAAAGTTGATTAATTAAACGAACAATCAGGAGAACCAAACTGTTGTTAATTAAAACAGTAATGAAATTTTCCAATTGTTTAGCGTTTCCTTTACTTGTCTCATCAGTATGGGCTACGAAGAATGATGCAGCAGTTTTTCAATTGAATTCTCAAGAATCAATTAATACCCCTGTTGTTACTAACAAAGATGCTTTGCTTTACTTATCGGATAAGTTTGATATTTCTGATTATTATAAAATAGGTGATAATAGAGACGAAGCTATCAAATTCATAGACCAGCAGAATGAGCTTAGCAACTCCAAAAATTCTGAGAAAACTAAATTACTTGTGTTGATGAACGGAGTTTCGCTTCCAAGCGAAGTTTTCCAATCCATTAAACCAGCATTCAAGATCAAACAATCAAATGGATATGACGAATTAAGCCATACTATTATGACAAAATTTCCAAAGCAAATTGCGGCTGTGGGTAATAGCAGTTCTATCCCAGTAACTAATGAAATCAGGTTAGTATCTAAGCATCATCAAGACAGTTCATTGTTGAAGCATTTCGAATATTTTAATGAAAAGCTCGTGGGCATTTGGAATTCATTTACGAAAACAATTGAAACTGATAATCAAATAATCTTGACTAACAAGGTTCACCAAGACGCTACTACATTGAAGTTGATTAATGACAAATTGTTCATAAACGAATTGTCACAATTAGTGCACTTGAATACGGCGTCTACAAATAATGACAATTCCATATTTATCAACTTGAATTCCTTATTTTCTCTTGGTAAGAAGACCGGATATGATTCGGAAACTTACAATCTTTCAGTTAAGGTATTATCAGATTACTTGATAGCGTTATCAGCTCAATATGATGTTTCTGTCATTGCATTACCTGTTGATAACAACAACAAGCACATAAATAACCACTTACATAAGAGAGGCCAAGAGTTGAACGAAATTTTCAAGCAAAGTAATGTCAACAAAAGAGCTTCCAATAATGGTGCATGCTTCTCTTCCGAGGAAGCATGTAAAATTGGTACCTCAAGTTGTAGTTCCCATGGAAAATGTACCAAAGTTAAATCAGGATGTTGGTCCTGTGTATGTGCAGCTACTCTTAATGATGCCAAGACAAAAACTACTAACTGGTCTGGTTATGATTGCAGTAAAAAGGATGTTTCATCGGAAGCCAATTTGCTCTTGTGGACAACTTTAACTTTGTTGATTTTATTTATTGGAGTCATAAAATTATTATATAGCGTCGGTAATGAATCATTACCGGGTGTTTTAGGAGCTGCTACGGTATCTAAAAAGTCACAATAAAGCCTTCTTGAATATTAGTTATTATAAAATATAGTAGTTAATTTATGCCAATAGATTTTTACATGGCCAAATACAGTAATTTTTTGTACGCGATTAATATGGTACGATGGTAATCAAAAATTAAAAATAAGGGACTATTTAGTTTTCCTACCGTACATGTCAAGCAACAATGAAGTTTACTAGGAAATCTCTTGTATCGGCATTTATGCTGTTATGTGTTATCTGTATGATATATTTTACCTTTTCTTCCTCATCTGAGAGATCGTTAGGAAAATCTTCACCAATTAATTTAAGCAAGAACAATGATTACTATGACTTGAAAGATGAACAAAGTAGCCTAAAAATTCCCGATTCAGATAGCGATGAAGTGGATAATCCAGAAGTAATTAAGAGGCCTTCCAAACAATCAAAACAGTCAAAACAATCTAAAGAAGAAGTTCCGAAAAATAATATAATTCTTGAGACAGCCAATGATCAGTTCACGGAAACCCCTTTTATGCCGAAAATGGCTAATGAAACATTAAAGGCACAATTAGGAAATGCAGCCTGGAGATTGTTCCATACTATATTGGCAAGATACCCAGATGAACCTAGCAAGCAAGAGCAAACCACATTAAACCAATATATACATCTATTTGCTCAAGTCTATCCTTGCGGAGACTGTGCAAGACATTTCCAAGGCCTTTTATCAAAGTATCCTCCTCAAATTAATTCTAGAAAAACTGCTGCTTTATGGGGTTGTCATATACATAATAAGGTGAATGAGAGACTTGAAAAATCTGAATATGATTGTACCACAATTCTTGAAGATTATGACTGTGGGTGTGGTAGCGATGAAAGAGAAGAAGATAATACATTAGGAAATGAAAATATTGAGCATTTACGAAGTATCAAGGTTAATGAAAAAGAAGAATCACCTCAACTAGGAGGTTGAATGTGACCATGACATATATTTTGACAAGAGGTACATACTAATGACTTACTTAACTTTAAATGCCCTTTATTATATATATATATATATATATATAAAAATAATAATATACTAAACTATGGTGCAACAGTTCGAAGCATCAGGATTTGCATGCCTCAGCTTCCTAAAGCTTTCGTACTGTTTGAATTTATTCTGCTCGGGTGGTAATTTCCAAAGGCTTGGAATTATGTAGTCTGGTGTATCCTGAACGTAATTTGTTATTCTAAATGTTAATTCTTATCTCTAATGTTTAACTGGGATATAAATACTTACAACAACGAAGCATTAGAGGCAGGTATTCTGTCTCGCAAAAGTGCCTCTTTCAACCTTGAATTGAATTCCTGAATTCGCCTTAACTTTATTTCAGCTATCCTGTTAGAAAGTGCTTCCGATTTATCTTCCATGTTTATACCTAGTTTGCGATACCTATTTATATTTTTAATTAGTATGTCTACTATAAATATATTCGAAAGGGTTCACTCACACATTTGCAAAACCTCATGCCGCATAAATTATACTATGTGCGCTTAGTGATATATATTTATATAATTTTAAATTGAATAATGCACATTTCTTGCCGTCCATTATGATGTTATATGACACAATTGGAAGTATTCAATTTATAAATAGAAGGAACCGAACGCAGATGTATCCATAGACGATATCGATGCTTTTTATTTATTGTTAACGTTCAATGAACTGTAGGATCGATGATTATAATGCTTTCCTAGTAATTGTATGCAACAGAGTCAATTAAAAGAAAAACAATATCAAAATGCAAACTGCAATAACTGTAGCCAATATTAATGTATCTCTTTTTCTTCGTGTATTAATTCGGGAAATAAGAACATTTATGCCGGGCATCAGCAGTACAGCACCCATCATCCTCAGTTGAGCGTTATTTAAGTACGTTCTTTGGCTGTATAGTTCATCTCTAGTATTATATGCCTGTTGCAAGAGCCTTTCTGCAAATGAATTAGCGTTGTCTGCCCGAACTCTTTCATCCAAAATGTAATCATTGGCATTCAAATCACGATTGTTTGAATTATTAGATGACCTCTCCCTATGTGCATTGATATCAGATCTAACCGAAAATAATAAGTTATTTCTATTCCTCTCTTCGCTTATAACACCTTTGATTTTGGCATATGACCGCTTATGCTCGCTCAATATTTCTCTATGCCTTTGAAGTTGTTGTAGCTTGGACGTAGACAAATTTGTGTCTGTCTCGGATATTCTCTTCAATGTATTTACAACATTTTCCCGCTTCTCTAAGTTTTCGGATATAGAATCACTAAGTTCATTCTCTTCGTCACTTGAATTAGTATTAGACAAATTTTGAAATGCAGAATATCGTGATAACAAACTATCAGCTTGTTTCTCTAAACTCAACGCCTGCGATCTAGTTTGTGTAAACGTTGCTGAAGACATTTTGATTGGTTCTATTATGTTAGATTCTGTTAAACGACGCTCTTCATTATAGTTTATCTGTTGTTTATTAACAGTGTTATATACAGTACCTCTACTGAGCCAATAAATTAGTATCTCATTATGATTACACTTTATATTGAAGACATATGGTTAATGTATCAAAATGGAAACCCCAATTGAGCTTAAAGAGATAACACCTGAACCTATTACATTAGAAGATTTAAACATTATAGCAAAGGAGAAAGGAGTCCCAAATTACAAGCCGCATAAACGTCATCCTATATTGCTGAAAATACTCTCCTACCTTCTCAAGGTGCAAAAATATTCAGCATATACGTTTTCAGGTTTTCTTGGGTTACACTTAACATCAGTGGTTATAGTTCCAGGTTTAGGTGTACCTATGTCTTTTGGACAAGAAATTTTTGAGATGAGCAGAGCTGTATATCAGTCTATTCCATACTTCGAGAGTAGCGTAATCATTGGATCAAGTGCATGTCATATTTTTTCTGGTATAGGAATCCGGATTATCAGAAGTTATCTTAAGAATGGTAAGGATCATCGTTCCAAATTGGTGTATGAACCAGTAATCAAAAATGATGAAAGGGATGATATCGGTTTAGGTGGTATCACGGGACTAATTGGATTGGGTTATAGAAAGTCCATAATATCAAGACTTATACCTGGATTGAGTCCTTTACTGTTTTCAGGGTATTTATTACTTCCATTCATAGGGTACCATTTTACCAAATTCAGGTATATTCCTCACGTTATTGATGGGGATTCAAGCTTGATTAACTTGGAATATATTACATACTACTTAAATAAATCACCATTACATAAGGTCGGAAATGTTATAAATTACATTGCTTTAATGGGTTTGATGGTAATAGGGTCTTACCATTTTGTCAGTGGCTTCTTGAAACTAAACCATAAGTATAGCTTGAATCATAAAAAAATCGGATACTCTATCATTGGTGGACTCAGTATATTGGGGTGCATCAGTCTCATAAGATTTAAAAACTTACCATTGGTGGAAGGATTCTTAGGAAAACTGTTTACTAATTACGTGAGTTATCTATCAGTTTAATGCTGCAACCAAAAAAATTCGGACAGATCTCGGCTTTTCTCATTAGAAATCATTCACTCGGACTAGCTACCACATCGCACCTACACATGACTCAACTCACCTCTGCCAATGGCAGTGTTTCCGCGTAAGCTTTTCACTTCAAATAGTGTAAGACAAATAAAAGATATATACTATAAACTCCATATAACCAATTTGCCACCAGCAATACAGTTTTCATTGCAGTAAATTGTACCAATTCATTATTCTTTCTACGTCTCTACACAGTAACCTCATTAATTAGCATATATTCCATATAACTCTTAATATACACAGCTCCTGGTCAATGATCTATTATGTAGTGATAGGTTCCGCATGGGCGGCTTCAGGTCCTAATGTTGGTTGTTCAACACTTCTCTTGGATCTGTAGTCCTTAACGGCACTCTTAATAGCATCTTCAGCCAACATAGAACAGTGCAACTTCACCGGTGGCAAGGACAATTCCTTTGCAATGGCTGTGTTCTTAATCTTTACTGCATCCTCTATGGTCTTACCCTTGACTAATTCCGTAAGGTATGAAGAGGAAGCAATGGCTGATCCACAACCAAACGTCTTGAACTTCACATCCTTGATAACTCCGGTTTCTTCGTCAACTTGAATTTGTAATCTCATAACATCACCACATGCTGGCGCACCGACCAATCCAGTACCAACATCCTCATCAAGCTTATTCAATGTACCGACATTTCTAGGGTTTGCATAGTGATCAAGCACCTTTTCGTGATATAATCTCTTAGTTGGGAGTGCCATCGATGGCATCATATTAACTCTATTAACGGCTGGCATAACCCTTCTACCAGGGTTAGCTAATCTTAAAAATGATCTACTAATCATTGTTATTAATTATGAGTAATTTTGACTTATATTAACGTATAATTAAAGATAACGATTTTAAATAAAAATATGTCTTTTTACTGACGGTGGAGCCTTTATATATGAAGTTAATTATTAATTCATCGGGTATTACATAATGATTTTTCCGACCTTATGTAATTGGTCATATGGAGAGTGCTTGTTTATGTAAGTATCTGAGATAAAGCCAGATGCTCAAAACACTCCACCAAAAAAAGTCAAATGTCGTGGCCCCCTCATACTTTGAGACATTATCTTGTCTACTGTTAATGTCGTGCTAAATTGTTATACAGGACCTTTCCGATTGGCGTGGTCTTGGCAGACGTTGCACAAAGTCTCTTGATGATAAGTGCATTACGAATTATACAGAAGGTATAGGCAAAGAAAAGCCACCAACCTAAAATAAGTGGTTGTTTTGCTAACATTAGTCATATTATTGCGTGGTATAATCGGAATATAGCCGAGTATATCTACATTGCTATTTAAACAAACATTATTCAGATATCAAGAAGTCGGGTTAACGCAGCCAGCGGTTAAATCGAACCAAGGCAGAATACTAGAGACATTCAAAGGCAGTAAAGAAATTGAAGTAGGAGCGTGAAAGCAGATCAATCAAACGGTAAAACCCATAAAAATTGTACTGGCTGGTCATAATATGGCGGATCAAGCGGGTAATGAATACGATACTGGGGTATCGAACGGGGATGTCGATTGGTTATTTCGAGGCAAATCGAAGAGGCTAACGAAGAAAATGAACAGCTGTTCGGTGACTGGGGATAAAGAAAAGAAGAGTGGGTTTTCTGACGACGGAGGTGGATATGATAAAGGAAATGAGGGCGATAAGAAAGATAGAGAAAGAGAGTCAGGAGACAAGAATGGCGGAATGACAGCTGAAAAGCCTGCGGGTGCTCTGTCAGATCGCCTGTCATCGCCACAGGAGAAGACGGTAGCAAAGGATCCTGAGCTGCCGAAAACCACACAAACGAAGCAGCAGTTACCACCACAGCCACCACCCGAAAAGAAGAAATTGGATTTGTTCAAATTGGGAGGCAGGTCGAGATCATCATCGACTGGAAGCACAAATTTAGACAAATACGATACATCTCTAACGCATATTCCCAAAAGAAGGAGTAGCGTTGCTGTATCGCCGGTGACTTCGCACCCTTCAGGCTCAGGCACTCCACACTCTGCTGGCGCAAACATACTGTGTTCGCTGGACAGCTCGCCAGTTGTTTCGCGATCAAATTCAATATCAGGGAAAAGGTCGCTTTTTAGTTCTATATCGGCTAAATTCAAGTCTAATTCAGCAGGTTCTACATCAAGCCAATCGTCTAACAATGTATCTCCCACAACATCCAAGTTAAATCCCAACTTGTTAGGAGCTTCGCATAATAGTAATCACACCCCGTCACAAGACCTTACGACGTTGGTGGACAAGCCACCATCTGGTATACCTGTTAATTCTAGAAGAAGAAGTTCTGTGCAAGGGTTTAAATCGTCACATCAACAACCAGTCAAATCAGCAGACGGCAAAACTGAGTCGAATAAGACTCTGAGTAAATTTGATAATCCATTAGACGAGTTAAATAATATCAAGTTGAGAAGAATTACATTCGCTGTTGATAAATTAGCATTTGATCCCCAGCAGCAAATCCCGTCAAGACGACCTAAAAAAGGGAACGTATTGATACCTGAAGATATAGTTGCGCCCCCACCTAGGCTTTCTCAAGGTATTTCATTGAGTGATGCAAATGGGAATAAGACTAATTGTCAACCAGATAATAAGTATTCCGAAAAGGAATTAAGTCGAGCCATTGAAGCACAAAAAAGAGCTCTCATTGAGGCTGAGAAACATGCTAACGAAGCACACTTGTCGGCTAGAAGGATTGCACATGAAGTTAGTACCTTCAAACATAGAAGAAACTCGAAGCAGAAAGAAGAGGAAGAAGAGGAAGAAGTTGATAAATCATTCGCGCATGACATGGAGAATGTCGAGATTGATAAACCGTTACATATTCATGAAAATCACTTTGATAACGTGGATCCTTCTGATCAGGAAGGTTCTGGTCATAACCCAACAGGCCTTGAAGAAAAGAATTTAATTGAAAACCTTTCTTTGGAAACTATATATACAAGATGTTGCCATTTGAGAGAAATCTTGCCAATACCTGCAACACTAAAACAGTTAAAAAATAAGACTAAGCCTCTACCAGTCTTGAAATTGTTGAACCCTAAACCTACTTTGATCGACGTTTTATCATTTAGCGATTTCATTGCTATTACACCAATTAATACAGTCATATTTGATAACGTATCAATGACAACTGAAATGTTACAGCATTTCTTGTCATCATTAGTCAACAATAATTTCATTGAAAAGTTGTCTTTGAGGAATGTCGCTATTGATGAAGTTGGTTGGAGATTTCTTTGTAAATTTCTATCAAAAAGCCAGAGCATTAAAAAGTTAGACATTTCACAACAGAGGATCAAATCGGATACCAAGAAGTCGTGTATCAGGTCGTCGATGAACTGGAACCTTTTTATTCAATCCTTGATCATAAGAGGTGGAATTGAGGAATTAGTTATAAATGGGTGTAAATTATCTGATGAAACATTTAAAGATTTGATTGAAAATGCCGTCAGACTATCCACTTATAGGTTAGGTATCGCATCAATTGAGTTGAATCAGTTCAAGGCAAATATTGTTGCAGATTGGATTACGGATGAAAAATCAAAATGTGTGGGTGTTGATGTTGCATTCAATGATTTGAGTAAGGGACAGTTGATTCCTTTTATAAACGCATTTTATAAAGGAAATCTGAAGTTAATATTCTTTTCGTTGAATTCAACAAAATTAACCGATATAGACCAAGCATCGGAATTGATTAGATCCTTAAGTTATGTGAAAACTTTAAGGTTTTTAGATTTAAGCTCGTTACCTGATCTATTTCCTGGAATAATTTCAAGGCTTAAAAAGTATTTGCCTCAATTCCCTTCCTTAAAGAGAATTCATTTTGATTTAAATGAATTATCTAGTTTATCAATTGGTGCTATTGCTGATATATTGCCGAAGATAGAAGGATTAGTTCAGGTTTCTTTCTTAGGTAATAAAGATATTAACCAAGGCTCTGCTGCTACATTGTATACTGCGGTCAAATTATCAAAATCGATATTTACCTTGGACTTGGATTACGACTTGATTCCGGATGCATTATCTCAAAGAATTGCTTTCTATTTGATGAGAAATATGGATAAGAGTATGAATTCTGCCGGAGTCATTAACAATTCTGAAAATGCAAATGAAGAAGAATTGATGTTCGACGGCTCTTTGTTGATGGAAACAGCTGAAAAGTTGCTTGTTGAAAACGATAAGAGCTCAGATACGAAAGTTGACTTGAAAGTACAAAGAATCATTACAAATGCATTGATTGAAAGAACAAGAGCAGTAAGAACCGATCTCCATCAAAATATTGATAAATTGTTTCAAAAAAGAAATCAAGGAACTTTATCTCTTGAAGATAAGGAGACTTTATTGAGGCTTTGTTTGCTTGACGCCTCGTTAGAAAAGGTTGTTCATATGTTCGAGGAACGTAGCAAAGCTTACAAATCAGGAGATAGCCCATCTCTACAAACCAGCCCATCACCATCATTTAAGATTACTGATGATAATCATAAGAATTCTCAAACCGTACAGAATTCTGGAGAAGCTACAAAACACGAACCAATCAATCCTGCGACCGTTGTGAATAACAATTTGAAAATTGACTTGCAAGGGCGTGATACATTGCATGAAAATTCTAATGAGTTGATTACGGCTGGTCCAATATTGTCTCCGCAAAATGTGGAACGCTTAAATGTGCCAAGTTATTTTCCATCTACAGAACAAAATTTTCAGCCTCATCAGGTTGTTATTGATTCGTCGTCTGACGGAAGGAATGTACCTATTGACAATTTAACTGGCAGACCTGTGTTAATGAAATCTATCTCGCAAACTTCACTTCATGCTAAAGAATTAGAAAAGGAAGAGGGTGAGTTACATAGATGGGGTGTTTTCATTGAACAGAGGAATAATAGTGAAAATGACTTGACTAAATTAAATGACCCCAAGGCTATCACAGATTCGCAACACCAGAACAAGCGTGAAGTGCCGACTCTTAACGTGTTACCTTCAGGCTCGGAATTAAGAGATGCTATCATTGCCGCAAAGGGTATCGAATCAATCACTGATTTAATTGATAACATTAATGACAATAGAATCAGCATTGAAAATATATACAAATTAGAAGGTGTTTCGGGTCTGCCACATAATGAAATATTAAAAAGCGACTCAGGCGTTAATTTAATGCAAGGATCGTTATCATGTAAGGAAGATAGCGGTTCGATTGATTCAATAGACAATCAAAAAAGTTGTGAAGGTATTTGTGTGAAGCAGGAAAATAATAATTGTCAATGCCAATATGAAAGAGTCAATGCTGTTGTTGATGAAGTGTATGATAAACTTTTGAACGATGCCCAAAGGGTTAGATCTAACAAACAAGAGTAAATTAAACCATATCAGTATAGTAAATACATATAGTCAGTACTGCAAGCCGTATTAGAAAATATCTTATAATATTACTCCTATACAAAGATATTACTAGAAATCAAAATTAAAAAAGTATATAATTCAATAAATCAGACTTTACAGAATTAAATAACTTATTGAGAAGCCTTGAAAGCAGCAATCTTGTCAGCAATTCTTTGGTCTCTTTCAGCCTTAGATAACTTAGTTTGTCTGTATTTCTTAGATTCAGCAGCGTATTGTTCCTTGGTGAATTTCTTTTCAGTTGGCTTGAAAGATGGGTCTTCTCTGATCTTTTCGTGAGCAGTCATGTAGATTTCTTCAACATCTTCAGCTTCAATTTCATCGTCAAGGTAAGATTTGAATAAGGTTCTGAATTTTTCTTCATCATCATCCATCAATTCTTCCATGTATTCAGCGACGTGACCACCCATGATGTACTTTCTCAATAATTCAGCATCTAATTCTTCACCTTCGATATCCCAACCTGGGAATCTGTTTGGAGAGTGTGGAACGTATAAACCACCGTCAGAAGCACCCTTTAAGACACCAAAGACTCTGGCACCAGTGGTGGTTCTTTGTAAACCGATATCTAAGAAAGCCTTGAATGGTCTTGGGCCATCTTCAACAGCTTCGGTGAGTTCGAATTCACCTTCAACTTCTTCGACACCCTTGTAGGTTTCTTCTAAACCTAACTTTTGTAAGGCTCTTCTGGCAACTAATAAACCAACAGCGTAAGCAGCAGACCAGTTAGTTAAACCGTGCTTGATACCGTATCTTGGTAATTCGTGAGCATAAGCAGCAGTGAAAACAACATCACCGGTGATTTGAGAGGAAACAATTTGGGCAATGATGTCTCTGTTAGTGAATCTAACAACTAATCTGTACTTTGGAGTGTTGTACTTAGCCTTGTGTTGAGTGACTAATCTCTTTCTTTGGTAGTAGTCAGTCTTACCTTCATGTCTTCTACGGAAAGGAGTTTGGAAACGGGAGTGGTAAGAGGAGCTCTTTAAAAGTTGATCGAAAGCCATTTTCACTTGGTTTGTAATTAGGTAAAGAACAAATTGAATAGATGTAAAATTGGAAAACTTTTTTCATTAGTACAGAAAGAGTGAAAAATTTTCGAGCCAATTATTTTAATGGTTGGTGCACGATTATATAAATTCTTGTGCGAGAGGAAGGGTATGCTCGCATTTACCCAATCAATACATTAAGCAGTATGTTATATACGTCTATTGTGCAATCACCAATTTTAGTGGTAGCCTGTCACCCCTTCCTTGTATTTATACCTTGTATTTATAGTAGATTCTTGATAAGAAGAATCTCGTGCACGACAATTCTTAGTTAGATAATTGTAATCTTGCTTACGTGACACCTTCATGAATTCTATCACATATATGCTCTACTATGGCTGGAAGTAATACATTGGTAGCTGTAAGGTGAAACTGATTAGTCCACAAATTTTTGGTGTATAATAGACAGGTTATAACTCCTGCAGTAGCTACTGTGATGTCTACTGACTGTTTTCTAGTTATATGGTGTATAATGAAATCGTTGCAAGTTAGTAGTCTCGTTTGTAGCTCATCGACGCACGACAGAATCAAAGCTGATGGGGGAAAACCAAAAGCTAGAGAAGAAACATGCTAATGCATAAATAAGCATAATGTATACCATCTTCGAAACACATTCTGATAATATTGTAGATACGGGTCCGTTTTCTATCATCAATGTAAGGAAACTGGGTACTAATATGGTAATTATTTATGTGTATAGATGTTCTATTGACCTTATAGAACCTTGCTTAACTTACTTTATTACTCTTAACTAACTAACTAACTTTAACTACCTATAATTAGTTCCTAATTTCCTTACTCTCTTTCTTGAGACTTGAAGAATATTCTACTCTATTTATACATCAAGTTTTGCAACACTGATGTATAACTTTTGCAACACGCTATATATATATTGTATATATATGCTTGTGTTCTCTTATAATCAATATGAAGTGGCTCTGTGGCCGAGTGGTTAAGGCGGTAGACTCAAGTTCTACTATCGTAAAGATGCACGAGTTCGAACCTCGTCGGAGTCATTATTTTTTTTAATTCATTAAGTGACATGAAGAAGGCTGGTGTGTCCCAATAGACATTAGGCACCATAATAAACTCCAGTTCCTAGTATTAAAACACATGCTTGTTTAAACTTTTTTTTCTATGACATGCGTTTCGTAATTGTTAATTAAGGTTTTTTCATGTCAGAGCGGTTGCAAATGACTAACCTTCCTAGGATAATAGCATATGTAATTGGTTAACCGCAACCGCGAAAGGAATCACCCTTTCTACAAAGTTCCAAATAGGCAATAGGTAATACAGTAGCCAAAATTATTAAATTTCATTGGAATTTCATTTAGCTTATGGTATTACTTCTGAGGTTTATTGGAACTTATGCAACGAAAGAAAGTAATTTGATATTGTAATCCAATTGAATACGTTATGCTTACCTAAACGTACCAGTAAAACTATTAATGTGTTAAAAATGCATCTAAATAAGTAAACCAATTTACATCGTTTAGCTGGCACCGACGTTAGTTGCCACTATCAGTGATTAGACCGTATTGTAAAGTCATATATGCATTATGTAATACTGTTATCTCTCTATGCATCTTAGTACAGTAACGATATTAGTCATTTGAATATTGCTCATATCGCGAATGCAGTATTTGAAGCAGTACAAATCCCGAGATAAAGATTAAGTACTGTTCATTATAAATATAGGCATAAGTGGCAATGACAGCGAACGTTCCTATTATTACATCCATCTTGGACACTGACTTGTACAAGTTGACAATGCATGCTGCAGTTGTGAAGCATTTCCCAAACATCCCAGTTGTATACAAATATACAAACAGAACGCCATCCATGGTGTTGAACAAAGAGGCAATTGACTGGTTAAAGTATCAAGTATCAAGGTTGGGAAAATTAAGAGTCAGCTCAGAGGAAATTGAGTATTTACGTAAAGCATTGCCACAAATTCCAGAGGTATACTTGAAATATTTGGAAACTTTTCAATTCTTCCCTGACAAACAAATCAAGTACTTCAACGACGAGAGCAATTTTGAAGAATTTGAAATTGAAATGAGCGGTAAATGGGATGAAACCATTTTGTATGAAATTCCATTGTTATCTTTAATATCCGAAGCTTATTTTAAATTTGTTGATACTGATTGGAACTACGATGGTCAAGAGGAACTTGCCAAAGAAAAATGTGCGCAGTTATTCAAGAATGAGTGTACTTTCAGTGAATTTGGTACTAGACGTAGGAGATCTTTCAAGGCACAAGATCTAGTTGTGAAGGCTTTATCTGATTTTGCTCGAAAGAGTACTGATAAGAAGTATCTTTTAGGAACATCAAATGTCTTACTAGCTAAAAAATACGACTTACACCCTATCGGAACGGTAGCACACGAATGGTTTATGGGTATTGCATCAGTCACGCAAGATTATAAAAATGCCAATAAACTTGCCATGGACTACTGGTTAGATACTTTTGGTCCTGAAGGTGCTGGTTTAGCTTTAACAGATACATTTGGAACTGATGCGTACCTAAAGGTCTTCAACCAACCCTACACGGATTATTATACTGGTGTAAGGCAAGATTCTGGTGATCCCGAATTATTTGCTGAAAAATTAGCAGATCATTATAGAAAACTAGGCTACGAAGATTTCACTAAAATCATTTGCTTTAGTGATTCCTTGAATATTGAAAAATGTTTAAAATACAAGCAAAAAGTAAGCAGCTTAGGATTAATTGCTTCCTTTGGTATTGGAACATTTTTTACAAACGATTTTATGTCTGTATCTAATCCTTCTGCTAAATCTGTTCCACTTAATATTGTTATTAAATTGAAAGAGGCTAATGGTAACCCTTCTATCAAAATCAGTGACAATCTTGGTAAAAATATGGGTGATCCAGAAGTCGTATCAAGAGTAAAAAAAGAACTCAATTATGAAGAGCATACGTGGGCTGAGGGAGATGAAGGGAAGAGATGGAATTAACCAGTGTAAATTAAACTATCTTTAGTATAATCATAATTTATTTAACTCATCGTAGTAGTGTAAATACCATTATCATGGGGGAATAAAATATCATTCATATCATAATTGCTTCATATAAAGCATAGGACTAACAACATGGAATTGAATTACGATAATCTCTTAAAGGTACTAACAATAGCTAATGATTCAGAGAGAAATTCATATCAGCAGGATGCGGAGTCTCAATTGAAATCATGGGAATCGCATCCTGGCTACCATTTCTTGCTACAGGACATCTACCTTAAGACTGAACTACCATTACAGATAAGATGGTTAGCGATTATATGCTTCAAGAATGGTATTGATAAGTATTGGAGGTCTTCGAGGTCTAATGCAATTAGCAAGGAGGAAAAAGCACAAATCAAAGCAAAACTTTTTTGCGCCCTTCATGAAAAGAATAATCAGCTAACCATTCAAAATGCACATTCGACTGCACGTATTGTGAGATTTGACTTCCCTGGAGAATGGCCCTCATTATTTGATGATATAACTAAGAATTTGGAAGAATTCGTCTTTCAGAAGAATGACCTTGTATCTACCAACAATTTGCTCATCATATTGAATCAAATCATCAAGACGGTGTCTATGGTTAGAATTGGAAGAGCAAGACATGCAATGCAGAGTAAAGCACCTATAATTGTGCCAATGTTGATTAAATTATATTTAAAATTCTTCCTGGAATTTACAAGTACGTTAAATTTAGGTTTAATGGAAATTTGCTATCTCTGTTTGAAAAACTTAAGAAGACTTATACCTGAGGGTTTTGAGCAGCCTCATAAGAACCAGGATATTGTAGAATTTTTGAAAATCACTGTTGAACATTTGCAAGCCTTAATAATGGAACATGAAAAGTACTCATCAGACCTATTGGAGAGATATGGCAAGTGTTATAGCAAGCTCTACGTTAACTTGATTAGTAACAATCCAACAAGCTTCATATTATTGCCTTGTTCGCAAAATATAATGTCTACCTTTTTATCTTTATTGGAACTGAAAGCGCAAGTAATTTACAATAGTAATGAAGAAAATGACTTCTGGGAGACTCTAGCTTTGAAAGGTTTTACTATTTTGAAGAAAATGATAACATATATTTATAAGAAAGGGGCTATAACTTTGAAACAAAGAAATGACAAAGAGGAAGTGCAGAATGCTATTAATAAACTTTCTCAGAAGTTCTTTACCACGAACGTAGTTCAGCATTTATGTGACTTGATCATAAATTGGTATCTAAGATTGAAACCTTCAGATTTGGAGAGTTGGCTTTTAGAACCGGAAGAGTGGTGCAATGAAGAATTATCTTCGAGCTGGGAGTTCCAAATAAGGCCATGTGCCGAAAATTTCTATCAAGACTTGATAAAGTATTTCAAAGATGACTTATCTGGATTTATTTTGAATAAATTATCAAATGGGTTAATGAATAATGAGTCGACCGACGATATTTTAATAAAGGATTCAATTTTATGTACATTTCAATTATCAGCTAGTTCTATTGCAGACAACGTTGATTTCGACAAACTTTTGCGAGATATCCTCATTCCAGAAGGCTTAAGAAATGATCTGACGGATTGTAAAGTTTTAAAAAGAAGAATTTGTTTAATCATAAGCGAATGGGCATTAATTAAGTGCTCAGCTGAAAGCCGAGTTTCCATTTATAAATTACTTATTACTTTTTTGCAGCCTGGCGACAAAATCAACGATAAAGTTGTTAAACTAACGGCAATACAAACACTCAGAATTGTTATTGACGATTGGGATTTCAATAAACTTGATTTTCAACCATTTTTGGAAGAATTTGTTGGCCTTTCAATCAACATTTTAACAGAGATGAACTTCACTGAATCAAAATTGTACGTCCTAAACACTTTAGCTATATTAATAGCAAGGTTTAATCCATTAATAGATCATAATACGTTGATTCGTATTCTTTCAGTCATTCCCGATTACTGGAGTTCGTCAGAAAGCGAAAATGAATCCATACTTAAAAATTCTTTACTAAGGATTTTAAAGAATTTGGTTATATCCTTAAACGAGAATTCATTTGAAACATATTCAATTGCCATACCATTGATTCGCAATTGTTGTTCCGAAAATTCTGATCTTTATTCCTTATTGTCCGAAGACGGCTATGACTTGTGGTTAGCCCTCTTGCAATATTGTCCAAATTCACAAGTTAATAACAATGAAATTTTGAGATTGACTGAACTACTTCAGTATGGGTTGGTTAATTCAACTGAGATACTTCCGGTAATCTTGTCCATCACTAGAAGCTATGCATTAATTTCACCAGACTTATTTAGAGGAGATTTAGGATTAGAATTATTCAGAATTTTATCCGGCTATATATCCAATATGAGAGATGATTCATATTCAATATTCGTTTCTTTAATGGACGTCTTATTTTTGAAGGAAATCCAGGACGAGTCATTTGTTAATGTTCTTATTTCCAGTGGGCTATTCAATGCCATGTTAAATTACTCCTTGGATCCCAATCAGTCCATTGTTTCTGCTAACAAAATGTTTTTGGTGTTCTCTAGATTGGCCTACAAGTCGGGTGAAGCTTTCTTACAAATTTTAGAACATTTGTCTATTGACTCTTCTAGGTTCCTAGACACTTGGTTAGAATATTACAATCGTAATGGAAACCCACGTAACAAAAAGATTAATTTGTTAGGTTTGCTTTCACTAATTTCTGATGCCATCCCAAGTAAGAACGAAACTGTTTCCCTTAAATTTGCTGATATTACTAAGCGAGTATTACTTTTCCTAGAAGAAATTAATGAAACTGTGGAAGGAAATTGCATGGCTTATAATCAGGATTTTGTGTATGAAGACATTGATGAATATTGTTATTCGGATCGTAATATCAAACCACATGGCGAAAAGATACGATATCAGGCTTTGCTTAATGAGAATGATCCAGTGTACAAAATAAATGTTAGAAATTTCTTGGTTGAAGTTATAAACAGATTAAGAGCAACTCTACAGGAATCTGACTTCAACCAATTGATGATAATGAATGACCAGTATACACTTGAAAGATTACAATCTTTGATACCTAATTAGCATTTATAGACACAATATACCAGTATTAATTTAGTTCCTGTGTAATACTCGCTCGTATAGCTAAAAAAAGTGAGTTGATTTTTCTAAAATGAACCAAGCATCAGCCAAAATCAAACTATATGGAAAGATAAAAATAATTCAAGAATGTTTGAAGCTGGTAGAATTGGATTATTTGTAAAGTCACCAATTAGCTATAAAAATAATATATTTCTGTTGAATATTAGAAGATTACATCTTACATCAAAAGTATCTCAGAAACCAAATACTCAACTGAGAGAATTTTACCGTCAGAAATTACAGAAAGCATCTGATGACAGACTCGAAAAGGCTCGTTTTAAGAATAGAACTGCTGCTTATTATACGGCATCAGTCATTGTTCTTTTCTTAGCGGCGGGATTTGCAGCAGTACCGCTTTATAGAGCAATTTGTCAAAGAACTGGATATGGTGGAACACCCATCACTGATGCTACGAGATTTACTCCAGATAAACTTGTTCCAGTTGATACTAACAAGAGAATAAGAATTCAGTTTACATGTCAGGCATCTGGAATTTTGCCTTGGAAATTCACTCCTCAACAAAGAGAAGTCTACGTTGTTCCAGGTGAAACTGCATTGGCTTTCTATAAAGCGAAGAATATGTCAAAGGAAGACATAATTGGTATGGCTACTTATTCTGTTACTCCGGAAGTAGCTGCACCTTACTTTAACAAAATTCAGTGTTTCTGTTTTGAAGAACAAAGGCTTAGTGCTGGAGAGGAAGTAGACATGCCCGTTTTCTTTTTTATTGATCCTGACTTCGCTAAAGATCCACAGATGAGGAATGTTGATGACGTTGTATTGAACTATTCATTTTTTAGAGCCTCCTATAGCGATGGTGAGTTGGCTGCTATACCAGTTGGAAAAGTAGAAATGAAAGCTTCAATTCAATAAATCATCATATTTTTTGTAAATATTAATTAAACTATCTAAAGGCTCTTGTATATATATCATATTAAGTATAAATTTACTTTTTTATCAAAAAAAAAATTTTAACTGTGCATCCAAACGTTATTTTTATCGATTATGAATTCTCTAGTGTAACTTGATTTGCAGTTATGTTTTTTTAATGTAAAAAAGAAATATTAATAGTAAGTTTATATCGAAATATCTTATTAAAATATATTCCTCTCTATTAAGCTGATTTTTGAAGTCCCATAATATTTCTGAAACGGCAGTTTTATTTTTAAAAATATCCGAAAACTTGAAAAAAACTATTTAATTCAATAAAAAATTGAAAACATAAGATAATCATCATAATAAGAAAATACGACTGTTAAATTAGTATTTACAAGCATTTAATGTATTCTTTACGTGTATGCTCTTCTGTTTTACATTCAAAGAGAGTAAATGATTACACACTGAAAATTCGCAACCAATTTAAAAATGCGTTTATTGATTTGATGTGTATGTATATACAAGAGCCAATGCGTGTGGACAAGATGAATATATGGAAAGCACATATGGCTTTATTTACAAGACTATTTCTGAGCGGTTTCACTCATCATTTTGATACATTTTTCAACATTCTCACCCCGAATTGCACATACTGGTACAATTTTCCAATCCCGATTTTCAGTGAATTTTCTTAAATCATTATATTTGTCAATTTTTTTTTCTAAATCAGCTTTTGTTGCAACTATCAATACCTTCTTGTTGGACATTCTTTTAGGTCCTACTTCGCCAATCAAAGTCAATAAATCTTCAATTGGGTTTTTGGATTCCAAAGATACAACGAAGACCAAACCTCCTGACCTTTCTATGTGTCTCAAAAAATCAAGTCCCATACCTTTGTTTTCTGATGCCCCCTTAATTATTCCAGGAATATCAGCCACTGTGAATGGATCCTTATCAATCGATGTGAATATTGTTCCTATGGTTGGTTGTAAAGTAGTAAATTCCCAGTGGCCAACTCTTGGTCTGGCCTTTGATATGGCCCTTAATAAAGTTGATTTACCAGCATTCGGCAATCCAACTAAGCCCAAATCAGCAATTAATTTTAATTCGAGTAAAAAGAATTTAGTTAAACCAGCTCTTCCCATTTTGCAAAACTTTGGATTTCTAATATCTTTCGTTAAAAAATGCATATTCCCCATACCTCCCTTTCCTCCTTTGATTAACAAGACAGGTTTAGACGTAGGTTTATCAAAGTCAATTCCAATCATCGGGAAATTATCTTCATATAATTCTTCATTTATTATTTCAGAATCATATTCTTTAACCTTTTCGTTAAGATCATTGAAAAACTTCCTCTCAAGAAAATAATCTTCTTCTTTCTCTTTGAAAATCCATCCCTCACCTGGTTTGAAACTTTCCCTAAAAAATTGGATATAATCATTTTTAAGGCCGGTGCCCTTGATATTTAGATTGATTTGATCCAAATTTTGTTGGTTTGCCTGTAAATACTTCCGAAGTTCTAAAGGATCCGGAACCCATCTGACGGTAGTACCAACAGGAACTTCAATAATAACGTCTTCACCATTTTTCCCATCTAATTGTTTCCCCATTCCTTGGGTGCCATCTCTCGCTTCATACGATCTTTTAACTTTATGTAACGACGTGATGTTGTTAACAGCATGTACATAAATATTGCCTCCAAAACCACCATCGCCACCATCTGGAGGTCCCATAGGCCGAAATGCATCTCTAAAAAACGACGCTGATCCATTACCACCCTTACCACTTTTCACTCTGATAAGCTTTAGATCTATGAACGTTCTCTGTTCGCTCTTACGACCTTGTTTATATTTCGAAAACCCATGAAATACGTTATGGGTATGGTGTTCGTTGCCCATAAAGTAATCCTTTAACGTCATTTGTATGTCGGAAAAGCCATTCTTATCAACACCTATGAGTTTATATTTAACATTATCCAAGTATTGAACTTTATACTCTTCATTATTTGAATCCTTCACATTACTGATAACACAATCTGGCTCAGGTATATCTTCTTCAGTAGAGCCTTCCAAATCATTTAACCACTGGTCATTTATGCCCGACTCTGTGTTCACTTTATTAAAACAGTGTGCAGCCTTTACGAAGCACCTCCGAAAGCTTAGTGGAGCATAAGCATGCCTGATACTTAACATTTATGCAATGAATAGGTACTATAGATTTTGTAATTAATCACTAGCTCTGAAGTATTCCTTTGCACGTGATATCATTAACATATTTTTTTTTATCTAAAAGCCGCTCGATGGAACCGTAAGTAGTTAATCATATAAACATTATCATATAATTCATAACTAATCTTGAAGATGTCATTCGAAGAACTCGGAGTATCCAAATGGTTATCCGAAGCATTAAATTCAATGAAAATCCATACCCCAACGAGTATTCAGTCAGCATGTATTCCAAAAATTCTTAAGGGCCATGATTGTATCGGTGGTGCTAAGACAGGTAGTGGTAAAACAATTGCATTTGCAGCTCCGATGCTTAGTAAGTGGTCAGAAGACCCTTCAGGGATTTACGGACTTGTGTTGACACCTACTAGAGAGTTAGCTTTGCAGATAGCTGAACAATTTACTGCATTGGGATCATCCATGAATATCAGAGTGAGTGTAATTGTTGGTGGTGAAGACATAGTCAAGCAAGCATTAGAATTACAGAGGAGGCCACATTTTGTGATCGCTACTCCAGGTAGATTAGCTGATCATATCTTGAATAGTGGTGAAGATACTGTTTGTGGTTTGAGAAGGGTTAAATATTTGATTCTAGACGAGGCAGATAGACTTTTGAGCAATAGTTTCGGAGGTGATTTGGAAAGATGTTTTAATATTTTGCCATCCTCAGAAAAGAGACAGACGTTATTATTCACAGCTACGGTTACAGATGCTGTACGTGCGTTGAAAGACAAGCCTGTTCCAAAGGGAAAATTACCAGTCTTTATACATGAAGTTGAAACGGTCGACAAGGTAGCAATCCCTTCTACTTTACTGGTCAAGTATGTGTTTGTGCCATCATATGTTAAGGAGGCATATTTGCATAGTATCTTGAATTTACCGCAATATAGTGATTCGTTGAGTATAATATTCACTAATAGAACAGCGACGGCCGAATTATTAAGAAGAACATTAAGAAAATTAGACTTTAGGGTGGCTTCATTGCATTCTGAAATGCCTCAAACAGAAAGAACAAACTCATTGCATAGATTTAAAGCAGGTGCAGCTAGAATATTAATTGCAACAGATGTGGCTTCTAGAGGTTTAGATATTCCTACTGTAGAATTGGTAGTCAATTATGATATACCTGCAGATGCAGATGATTTCATTCATAGAGTAGGTAGAACAGCAAGAGCAGGAAGAAAAGGTGATGCTATATCTATCGTTGCTGAAAAGGATGTCGACAGAATTTTATCTATTGAGGCGAGAATAAATAAGAAAATGGAATTGATAGAAGATGTTAGCGACAATAAGGTGATCAAGGATTCTTTAAGTAAGACTAGTGTCGCAAAGAGAGAAGCCTTAATGGATATGGATAGAGAGAATTTTGGAGAGAAGAGAAAGATTAACAGAAGTAAACGTCAAGCAAAGGAAGACTCTACCTCAATAAGTGAACCAAAGAAGAAAAAGAAACATCATAAATAAACCAGGAAATAAATAATGCATTACATTTTATATAGACTCGTCTAAGTATCCTTCTATAATTAATGAGACACTGATAGCAATCAACGTTATAATTATGCTCGTCATGCATATCACTGTAGCAAGGTTATTGAAATTGTATGTCTCGATCTTGTGTTTAGCATACCGTTTAATTGTGATAAAATAGTTCACCCCACTAATAACCAACACACAAAACGATAAGACGAATAAAATAAACGAGACTACTGTAGAATATTGAGATGTTTTGAACGGCGGTTCTTCCCTCTTGTCGCTTTTCCCCGAAGAGTCCAACTTGAAGTTTACGACTATTCCTAATGCTGTGAAAAATAACGAAGTTGCAAATTTAATGAATGATAAGAAAGTACGCTCCAGCTGCAATACATCTCTCGGTTCTGATGCAGATACTTTCATAATCAAGCTATACGGCATTCTCTCTAATAAAGTCAACCGTTCTGATAGGGTTATCTCATTACCGTAGTCCTCGTGGTCTGAAATTTCATTTTGAAAAATGTTTTCAGAAATTTCCGACGATTGCTCTAATCTGAACCTATTTAATTGATTGAATGTATCGTTAGAGTTGATATTATTACTCATCTTGTATCTCTATCCTTATCTGTTAATAATTGTGCACCTATATCTAAATGAACCTTTTTTGCAGAAATATCGTGCGCGCACCACACTAGAAATAACAAAAAAATAAATTATATCTAAGTAGCCTTGTTTATCATCATACAAACAAAGAATATTTGAAAACAAGACATAATAGACTTAAAGTCAAATAAGCTAAACATTATGAAGAACTCAAAGAAGAATGCATGCCGAAATTGTGGTCACACAAATTTCACTGTGGACAGATATACAGCAGCAGGAGATATTTCATGTTCAAGATGTGGAACAGTCCAAGTAGAAAATCCGATTGTCAGTGAAGTGCAATTTGGAGAATCCTCATCAGGAGCGGCTATGGTTCAAGGTGCTATGGTCGGAGCAGATCAAGCTAGAGCTACATTCAACGGCAGACAGAATGCGATGGAAAGTAGAGAACAGACATTAGCGAACGGGAAGAAGAAGATCAGAAGAATCGCAACTGCTTTAAAGATACCCGATTATATTGCAGATGCAGCGGGTGCGTGGTTCAGATTGGCACTAACGAACAACTTTGTTCAAGGGAGGAGATCACAGAACGTTCTTGCGGCATGCTTGTATGTTGCATGTAGAAAGGAAAAAACACATCATATGTTGATAGACTTTAGTTCTCGTTTGCAAATTTCCGTTTATTCATTAGGTGCTACATTTTTAAAGATGGTCAAAACATTACATATAACGTCATTGCCGTTAGCAGATCCGTCTCTTTTCATTCAACATTTTGCTGAGAAGCTTAACTTTCGTGAACAGAATAGTAAAGTTATTAAAGATGCGGTGAAATTAGCGCAGAGAATGGCTAATGACTGGATCCATGAAGGTAGACGTCCTGCAGGTGTAGCGGGGGCTTGTGTTTTATTAGCAGCTAGAATGAATAATTTCAGAAGAACACATGCTGAGATAGTTGCCGTTGCCCATGTTGCAGAAGAAACGTTGCAGCGTAGGTTGAACGAATTCAAAAAAACGAAATCTGGTGAGTTAACTGTTGAGTCATTTAGAGAGTCCCTCGACACGGAAGTTTCGAATCCCCCATCATTTGATAGGAATCGTGATTTGGAGTTGAAGTTAGCCAAACAATTAAAAGATAAAGAAGCCACATTAAAGAAATTTGAGGAATTAGCAAAAAGTAGGAACAATACGCCCGATTATGATAGTGATGCCTCTGAGGAAGGACCAACAAAAAAACAAGATTTGCAAGATATAATAGAAGATAGCCGTCTCAAAAACCAGCAATCTAAAAAGGATAAACTTTTAAAGACTATCTTGAAGGATTGTGATTTATCCGAAAATGAAATTTCGGAGCAATTAGCTAGAATTATTCAAAACCAGCGCAAGAATTTGCAGAATTCCATGTATATGATACCATCTGAATTACAACGAACTACTAATGAAGAAGAAAAGATAGATCTAGACAAGCCTCGTAATTTAGTGAAGAATTTACCCAGAACTCAAGACTTGTTATCCAAAGTATCCTCAGATCCTAAGGACTTTGATGATCTTGACGATACAGAATTAGACCATTTCTTGTTAACCGAAGACGAATATAAATTAAAAGAAAGGTTATGGACTGGGTTAAATCATGACTTTATAGTTGCGCAAGAGAAGAAGCGCTTAAAACAAGAGACTGATGAGTTAACTGGTAATACTTCAGGTGCAAACCGTAAGAAACGTCGTCAAGCGAAAAATTCAATTGCAGGCGTGGAGGGTATTGATGGAGATTTTGTTAACGAAATGGGTATTAATGATGCATTGGCAGGCATAGGTGTTGATGAGGCCACTGGTGAACCTTTGACTGCAGCGGATAGTGCCAAGAGAATGCTTTCAAAGAAGTCATTTTCAAAGAAAATTAATTATGCAACTCTTGGTGATTTGTTCGATGATAATAAGGCTGGAAAAATTGGGATATAGTATATGGTACATAGTGAATAGATAATACTATCTTTGTTATCAGTGGTTTTAAGCCCGCGACTACTTTTTTTTTGTCGCAATTTTTTTTAGTGCGATGGGATGAGGAATAAATAGTACCTAAAATATTCTGGAGATAAAAAAGTATAGTATACGTTCTATAGTATAAATTTGTGACATGGGTAAAAGAAGAAGAGCTGCTATTTTGCCGACTAACATTATTTTGTTGCAAAATGTTGTTCGTCGTGATCCAGAATCGTATTATGAAGAGTTCGTCCAACAATATTCTCATTACGAATCTTTGAGAGATATTTTTTTAATGAACCCTTCAGGAGCTAGCAAGGGTACTGAATTTGGCGAGTTGATTGGTTTCGTTTCTGCAGTGTGTGATTGTTATCCAAAAGAAACAAGTAACTATCCAGATGAATTGAAGAACCTTCTATTGAACAATCACAGAGATTTATCACCAGAATTAAGAGAAAAGATTATACAATGTTTAACAATGTTAAGGAACAAGAGTATCGTTTCAGCAGAGTCTTTGATTCAAACCATTTTCCCATTATTATCGGCATATAGTAATTCATCTGCTGCATCAGTGAGTGGTCAACATATCAAAGCTTTGAGACATCAAATCTACAGTACATTGATTTCACTTTTAAAATCGGTCAATACTGGTGCCAAGAACCAAAAATTAAATAGATCTACTCAAGCTTTATTATTTAATTTATTAGAACAAAGAGATGCACAAGGATTATGGGCTACAAAGTTAACCAGAGAGTTATGGAGAAGGGGTATTTGGGATGATTCTAGAACTGTAGAAATCATGACACAAGCTGCTTTACACCCTGATGTTAAGGTGGCTGTAGCAGGTACTAAGTTCTTTTTAGGTGCTGATAAAGAAAGGGAAGAAAATTTTGAAGATGATAGTTCAGATGATGAAAGATTTGATATGGGAGCATTAAAACATAGATTGCAAATTCAAAAGAAATCGCTCAAGAAAACTAAAAAATTAGAGCAGGCAGTGAAGACAATGAAAAAGAAAAGCAAATCGAAACAATCTACAACATATTTGAATTTTTCGGCTATTCATTTGTTAAGAGACCCTCAAGGATTTGCAGAACAATTATTTGAAAAACACTTGAGTGGAAAAAACTCCAATAGATTTGATTTAGATCAAAAAATTATGTTCATGAATTTGATTTCCAGATTAATCGGTACGCATAAGTTAACTGTTCTTGGAATATATTCATTCTTCTTAAAATACTTGACTCCAAAACAAAGAAATGTTACTCAAATTATGGCTGCTGCTGCGCAAGCATCCCATGATTTGGTCCCTCCAGAATCAATTTCAACTGTTGTTCGTAAGATTGCTGATGAGTTTGTTAGTGATGGTGTTGCAACAGAAGTCGCGTCAGCAGGTATTAACACTATTAGAGAAATCTTATCAAGGGCACCTTTGGCTATTGACGCTACATTGTTACAAGATTTAACAGAATATAAGGGATCTAAGGCAAAGGCTGTTATGATGGCGGCAAGATCCTTAATTACATTATACAGGGAAGTTGCACCACAAATGTTATTAAAGAAAGATAGAGGTAAGATAGCAAGTATGGGATTACAATCAGGAGAAAAGAATAAAGCACCTACGTTCGGGGTTGAAGGTTCTGTCGTTACTTCTATTCCGGGTATTGAATTATTGGCCAAATGGAAGAAAGAAAATGGAAATGGCGAAGATGACGAAAACAAGTTAGAAAACTGGGAAGTTGAAGAAAATGAAGATGCAAGTGATGTTGAAGGTGATTGGGTCACAGTTGAGTCTGACAAAGAATATAATATTAGTGATTCTGAAGACGAGAAGGATATTAAAGAAGACGATGCTAAGATACAAGATGGGGATGATTCAGAATTGGATCTTTCTTCTGACGAAGAAGATAAGGACGAAAATGATGAAGACGAAGAAGAGAGACCAGCCAAGAAACTAAAGACTTCAGAAAACTCAGAAGAAAAGAAAGAAGAAGCCATGGATGCAGAAAAAGCAATGGCCGAATTATTATCTACTAGAATATTAACTCCAGCAGATTTTGCAAAATTAGAAGAATTGAAGGTTCAAGCAGGTGTGGAAAAAGCATTGGGTATTAAGCACAACGAAGAAGAAGTTGATTCGACTTCTTTGGTTGGTAAAGTGAAATACAAACAATTACGCGAAGAAAAAATTGCACAAGCTAGAGAGGGTAAAGATGATCGTGAAAAGTTTGGTTCCAGAAGAGGTAAGAGAGATGCTCCTCACTCTACTACCAATAGAGAGAAGGCTAGAAAGAAGAATTTCGTTATGATGATTCATAAAAAATCCGTCCAAGGTAAACAAAAATTGTCATTACGTGATAGACAAAAGGTTTTACGTGCACATATTACCAAACAGAAGAAACAAGGTCATTAAAATGTATAGTAGGATTTCGATATACATAAATATTAAGCAATTTATAGTAATACAAATATTGACATAAAAATTAAATAAATACACTAGACAACAACAATAGTAATAATAATACAATTATTAAAAGTATTAATTAAATACAAACAAGAAGCGAATGAGCAAGAAACGAACTTAGCGATCTAAGATTTTTCCGATTTTTCTGATTTCTTAGACTTTTTGGACTTTTTAGGTTCTTTATCAGTCTTCTCGGATTTTTCGCTTTCATCCAGTTTCTTTGATTCCGATTTACGCTTCTTTGATTCTGATTTGACCTTCTTAACAGGTTCGATAGTTGGAGCAATAATTTGTTCAATTGGCTTTGGTTCAATCTGACCGACATCTGGCTTTCCGGCCTTATATGCATCCTTTAAGACATTGTATTGCTGCAATTCATTTTGGTACTTGCTTTGCCATTTTGCCTTTTCTTCAGGACTGATCGAGCTCCAACGTTCCTTAATAATTTCGTTCAATTCGGATGCCGATAAAGGTGTTAAACCTTGCTTGGCTCTTTCTTGACGAATTTGATCCCGAGTGTGAAACGAGTAAGCAAAATAAATGGTTAATGGCTTCTTTGGCGCGTTAGGGTCTTTTTCAACCTTCTTTCTCTTTTTCTTTTCTTCTGGAAGTGCCTCACCATTAGTGGCTGCACCTTGAGCACCAGAAGATGTTGCAGGCGAAGAAGTTTCTTCCACTCCTGGAATTGCCGCAGAAGTGCTACTAGCAATATTATTCAATGTTGACGCCAAATTGTTCAATGATTCTCCATTAAGGTTTTCAGTTGACGATGCTTTGTAAAAATTGACGGTTGCGGTTGCTGCATCTTGTGCAGCTTTTGAGAGTTCAAAAAGTGACGCAACAAGCGAATCTTTAGCGTTCTTAAGTTCTGACATGTTCTATGTTTACAGATTTCAACAATTTCAGCCTGGTTTGTGGTTAGTTATAATTATGCCCTGAAATATTTGTGTCCACAATTATAATTTTGTTCGAAAAACAACACCGGGGGACCTCGCGGCGGACGACGTCCAATTTACCGCACTCCGCCCTTGGCAAATTAGTGAATGATTATTATATTATTGGCAAATTTGCTCCTATTCGCAAAATTCGGTGCGAATGAAATTATTACCGATTGCTGTTAAGAGGGTGGAACACTAAATCTTAAATGAACATTAGCATTTTGCACCCAGTGATACATATGTTTTTGTAAGCTCCATATATATGGATAGTATCTACATACTTTAAAGCATGCTGAAGAAAGCTAAATGAGTTGTCAGGATATATAATTGACTATGTTTTAGTGATATTCGAAAACGTTATTATAGTCAGCCGATTATTACGGCAGAATGTAGCTACGAAATAAATGGCACCATGTTCGCAACCGTTCCTTTGCGAACGTGTGATGATTTTTAGTGGAAGACAAGGACAATTGAATCGCGATATTTGTACTGCTAGTCGCTAGGATTTTTTTGTCATGGCACATTTAGTGATCAAATGGTGAGGATTTAGTGCAGTAAAAAGCGACAAAATTTCACGACCCCAACATAAATTCCAATGCATACAAGGTAAAATGTTCAAACAATTAGCTAAGTTTCCAAAAGGCCGAAGAATTGATTTGAGGTGGTTCTCTTCAACTAACAGAGAATGTGGTTATGCAATCGCTTGTCCCGGACAAGGAATAGTTAAGGATGGATTATTGGTTCCGTATGCAAAATTTCAGCATCATTTTCAAGAGAGTCTCGAGATCATTGATGAGAGTTTGAACGAAAAATTTAGTGAAAAATTGTTGACTAACCAAGAAGGATTTGGGAAACAATGGCTCATACATACATCCAATGCCCAACCAGCGATATTGGCAACAACATACATTATATGTGAGATATTGCGCAAGGAATATGGAATCGATTTACCCCAGAATGAAAAAGTTCAGTTTTTATTGGGTCATTCGCTAGGTGAATACACTGCTCTTTTACTTTCAGGGGTATTAGATATAGCAGGAGCGATAAAACTAGTACGCGAAAGAGGACGGTTGATGGAAGAATTGGTTAGGAGTGACGACTATTCAATGGTAGCATTGATGTTCAAACCAAATTATTTTGATGAAATTATGCTTAAGAGCAACGAAATGGAAGTGCTAGCAAACATTAACTCTTACCAGCAAATCGTCTTATCAGGGAAGCTGTCGAAAATCAAAGAGACGATAGGATTGATAAATAGCGAATCAAAAAAGATTTTGAAAACAGTCAAATTGCCTGTCAAAATCCCTTTTCATAATTCGATCTTACAGAAAATAGAGCCTAACTTACAACAATTGGCAACACCTATACAAAAACCTATTAAACCCATAATTTCAAATTTGCACGGTGAGATCTCGCTTGATCCACTTTTGAGCACGATAAGGGCAAATTCCCAACCGGTTCAATGGACAAAGTCAATGGAATACTTAGTGAGAAATAATATAACTGACGTTATAAATTTAGGTCCTGGAGATGTTTTGAACGGACTAAATTCGAAATTCAAGATTAGAAATCATAGTGTTGATTCTGTGGAATCTATGAACAAATTACGTGCTTTATTTAGTCTTTAATTTATTCTTTTTCCAATACATGCATTAATCATATTACTACACTAGGCGTTTCGATAAATCAATGCCAAATCGGAGTTATACTTCATCCGAATTGGTTAGTGAAAAATCGACTCGGCCTTAACCATTTATTATCTTTTTTTTTTCGCGAGTCATCATACTGTACCGTGCAAAAGGTCGATAATTTTTGAACAAAGATAATAGTTTTTCATTTCATTTTGTAGGACCTTACATTCTCTAAGCTTATTAATAAAATGGTCGCTCAGCTAATCGATGGTAAGGCCATTGCTTTACAACTTCGTACCAAGATTCATGCGGAAATTGATCAAATTCAATCCCAACATAAGGATTTCAAGCCAACGTTGACTATTATTCAAGTCGGAGAAAGAGCTGATTCTTCTACGTATGTTAGAATGAAATTAAAGGCAGCAGAAGAGGCATCTGTGCAATGCAATATCATCAATTTGCCAGAAACAATAACTCAATTTGAATTGATAAATCAAATCCAGAAATTGAATGAGTCACAATCTGTCGATGGTATTTTGGTTCAATTGCCTATCCCTGGACATTTAGATGAAGCTGCTGTTACAAGTGCAGTCTTGGCTGACAAAGATGTTGATGGATTTGGTCCCTTTAATGCTGGTGAATTAAGTAAAAAAGGTGGTAACCCACACTACTTACCATGCACACCGAAGGGTATTATGGAATTATTATCTCAATCCCAAGTTCAAGTCGCTGGTGCTAATGCAGTTGTATTAGGTAGATCTGACATTGTTGGTAAGCCAGTTGCAAACTTATTAACTAGAGCTAATGCTACTGTTACTACTTTGCATTCTCAAACTCCTCAAAATCAAATTGAAGGTTTCTTATCTCAAGCAGACATTGTTGTTGCTGCTATAGGTAAGCCAGGTTTCGTCAGGGGTGAATGGTTAAAGGAAGGTGCTGTTGTTATTGATGTTGGTACCAACTTCATTCCCGACTCTTCAAAGAAGTCTGGCTCCAGAATGGTTGGTGATTGTGATTTCGAATCATGTTCCGCAAAGGCATCCAAATTGACCCCTGTTCCAGGTGGAGTTGGTCCAATGACAGTTGCAACTTTGTTAGACAATGTTATCATTGCTGCCAAGAAGCACTACTCCAAAAACAATGAAACTCCACAGTTCACAAACCCATTAAAGTTGAACTTACAGACGCCCGTTCCTTCTGATTATGAAATTTCAAGAGCCCAACAACCAAAAAAGATTGATGAAGTTGCCTATGAAGCAGGTATCTTAGACAGTGAGTTAGAATTATTTGGCCCTTATAAGGCTAAAGTTTCGTTAGATATCTTGAAACGTTTAGAAAACAAGAAGAATGGTAAATATGTTTTAGTCACAGGGATTACGCCAACTCCTTTAGGTGAAGGGAAATCCACTACCACTGTTGGTTTAGCCCAAGCTTTAGGTGCGCACTTGAACAAAAACGTCTTCGCTAACGTTAGACAACCATCTATGGGTCCAACTTTCGGTATTAAGGGTGGTGCTGCCGGTGGTGGTTACTCTCAAGTTATTCCTATGGACGAATTTAACATGCATGTTACTGGTGATATCCATGCTATTTCTATGGCCAATAATTTACTAGCTGCTGCAATTGACACAAGAATGTTCCATGAAAATACTCAAAAGGATGGTCCATTATACAAAAGATTAGTGCCAGTTAAGAAGGGTTCTAGAAAATTCCCAACCTGCATGTTAAGAAGATTACAAAAGTTAGGTATCAACAAGACTGATCCAAACGAATTAACTGAGGAAGAAATTTCTAAGTTTGTCAGATTAGACATTGATCCTGAAACCATTACCTGGAGAAGAGTTGTGGATTGTAATGATAGATTTTTAAGAGGAGTCACTGTTGGTGAAGCACCAACTGAAAGAGGTATGACTAGAAAGACAGGCTTCGACATTTCAGTTGCATCTGAATGTATGGCCATCTTAGCCTTAGCTAACTCGTTGCAAGATTTACGTGAAAGATTAGGTAATATGGTTATTGCCTCATCCAAGGCTGGTGTTCCAATTACTTGTGAAGATATTGGTTGTGCTGGTGCTTTAACAGCATTATTGAAAGATGCAATTAAACCGAATATTATGCAAACCTTAGAAGGTACCCCAGTTTTCGTCCACGCTGGACCTTTTGCTAATATTTCTATTGGTGCTTCTTCTATTTTAGCTGATAAGATGGCATTAAAATTAGCTGGTACTTCACCAAGCTTAACTCCAGAACAAAGAAAGGAACAAGAAGGTTATGTTGTTACTGAAGCCGGATTCGATTTCACTATGGGTGGTGAAAGATTCATCAACATTAAGTGTCGTTCATCTGGTTTAGTTCCTGACTGTATTGTTATTGTTGCGACTGTTCGTGCTTTGAAGGTTCACGGTGGTGGTCCAGAAGTTAAGGCTGGTGCCCCATTGGCTCCTGAATACACCCAAGAAAATGTTGAGTTATTAAGAGCCGGTTGTTCTAACTTAGCCAAGCATATTTCAAATGCCAAGTCATATGGCTTACCGGTTGTTGTCGCCATCAACAAGATGTCTTCAGACACTGACAGTGAACACCAGGTCATCAAGGAAGAAGCATTAAAGGCTGGTGCTACCGATGCTATTGTCTCCAACCACTGGGAAGAAGGTGGTAAGGGTGCTGTTGATTTAGGTCAAGGTATTATTGAAGCTTGTAACTCCCAAGAAAAGCAATTCAAGTTCTTGTATGAAACAGAAAAATCAGTCGAAGAAAAGATCAATGCCATTGCTAGGGAAATGTACGGAGCTGGTGAAGTCGAATTTTTACCAGAAGCTCAAAAGAAGATTGATACCTACACCAAACAAGGTTTCGGAAATTTACCAATCTGTATCGCAAAGACTCAATACTCCTTATCTCACGATGCTGCGTTGAAGGGTGTTCCAACTGGGTTCAAATTCCCTATCCGAGACGTTAGGGCTTCCATTGGTGCCGGTTATTTGTACGCATTAGCTGCTGAAATTCAAACCATCCCTGGTTTACCTACTCACTGTGGCTTCATGAACGTCGAGGTCAATGATGATGGTGAAATCGAAGGTTTATTCTAGAGATTGATTCAAGAATCGTGAAGTTCAACACTTTATGATGTTACGAAGTTTTTACATTTACATTTTCTTTTTATTATTTATTATTATTAATATTGTTTTTTTATTTTATTTGTTGTTATTAGAAGTTATTTAGGATTAAAATAGGGTTTCAACACACATTTAGATTAAATATATAAATTTATTCAGTCTTGGCCTTAATTAAGAAAAGGTGTTTTCTCTTGGACACGACCATGATAAGTTTGAGTCAGAAAAGAGGGAAGGTTTGTTAGTTTTTATAAAACAATTAGCAAGAAATAGTTGATTCAAATAGATATCAGAAGAATGTTTACGTTGAGAACTTTGAAGCAATCAGCTGGCCCAATTACCAGGAACGTATTAACGAGAAATACTATTAATTTGTCGGTTGCATACAGATTACCAAAAAATCATATTCCAAAACAATTTTCCAATCAAGTTTTAAGTCAATCCAGATTATACAGTGTTTTAAGTTCATCCCCAGGGGCTAAGTTATATGATTACGAGAATATCAAAGAGATTGTTAACAATCCATCATCGCACCCCGATTCTTTGATTATAGATGTCAGGGAACCGGTTGAGTACAAGGATGGCCACATTCCTAATGCGATTAATATCCCATTCAAATCGTCACCAGGTGCATTAGACTTAAGTCCAGAAGAATTCAATGAAAACTTTGGTTTTGATAAACCAAGTAAGGATAAGGAGTTAATTTTTTACTGTTTAGCTGGTGTCAGATCTACCGCTGCTGAAGAATTGGCTAATACTTTTGGTTACAAGAAGAGAGGTAACTACGTTGGTTCATACGAGGACTGGGCAGCCAAGGAAAATACCAAGCCTACTTAAGCATATATTAGAGTCTTGCCCTGAATATTTTCTTGCTTCTGTTACTATCACTATTTTATTTGTTAATTATCTTGTTATATAGCTAGTATAGTATTTGTTTGTCTGTTAATTATTTAACTATATATATATATTAATGACGATTGAATTCTAATTCCTTAAATTCCTTTCCTAATCTTCTCTTTCTCTTACGCTCCATCACCTTCTCTCTTTGAGACGCCTTCATGTTATTGAATTTGGCCTTTTGAATTAATTTTCTCTTATCGGACTTTTTCAAAAAGTACGGATTAGCTTGTTTGCCACTCTTGAATTTAGCTAGTTGCTCCTTCTTGTGCTCCGAAAGAATTTTAGCCTCTAAATCTCTGTTATTTAACGTGTCCAATCTCGACTTCAACGATTGGATTTTGAATTCAAGCTTCTGCTTATTGAACTGCGATAAGTTCTTGTCTTTTTTGAGAACCTGCTCCATTTCCTGAACCTCTTGCTGTCTATAGTCATCTAAAAACGAATAGTTCTTACGAACCTCGTTTAAATTGGCTTTCCCGTAGGCAGGGTCAAATCTTATATCTCTGTGCATAGTCTTGTTTTCCAACCCGCCTATTTCACGTATCTTTGATACCGGCCTCTTAGATGATGCCTCCGATGGTGCATGTTTGTTCTTTTTCTTCTGATCCTCCTTTCGTGCATTCTTTCTACTTGAATTTTCTTTGCTGTGTCTATTTGCATCATTCTCATTATCACTAGTTTCGAAAAAATCTCCTTCAGAGCCATCACTATCACTATCACTGTCACTGTCGCTGCTACCTCCCCTAGAGGTTTTCTTCTCAGTTTTGCCTCCCTTCTTTTTGGAAGCTTTTTGTTCCAATTTTCGTTGTGCTGCATTTAATGCTCCAAACGAAATGCTGTCCATGTCATCGTCATCAGCTTCAGACGGCTCATCTCGCACCTGCAACACGTTAGAGAGTTCCCCATCTGATCCCGAATCATCATCAAATGACGGCCTAATAACTACTGGTTTGCTCTTGGTACCTTTAGTCATTTTCACCTACTATTCCTCTATACACCTTCTGATATATTCTACAATTCATTGCAAAATCTCTGATTGTGAAAAAAAAATTCATTTAGTATCTGTACTGCACACAGGTAGCACACCCTAGTGTTCTGTACTGGAACGTTTTCTCTAACCGATACGCGATATCACTTGGACAGTCAGGGGTCTTAAGTATGTGTTTGATATAAATCAGACGTCTACGATAGTCAATGTCTTATCTCAACATAAATCAAATAGAAAAGGTTCTTCAAAATGTAGTATTTGCACCAGCAATTCCTGGGTAGGAGTTATCCATTATTTGATTCCGATGCCCGGACACGTCGTGTAGGGAGGATTCCGGGACGCGAACATTCGGGTAAGGGTTCCACAGTGTTGCACAAGCTAGTAGGAAACACTATTTAACAAGATAAAACAGAAGTCAATTGTCTAGTAAGTGAGGTGTGTACTAGAGATGAACTGACGGAAGCCATTTCGTCTTTAGCCCTTGTAAAAAGTCGAAGTATTCGTCGTAGATCACTTACATAATCGCTGTTCAGAAGCACCCGAGGTGGAAAATTTCCAGGCGGCGCACGAACGTCCGAGAGAGTTTCATAAGAATCATTAATATAGGAGAATTGTGGACAAGTGTATATTGTTTTTTGATTTATATACTATAGTAAATTAAAGATGTTGTCTAGAAATATTGCCCGTGCTTCGAAAGTGAGTAGATTGAGAGAATAACGGCTGAATTGAACTAATAGGGACTCAAATTGAACCTTGAATGTGTCAATTGGAATGTTTGACGACGAGCCGGCGGGAAATAGGAAAAACCAAATACTAACTGATTTAGACTGTTGCCAATCAAAAAAGATTCTTATCATTACATGAATTCCGTTCAGCTGCTTTGTTGAAGACTTACGGTGTTGGTGTGCCAGAAGGTAGCGCTGCTACTACACCAGAAAAGGCATACGAAGTAGCCAAGGCATTAGGTACTAACGAGTTGGTTATCAAGGCACAAGCCTTGACCGGTGGTCGTGGTAAGGGTCACTTTGACAACGGTTTCCAAGGTGGTGTTAAGCTAATTTCTTCCCCAGAAGAAGCCAAAGACTTAGCCGAAAAGATGTTGGGCCACAAGTTGATCACCAAGCAAACTGGTGAAGCTGGTAAGGAAGTTACAGCTGTGTACGTTGTCGAAAGAAGAGATGCTAGAACTGAAGCTTACTTGGCTATTTTAATGGATAGAAGTACTCAAACCCCATTGATTGTTGCTTCTTCCCAAGGTGGTATGGATATTGAAGGTGTTGCTGCCAAGGACCCAAATGCCATCAAGAGTTTCCCAGTTCCATTAGAAGAAGGTGTTTCCGACAAATTGGCAACTGAAATTGCATCTGTCTTAGGTTACACTCAAGAAGCCATTCCAGAAGCTGCTAAGACTGTCCAAAACTTGTACAAGGTTTTCATGGAAAGAGACTGTACTCAAGTTGAAATTAACCCATTATCTGAAACCCCAGACCACAAAGTTTTAGCCATGGATGCTAAGTTGAACTTCGATGACAATGCCGCTTTCCGTCAAAAGGAAGTTTTCTCATGGAGAGATACCACCCAAGAAGACCCAGAAGAAGTTATGGCTGCTGAATACGGTTTGAATTTCATCAAGTTAGATGGTAACATTGCCAACATTGTTAACGGTGCTGGTTTAGCTATGGCTACTATGGATATCATCAAGTTATACGGTGGTGCTCCAGCAAACTTCTTAGATTGTGGTGGTACTGCTACTCCAGAAACCATCGAAAAGGCATTTGAATTAATCTTATCCGACAAAAAGGTTAACGGTATTTTTGTCAACATTTTCGGTGGTATTGTCAGATGTGATTACGTCGCTGAAGGTTTAATTGCTGCCACTAAGAACTTCAACTTAGATATTCCAGTTGTCGTTAGATTACAAGGTACTAACATGGCTCAAGCTAAGGAATTAATTGATAATTCTGGTTTGAAATTATATGCTTTTGAAGACTTAGACCCAGCTGCTGAAAAGATTGTCTCTTTAGCTCCAAAGGCCTAAACGCTTAAACTTATTTCTACATTTTTATATCATTTTTCTTAACAACAAATTATAATAAAAGATATCATATTACTTTTGAAGGAACGTAGTTAACGGGTTCACTAGTTGGACCTATAATAGAATTGTTATCAAATATACGGTGGAATGTCGTGAAGTTACACAAAACTGTACTTGCCACTGAGTCTCAAATATCAATCAACAGGTTTTAAAGCTTGCACGGCAAATAAGCATTAGAACACTTCTTCATTATAAACAAATAGCTCGATTTAGATAATATAGTAGGATGTTTTTAACTAGAAGTGAATATGATCGTGGGGTTAGTACATTCTCGCCAGAAGGGAGATTGTTTCAAGTTGAATATTCATTGGAGGCTATTAAATTGGGATCCACTGCAATTGGTATTTCAACATCTGAGGGAGTGATTTTGGGAGTCGAAAAAAGAGTAACTTCATCCTTATTAGAGCATTCATCCATTGAAAAGATCATTGAGGTCGATAAGCATATTGGTTGTGCGATGTCAGGTTTGACAGCAGACGCAAGATCGATGATTGACCACGCCAGAGTTTCGTCATTGACTCATAACTTATATTACGACGAGGAAATTCAAGTCGAGAGTTTGACACAATCGGTTTGTGATTTGGCTTTAAGATTCGGAGAAGGAGCTAGTGGTGAAAAGAGATTAATGTCGAGACCTTTTGGTGTTGCCTTGTTAATAGCAGGAATTGATAAAGATAAGGGCCCTCAATTATATCACGCCGAACCTTCAGGTACATTCTATAGATATGATGCTAAGGCGATTGGTTCGGGGTCCGAAGGTGCGCAAGCAGAATTACAGAATGAATATCATAAATCATTAACATTGAAGGAAGCGGAATTGTTAACTTTAAAGATTTTAAAGCAAGTCATGGAAGAAAAATTAGACTGTAAGAATGCTCAATTGGCCAGTGTTACTGCTGAACATGGATTTCAAGTTTACAATGATGAAAAGACTAATGAAATTATTAATGTTTTAAATGAACAACAAAGTGAAGCTGATGCCGAAGTTGATGCTAGTTGAATTATGAATATAAATTATCTAAATAGTCATCTAAATAATAAATAAATTTAATGATCTGGAAAACAATGCTCTAACCTTTCAATCAATATTAAAAACAGTTGGTTTTCTAGATTACCATGCGACTTCAAAGTAACAATAAATTTAGTTAGAGAATCATTAAATATTTCAAAATGTGAGTTAAGCATGCTATCCAAATTTTTGAGTCTTGCGCTAATCAGTTCTTCATCTATTGCACTATTTTGAAATTTTTCTGGATAGTCCTCACTAAACTTGTGAAATAAGTCCTTGTCTGACATTATCAAAGACTTTTTTAACCTATTCAAATAATGATTGAACAGTATTATCAGATCAAACATATTTTTGAGGACATCAATTAGACCCTTGTTAGTAATAAAAGAATCTCTCAAGATATTATTTAAGAAGGAACCAAGTTTATTAATTAAATTATCTATATTGATCAAGTTGTCGTCCGGGAAATCATTAAAGCTCTGATTATGATTAAATATCTTTTCATCAAAAAGATTATTATGATTATAATTAGCTAAAGAACCATTCTTAAACCCAATTATACCATTGCCTTGAACGTTTTGACGGTCTATGTTTGATCCAAGTTGCTCCTCATGTAATAACCTTTGTATTTCCTTAAATGATTGTTTGAAGGAATCAAAGTTAGTTTCAATTATATCAAAATTTAGATAAAATTGTAAGTCGTTCATGAAATCTTTCATTCTATTATTCAATATACGGCATCTCAAAATCCATTTTTTGATTCTCGGATGAAAACCAGAGTATTTCCACACAGTTGAATAATTAATCTCTTTCCATGAATTATCAATCGATTTATTAATAAATTTCACAATCATTTGCAATTTGAAAATCAATTGGTATTCAAGAACGTAGTCTTGTCCTATAATTATATTCAAAGGAAATGGCAAATCCATATCTAAATTGACTCCAGTGATTGTATATTCATCCGAATGATCGGGATCATAATTACCTGGTGAATTATTTGATCCTGCTGAATTCATTTGATCTCTTTCTAATGATTTATTTAATAACGCTTTAAAAATATTAGAATTTTGACCATTACTCAATGCTTCTTCTGCATCAAAAGATTTAACGTTTAAAATTTCTTCTGCCAAGTTATAGAAATTAGTAAAGTCAACAGACAAACTCAGGGAGTAGCTTAAAACGTCATCTATTTTATCATCGGGAATGCTGTTCCGTTTATTTATATCCTTCACTTGAAATTCACCCTTTTTACGTTGCAATGTATCATCATAAATCTTAGCAAGTCTAGTTGTTGAAATTGCATGTTTATTTTTTCGTAAATCATTAAATGATTTTTCTAGAAACGTATCAATCTTTGAGGAATCTCTAAACAAGAAAAGAGTCTGGAAGCTATCGATTAAACCTGAAAATTGGTATCCTTCGAATAACAACTTCATTAGCAACTTATTTGCTCTTTTATAATATTCATTGATTTTTAATTCTAAATCTTGTGAATACAACCTATCTATGGGTTGTATTATTTCATTTAATTGTTGGAAATCATAAAGTCCTGTACACGTTTTGAAGATATTTAGGTACTTTCCAGTCGCTAGTACTTTTAATTGTATATCCTTACTCGAAAACTGATCTATGATCCCATCAGTTCTTGTAACATATAACTCATCCCAATATTTTTCTCCATTACGGTGAATCGGGCTGTCTGGGTTATCTGGAAACTTGTTCATCTTGATTATGAATTCCTCTGCTGAATCATCTATTTCCCCATTAATTACCCATTTATTAAGCATAGAAACGTAATCAACACTAACATCATCAAATATTTTAGTTAAGAATTCTAAAGAGATCACGTCACCTTGATATGCGTTAATTCTGTTTTGAAGTATCTTTAGGAGAATTCCTCCTTTACAAAATTCAAAATTCACATTATCTGTGGCAAGATCTATCGAGCCCGTTTCCTTAAGGTCATTTTGAATGCTTTTAATGAAGTTATTGAAATATGATTCACTTGTTTGATGTTTATATTTGCTTCGTTCAATCGTTTCAGTATGAATAGTTATGGCAATATCATAAAAATGACTTAACTTGAGAGATAATTCTTGATTCAATATTGTATCGAATATGCTAAGGTTAAAAGTTGTGTTAAATTTGAATTCGTCTTCTATCCGTTTAATAACTCGTTGGTAGCTTATAAGAAATTCGCTGACTTCAAAGCATAATCTTTGCACCACCTTGCCAAATTCAGGCCTATCGTATAACTCTAAAAATCCATTCAACCCCGAATAATACTTACCAAATTTCACTAGTTTTTTGGTAATACTTTTCAAGCTTATATCTAGATGCTTGGCGATTTTAAAATCAGGCCCTCTTATTTTGGAGTTGATATCATTTGGATCGTATTTTTCGCTATATCTAATATAACACCCTTCATATCCAATCAAAGAAAATAACAAATCCTTAATTATTAATCCCTGTTGTATTTTTAAGTCATTCAATTCACTTAGTGGATAAGGTTTATTTTTATTTCGTCCTCGAGGTGCTTGATTGACACAAGTCCTTAAAACATTGGGATGATTGGATAATAGAACGATATCCTGTTCAATATCTCCCATTTGCGATGATATGAAACTCGTCATTCTATTTGCTATATCTGTGCTAGACTTCTTAGGTCACCCTCTGCTGTCAATACAATATAAATATACAAACACTGTTTATTTTGTAAAACGCGCGTATATCGATCTATGACTAGAGACTATCTTACATACATAATACACTCGAAAAATGATTCTAATCGAACCATTCACTATCATTGTCATCACTTAATTCCAAATCCTTCAATAATTCGGATGATGCTAGGTCAGCCTCTTGCTGAACTTTTAACAACCCACAGGTTTCTTCAAGATACGCTACATCATTGAGGCAGTTCTTCACAAATTCCCACCCCAACTCATTGAACTTTTTTATAACATACGAAGAACATGCTGAGCAATGTTTATAGTTTGGAGTTTGTAGCTTGCTTTGAGTGTAATTATGTAAAAACCCTCTAATCTGATGGGGAACTTCACCTAATATTGAATTATTTGAAGGGCCAGGCTCTGCATATTGTTTTCGAGGATGCTGCAATATTGATACTAGCAACTCAACTACTAGAGACGAAGCCATCAACGCAACTCCTGGCCGAGTTACTGTACACATTTGATCTAATGTACGATCCGATAAGCTATCATTTGGAGCGACAACATCATTGCAATAGTAACAACCCAATCTGGAATCATCAGTGCCGTCGCGAGATATATTTCCATGTCTCATTACTAAGTAACTATCAAAACCCAATGCTGCATTAAGCACTATTTTGTTTTTTGTAAGGCCTAAAACTGTAGGTAACCATCGTGCCTCCCTTGAATCCATTAACAAAAATACTACGTCATGTTCATCAAACAAATCACTTAGTTTATCAAAGTTTGACTTTTGTCTCTGTTCATCGCTAATTGGATGTCCTATCATTGGCACCTCAAAAATATAACCCTTAGATTGTACATCAGGGAATATCTCTTTTAAAGTATTTGCTGCTCTAATTGCTTTCCATTCCCCTTGTCCCTCATCACTAAAGCAATCCTTGAAACTGAACAATGGTTGACGAACCGGATTAGAATATGAGATTCGTCCATTATCAACAAATGTTATAGTCCTTACACCCCATCCCATAAGTGCTCTAGAAACATAACTACCAAGAGTGCCGGCACCCAAGAGTAAAACTCGTTGATTTTGGATTATATTTAGGTCCAAGTTCGGTGCAATTCTCCATTTCATTAATTTTAGATTCAAATCCACTGCCTGTTTGGCTAGTTCTTGTGGGTCAATTAACGAACCTAAGTCAGCAAGCCTAGGTCCAAGCTTTCCACTACTTAATCTTTCCCAGCCCAATATCTTCGGAGTTTCACATGTGTTGAATTTACTTTTATCTAGCTGCAATTTCCAAGAGAAAGAACTGCCATCATTTCTATATATTAATAAATCGATTTCCTCAAATCCATTTCGAGCTAAAATGTACAAGTAGTTTTTTAATTGTATTGAGGGATAGCCTTCGTGGCTTAGACATGTATCAATAAATACAAAGACTTCATTTTTTTGAAATTCTTGGACCTGTTCAACGATACTTCCGTCGTTGATTTGGAAAAATTGTATAAATTTAGAAGTATCAAGAGAATCCTGAATAGTTGAAATGAACTTTTCCAGAGGTTTTTCCACCTTCCCGATTATGTTCCATGGTGAATACAAGGTTGGAAATGCAAACCAATAATAAAATTTATATTTCTTTAAATCGCAGAATGCTAAAAGATTCACTCTATTAAAACATTCATAACCCAAATCTGCAGTATCATCTTTGATCTTATCAAATATCTCAGTACCCCATTGCTTCAAGATTGATTGTTTATCTATATCTTTAAACTCCTCAATCGTGTTAACATTATAGACATATCCTTTCCATGAAATGTTCCTATCGTCTGTACTATAACCATTATCAAAGCTAGAATAATCAAAATTGATAGTGGGATGGTCATTAAACTTATTTAGTCTCCTTGGGTGCGTAGAAAACCCTTTAATTTGCTTCTTTGACGAATCTAACTTGAATTCATTTAACTTAAGCTCTGATAATTTCGTGAAGAATGATGACTCCACAAATGACTGTATTGGCGTAAATTTTAAGTGCCTGATTTCAGTGGATTCAGACACATTTGACATTCTTGTGCGGAATAAATACGATGATTACTATTTGGCTTGATATTCAATTGCTTATTATTCTATATTCTACGTATTTGATTAGCCAATACAAAAATGACTTGATTACTGATACAGGCCATGATGTTCCTTGCAATTAGTAAATGTTTTATTATATGCAGTACACACGAATTGAAATAGATAGAATTCATCTTATATAGAGATGAAGTCACACTAACCTTCCATAGGATGATCGTCTAAAGTCATATCATCCAACTCATCCAACAATTCATCAATTTCAATTTGAGGGGCATCATCTTCATCATCATCATCTTCCATATCAGTCTCCGAAGGTCTTGGATATTGCTCACCACCTGCCTTATACAAGTTAATTGTTTGCCTTAATTCATCATCCTCTTCTAATTGTTGCAAGAATAATTCGTAATCTCTTTCAGCACGTTCTTGTTCTTGTTTAGCTTGTCTCGAGTCATCGTTAGCAATAATATCATTATGTTCTCTAGCCATTCTCTTTAACTTCCACTTTCTGTTCTTTGATTTGCGTGACTTTCTGGCATAATGTTTCTTAACCAATATAACATCCGGGACGTTATCAGTATCAAGGGTATCAAATAATTCAGAATTGAGATTAGTATTTGCTAAGTAATAACCCAAACAAGAATCACCTGGGTGTAAGATGGCACCTAAATGGGATCTAACGTAGAACGAGTTGTCATTCGAGCCAAAATCACTAGCACGACTTACAGTAATATCAGCCAATACATGCTTACCTCTAATCTCACCAGTTGGTTCGACGTCCAAAACTATGAACTCAACTAAGTCAGTAGCATTCAATAAAGACGGGAAGGGAGTTCTCCAGTAGACTGGAGCATTTAAATCAGCGGCTTGCAACAGTGTAGGATCAAAGAATTGAATCGAATTAGAGATTTTTGAACATAAAACCAACCTAGAAATGTTACCTAATGAGTTAGCCAATTTCTTCGGTAATACAACTAAATCATCACGACAGATAGGTACGATTTCAACCGAGTATGAAAATTTATACGAAGATGATGAAGAATGAATATCAGTACTGACTAATTCTTCAGACTTCTTTGATTTGATAGGAGCCACAGCAGACAAGAAGTCCAACATTTTAACTGCATGGTTCTTCTGGCCATAAAAGAAATCTAAGCCATCCTTCGATTCTTTGATGGATACAGTATCAATATGGGCATTATGTTTTAAAATTAATTGTTCCAAATACAAGAATGTTCTCTTATGAGGCACTTTTTGTCTAATTTGAACAGTTGCTCTCCACGTATTAGTAGTGTAGGACTTAGCACAATCTGGACATTGCATTGCAACAACGACATATTCTACCTCAAATGTTTGTTGCACAATAGTGTTGGACATAGCCTCCCCTTGGACGGTCAACTTGACTCTGATACGACGAGAATGAGGTTCTGTCCAAATGAACGATGCATCTATCAATCTTACCTTATTTAAACCTTTAAGTCTTCTTAAACATAACGCTAACAATTCTCTTGATTCCAACTCTGCCTTAATCCACTGCTGTGGTGGTTGTAAAAATCTTTCACAATTTCTGCAAAATGAAACATTTGCTTCTCTTGGGATTCCTTCCGTTATATCCACTGTCAATTTAATACAGTCGTAACACATTACTAACCCTGTCGATCCATCCATTGGAACACCACAGTTGCAACACAACACGGTAGCCACCGGTTGCTGTTGGCCATGGGTGTGGTCTAACTGAGTATAATTAGACATGTTTCTATTATTAAGTCTACTTCTCTACAACTTATAGAACAAAGTTGATGGCGATTTTTCATTTCACTTCTTCCTAGGTATGATAAAAAAAAATTGAAGTCATCCCAGTCACGTGGAATAATTATGTAACTTATGACGAAGATTTGGAGCACGTATAAACTCGACTCTAATCAATACTGAACACTGTTGACAGGTATAATCAATCGGTGAAAGTGAAAATATTTAGTGGAGATGGTAGATAGGAAGCGTGCCTCTTCGTCTATATCAGATAACGAAGGCAATGGTGTAGATAAAAAAACAAAGATAAAAGATGAAGTAGATGATGACGAAGTTGAGAATGATGTGAAGAATGAAGAGGCCAAAGAAGACAATACAGATGAAAAGGAAAAAGCTGAAAAGGATAATGTAGATGACACTAAAGAAAATGGAGATGGAGGAGGTGACGGTGACGGTGACGATGAGGATGAGGATGATGACGAGGACGAAGCAGAAGAAGAAAAGAAAAGAACGACCACGTTCAACTTTGATGGGGTTACATACTCGTTCAAAGAGCGGCCGTCGGTGATCGAAGAAAAAGAAGGTAAGATAGAATTTCGAGTGGTGAATAATGATAATACAAAGGAGAGTTTAATGGTGTTGACGGGGTTGAAGAATATCTTTCAAAAACAATTACCTAAGATGCCGCGAGAATATATATCTCGGTTGGTGTATGATAGATCACATTTATCCATGGCAGTGGTCCGAAAACCGCTAACTGTTGTCGGAGGGATAACCTATCGGCCATTTAATAACAGAGAGTTTGCAGAAATTGTTTTCTGTGCGATCTCGTCGACTGAACAGGTTCGGGGTTACGGTGCACATTTGATGAATCACTTGAAAGACTACTGTAGAGCGACTTCAGATGTGAAATACTTTCTTACATATGCAGATAATTATGCCATTGGATACTTCAAGAAACAGGGTTTCACTAAAGAAATTACGTTGGATAAATCTGTCTGGATGGGTTATATCAAGGACTATGAAGGAGGTACACTTATGCAGTGTTCGATGCTACCACTGATTTTGAGGTATTTGGACCTGGCTAAAATCTTATTACTACAAAAAGCTGCGATAGAGAAGAAGATTAAACAAAGATCAAAGGTTCACATAGTTAGGCCGGGGTTGCAGATCTTTAAAACAAATAAAGATGCAAAACTCAATCCAGCAAAAGATATTCCAGGGTTAGCTGAGAGCGGATGGCTGGAAGAAATGGACATGTTGGCACAGAAACCTAAGAGAGGACCTCATTATAATTTTATGGTTACTTTGCTATCGGAGTTGACTAATCATCCATCAGCATGGCCATTTTCGGTCCCAGTCAATAAAGAGGAAGTAGGCGACTACTACGATGTAATCAAAGAACCAATGGATTTATCAACAATGGAACTGAAATTGGAAAATGATAAATATGAATCATTTGACCAATTTTTATACGATGCTAGATTGATTTTCAATAATTGTCGTTCTTATAATGCTGATTCTACGACCTACTACAAAAACGCTACCAAATTAGAAAAATTCATGAATAACAAAATTAAGGATAGTGCTGAGTATTCACACTTTCTTGACCAGTAATCATACATATGTACTTTAGACGTGTATAATATAAAACTAACATACATTTTATTGAGTCGTGCGAAGGTTTGATTTTGTTGCTCTATTATAGAGCTTACTAAGGGCGAAGAGGTATGGTCTGTACTTCATTACAATCAGTAAGAGAAAAGTATCATAATTGTATCAATGTCGGCAAAAGTGTATTCGCATGCAAAACATGATGATGTTGCCAACGCTGTTGGCAACTATATTTTAAAAATTCAAGATGAATCATTAAAAATATCATCGACATTCAAGATTGCGTTATCTGGAGGGTCTTTAGGAAAGGTTTTGAAGCAATGTTTAATTGACAATTCATCAATTGCACCAAACGTTCAGTGGGATAAATGGGAAGTTTATTTTAGTGATGAAAGATTGGTGCCATTAAATCACCCTGATTCTAACTATGGGTTGTTTAATGAAATGGTTTTATCGAATTTACCAGCCAATACAACAAAGCCTAAGGTCAAAAGTATCGATGAAACTTTATTAACTGGTGAAAATGGACAAGTTGAGTCTGCTTCCATATTGAAGGACGAAGAAATTGCTAAGACTTACGAAGCTTCTTTACCAGAAAACGCAAAATTCGATTTGATTCTCTTAGGATGTGGTCCCGATGGCCATACCTGTTCGTTATTTCCAGAACACAAGCTCTTACAGGAAAGAAATAAATTGATTTCAAGTATTAATGACTCTCCAAAGCCACCTCCAAGAAGAATTACTTTTACTTTCCCTGTGTTAGAAAGAGCTACATCGATTGCATTTGTTGCGGAAGGTGCTGGTAAGGCTCCAATTATGGAGCAAATTTTCACTGACAAATCAAGTAATTTGCCATCTAAGTTAGTTAATGACTTGAATACTGGGGTCGAAGTTCTGTGGTTTGTTGATGACAGTGCAATCGAAGGTGTCAACGTGATTTCTTCGAAATACTAAATCTTAAATATATAAGTATATATAAAATGATACATTTCAAAATTCAAGGGATTATGCTTGAATATTAAATTTGAGCTATGTATTGATTCGTATATGTTTACGTATTTGTAGAAAGAATAAATAAATGTTGTGCGTCTTAATGAAATTTAAGGGTAAATGCGACTTACTTCAAGAAGAAATGGAAAAAGTCACCTTTATCAGCCATTAGGTTTAATAATATACTTACATGAAAATGGGTATGTAAATTATGAATCAATCCAATTGAATATGGATTACTAACAAGCACTAACGCTAGCATTAGGCGTGGCATTATGGTTGTGTCCTAAAACAAATACTCCGCTCTATGATAAACTAATGACTCTAATGAGTTCATTAAATACCCTATTTCCTGGTCAGCCCCCGAAATTTGAACCCCATATTACTATAACTACAAACATTGACATCGACTTGGATCATCCTGATAAAACAAAGGAAGATGTGTACAGAATTTTATCTGCAAGCTTAGTTGCGATAGATTCGTTACCAAAAAATCATTCCAATTTAGTAACCTTGGGTAAAGTCGACAGTCAAAGAAAATACTTTAAGAAGTTATATTTCCAGGTAGCGAGAGATCCAAATTTGGTTTCTTTTGCCACAATAATTAGAGAGCTATTTGTGCAATTGCCAATTGATGTTGAAAAAGAAAACATAAAGAAAAACCCACACTTATACACTACGGATAGTCATGGAAATACAGTCAAAAAGAAGTCGAGGCATTCCCAAGATGGAAAGATAGAAGAAATAGATATGCCCAGAATCCGGCGTGAAGCACAAGAACAGGCCTCTCTGTGGAGTATTACGGAATTCGATCCCCATCTTTCTTTGGTTTATAGCGACTTATATCCTATTGACAGCGCATTGTGGAGGACAATAAAAACCAGAATTCAAGATTATTTGAATATTGATAATTGCGATTCAGATGACTTGACTGATAACGGATTAGGCTGGGACAATGGAGTACTTAAATTAGTCCTATGTGAGGGTGACGTTAACGATTGGGTAGTATTGGGTAGTGCTGACTTGCACTGATAATTGTAATTTGTTAAATATGCTAATATATAACTCATTAAAACAAACAATTTTTATTTTTATAATGTAAAAAATAATGAAGGATGCGAGGTTCGAACTCGCGCGGACAACTGTCCAGCAGATCTTAAGTCTGCCGCCTTAGACCACTCGGCCAACCCTCCATATTATTCGGTTGTAAAAAAACACAAGCATATATATACTGTGTATATATATAACTAATTATAGGTAGTTAAAGTTAGTTAGTTAGCTAAGAGTAATAAAGTAAGTTAAGTAAGGTCCTATAAGGTCAATAGAACATATATAATAGGTACATATAAATAATTGCCATATTAGTACCCAGTTTCCTTACATTGGTTTGTAGGAGAACGGAAGAATATATATATATATATATAAATATATGTGACCATTGTTCCAAAAATTGAATACAGACGAATATTCCCGGAGTTTCAAGAAAGAAAGTAAAGAGTAGGAACTAATAACAGGTATTAAATGTAATCAGTTAGATAAAAATAATGAATAATGAATCAAGAAGTAAAGTTTCATAATGTCGATAGAGCATACGTATTCAAGTATAAATATTTACTAGTGATCCCCAGTTTAGTAGTTTGGTTATACAATAGATGAATGGATGAATTTTTTAGTATTATTCAGAAGTGAATTCGACATACTTCCGAATGGGGACACAGTTTAAAAGATCTAAATTTACGAAGTCTTAAAATAATGTTAAATTTATTAATAATATGCAATTTATGAATGTAGTAATACAATAAGAATTAAACCCGTATTTCTATCCTACTTTTAATCTCAAATAGTCGAAATATTATACAGAAACCGATAAAATACACCAGTTAAAGTTATATGCAAAGTTGCCAAAATTTTATTTTTTTGACTTTATGACCTTGTCAATACAAGAAATAATGTGATCGAAAGAATGGTTCAACGGCTTTGCGAAAGTATAATCAATACCAGCTTTCTCATAAGCTATTTTGTCATTTTGTAAGCTCTTGGTGGTCACAGCAATGAGCCCAACCAGATTCAATTCCTTTTCCATTCTTATCATTCTCGCTAATTCCACGCCCGTAAAACCCGGCATCTCAATGTCGAGAAATACTACATCAAACACCCGGGAGTGAAGCAATGTCATTATCTTTGTTGAATCTTGTGTTTTCATAATTGAACAATTGGGGTATACCTTGAGGAGGACTCTTTCTAATATTTTCAAATTAATGAAGTTGTCATCCACAAGCAAAAAGTTGTATGCATTAGTATTGGGGGTGAATCTTTTGAACTCTCCAAGTTCGATTGGCGATATAAATTGTTGGCTGCCACGAAACGTATTCACATCGACTGATAATTTGGGTTTAAAGTCGCAATCCCCGCTATCCGCTTGAACCGCATCAGAATCTTCTTCCGCTGTATTCCCAGTTACCGGTTTGTAGTCAAAGTAATCCATTCTATAGTCGTAATCTGGGCTTGGAAATACGGGAGGAGTGTCAAGTTGGTTGTTATATATCATATTGTTTGCTTTACCAAACACTTCTGTCGAAAGTTGGCTTTGTGTTGAACAACTTGATCTCAAATCAAAGTCAAGCTGTAACTGGTCCATAACAAATTACAATGGTATAAATGACTAGTAAACAAGGGTATACTCCTGTTTTTCTATTTTAATCATCAGGTACCAACTTAAAAATTTTAAGACATGGATTTCTGAATATATATATTGTTATAGCAGAGGTGTTGCGGGCAGTAATTTTTTTCCACTATAGGTAGCAAGACCTGTGCATACGCGCGGAACATTCCATGTACGCCTTCTTATCGAAGGCGGGCCCATTTTTGCCCGCTCTAACCGTAATTACCTAATAGAGATTGTTGGAAGCACTAGTGTGATCAACTTGAAATGAATATTCATACCCCAGGGGACGCCCGCAAGTAGAAACTCGTCTGAATACTTAAATGAAAATCATCAATGCCGGGAATGAGTCTGTATCATTGAAGTAAGGATATACTTTTCTACGTCTAGTACAAATTTTGCGGATGTCGAGGAACGGAAGGTTACCCATTAGAACCGAAAATCTAGATGTAATACTTTGGGTATAGTAAGAAAAAAATCCGATTATGTAATCAGGAACAAGAAATAAAGACTTTCGTCTGGAATCGCAACAATACCTACGAATTTTTAAATACAACAGGGAGAATAAATGTGCCAAACCAAACTAATGGGGGGAGACGCGGTCTTGGAGAAAATAAAAAATGCGAAGCATTCAATAAAGATCTCGCTATATGCAATGTTTAGAGATAGAAAGTCTTCCTATTAGTAGATGTGACTAAGGGAAGTTCAACATGAAAGGTCAGTATCACGTATTTTGCAGAAAATAATAGTACTTTAACGGTTTTATTCAAGGCGTATAGGATCATCAGAAAATAGTAGAATATGAAAGGGACCAGAACGCGGAGGCGAATATTTGCATAAGTGACTTTTTTTGGGGTAAAAGTCAAGTGTGGTATCCTCATTGAAGGCCCTGAGAATAGTAAGCGAACCTAACCCGTAAATTATGTTCGAGACTTATAGGTTCGATAAGAGTCAAATATTTTTGTGAGACCAAAAAATAGGACCAAAAAATTATGGGCTGACGTATAAGATTTCGTTTTGAAAATTTTGCTACAAAATAATGATCGCTTTATGTTTGCCTTAATAGTCTTATGCACTTAATACAAATAGTTCTTGTAACTTATATGCTTCTATTGCAGTAAATGATGTGGTACTTTGTAGTACTCATCTTATGATTTCAATAAAATGACAAAAAAGTGAAGTCAGGTCAGGCTCAATTCTTGTTATTAAAAGCGATTTATTATTACTTTAATTTTATCACTTAAAGCTATTAAACTGAAAGAAGTTTCTTTCTCTTCAGTGTAGATTATATCGCTTTAAGTGGTATAAAGACTACAAATCATATGTAAATATATGGATACTATATCAATACCTCTGATCTCTATATTCAAGAACATTAAGCTCGTATGGCGCAGTGGTAGCGCAGCAGATTGCAAATCTGTTGGTCCTTAGTTCGATCCTGAGTGCGAGCTTGATTTGTTTTTTACAACCATTTTTTTACGATCCTAACGCCCTAGTAAGTCTTATATATTTCAACGGAGACAAAGTTTCTGCTTAAAAGATTAAAAAAGTTAAGAAATCATTAATGCCTCCTTTAAGTATGTCCATCAAGAAGTTAGATCTTGACAATTACTAACATCCTCCTAAAAGAAACTTATAATCTGAAGTCTTTTAAACCTTTGATACAAACTAAGTCAAATAGACCATCTCCTGTAGAAAAGTCTCTTGATTTACAGATCAAACATTGGCTAAAACGTAAGGACTTGCTTGTGAAGGCTGTAAAATATCAAAAAACAAATGAGTCAGAAAAAATTAACTACTTGATAGAGAAATGGCGAAAGATCTGCCACGAAGCCTCGAATTATCTATTAAACTCAATGCAAGTCAAAATTATGCATATGGGTGGATATTCTGTATGGAAGCAACAGCAAAAGGATAAAAAATCAAATCAGTCTTTTGAGAATGAATCTTATAGAGAAAATTTAAGTGAATTTGTGAATAGTGAAGAGTTCACATATCTATCAAGCTATGAACAGAGTGATATAATGGAGCAGTTGAATGAAAGATCAAATCAATCCATGCTGGAGAATGAAGTTGAGGACATATTCCTGGATGATCAGCTAACTATGCATGAGCTATATCACCTTTTAAACCTAGATTATGATTTGATTTACAACTGAAATCAGACTCGAATGTTTACACTGCCTAATTATTATCAAATATGATCAAGTTATGAATGCTATTAGCAATAGTAAAACTAATCCATTTTTATATGCCCAGTTTTGTTAATCATGAAATCATTTTGCTTAAATCCTGGTTAAAAAGTGTAGCGACTTTGCGTACCAAATAGGAAAAGTAATGAAAATTTAAATGCAGCTTTCATAACGACTTATCGTTTTCTAAGATAATTAATTCGTCATACTAAGCAAATAGAATACTTATCAAGGGTTGTACCATCGTGTGAACAAAGAACATCGGCGCACCACTTCAATATTTCTAAATTGTACAATGACTAATACAAAAGTTATAAAAGTTAGAGATAGGGCTGAACAGTATGAAAATTTTAGTAAAACAAAACTTCTAGGATTTTTGGAGAAGCTTGTATTTGGGTTGGATACTGAACATATAAACCTCGAAGAATTAGTAAACAAAGTTAAGGATGGGTTGCCGGACTTAATCAATGTGAAAGACTTATTAGAGTTGTTAGCAGAATCAATTGCCACCAAAATTATTTATCATCCTGATCATTCAATATTAGCAGGTAGGGTTGAGGCAGCTAATTTACAACGACTGATTGGTTCTAATTTTAGCAATAATGTTATCCGATTAAGAAATTATAAAAGTAAAAAAACAGGAAAAGATTATGGTGTAGTTTCTGATGAATATTTTAACACTGTCATGGAACATAAATACATATTGAATTCGATTATAGATACGAAAAGAGACTTGGAATTGACATATTTTGGAATTAAAACATTGCAGAATTCATATTTATTAAAGTTGGATGATGTAGTCAGTGAAACTCCGCAGTTTATGTTCCTAAGAGTTGCGATAGGTATCCATGGTAATGATATTGATAGTGTGATTGAAACATATGAGTTAATGTCGAAGAAGTGCTTCATACATGCCTCGCCAACATTGTTCAATTCGGGAACTAAGTATAATTATTTATCTTCTTGTTTTTTACTAGCTATGGAAGATGACTCAATAGACGGCATTTACAAAACCTTACATAAATCTGCATTAATTTCTAAAGCATCTGGTGGAATTGGACTACATGTGCATAATATTAGAGGAAGTGGGTCTTATATTTCAAGTTCAAATGGAACTTCAAGTGGCTTGGTACCAATGTTAAGGGTGTTCAACAATACAGCGAGGTATGTTGATCAAGGAGGTAATAAGAGACCAGGTGCGTTTGCCATTTATATTGAACCATGGCACTGTGACATTATAAGTGTACTAGATTTGAAAAAGAATCATGGCAAGGAAGAGATGAGAGCAAGAGATTTGTTTTATGGACTATGGGTACCTGATTTATTTATGGAGAGAGTAAAGCAAGATTTAGATTGGTCTCTCTTTTCCCCTGATGTTAGTCCTGGATTGAGTGATTGTTTTGGTGATGATTTTAGAAGACTTTACGAGAAGTATGAAAGTTCAGGTAAAGCTATACGTACTATTAAAGCACAAAAACTATGGCGTGCAATTCTAGAATGCCAAACAGAAACTGGTGGCCCTTATATGTTATTTAAAGATTCATGTAATAGGAAGTCCAATCAAAAGAATCTAGGAACTATTAAATCGTCTAACCTTTGCTGTGAAATTGTTGAATATTCATCGGCTGAAGAAACTGCCGTTTGCAATTTAGGCTCTTTAGCTTTACCATCATTCATCAAGAGTACCGATAAATTGGAATATGATTTTGATAAACTTCATTCAGTTACCAAAGTGTTAGCCAAAAACTTGAACAAGATTATAGACATTACTCAATACCCTACTGAAAGTGCTAAAAGGTCGAACATGAAGAATAGACCTATTGCAATAGGGGTCCAAGGTTTAGCTGATGTATTCCTAGAGTTACGCTTACCATTTGATTCAAAGCAGGCGAAAGTTTTAAATATCCAAATATTTGAAACCATATACCACGCTGCGATTGAGGTATCGATTGAATTAGCAATTAAAGATGGTCCGTATGATAATTTTAAAGGCTCTCCTATTTCCGAAGGTTTGTTTCAATTTGATCTCTGGGATCATAAACCTTCACAATTATATTCTGACTGGGACGTGTTGAAATTTAAAGCTAAAACAATAGGTGTTAGGAATTCTTTACTAGTTGCGCCAATGCCTACTGCTTCAACATCACAGATTTTAGGGTTTAATGAATGTTTCGAACCTTATACATCAAATATATATAATCGAAGAGTATTAGCAGGAGAATATCAAGTTGTTAACAAATACTTAATGAAGGATTTAATAGATCTCGGTATTTGGAATTCTTCTATGAAAAATAAAATAATTTTAGAAAATGGATCAATTCAAAATATACCCATTATACCCGATGAATTGAAAAAGCTTTATAAGACAGTTTGGGAAATCCCTCAGAAAGTGATTATTGAACTAGCAGCTGATAGAGGAAAATTCATTGACCAACTGCAAAGTATGAATATTCATTTACAAGATCCGACTTTTGGTAAGTTAACAAGCAGTCATTTTTATGCCTGGGAAAAAGGCTTGAAAACTGGTATGTACTATCTAAGGACTCAGGCTGCTAGTAGAGCTATTCAATTTACCGTCGATTTGAATGAATCCTCAAAGCTTGATGTAAAAACACAAGTTAATATGAATTCGTTGAAAAGAAAATCGTACCATGAAATTGATAAGATTGAACAGCTGCCAAAAAAAATTAAATCCAACAGATCCAAAATAAGCAGTAAAGAGAAATACAAATCAGAAGTTCGTATAATAACAGAATCAACCAGTCTTGATGAACCCAGTACCAGAGGAAAGAACGAAGAGTCATATGATATCTATGACACTACACCTGTTGCGTGTGATATCAAGAATGCCGAAAATTGTGATTCATGTTCTGGCTGATCATATTTACATGCTCCATATGTATGTAATATACTTTAACCTTGTAGATATCTATATAATATAGTACGAATTTACTAAAATTTTCTTGTGAGTAAGATAAATGCTCATCTTCGTTGATTTCTACTAGCAAAATCAGCAACCTGTGAGATTCCATCTTTTGTAACGAAAAATTTCATCTTATTTTTATTTGACCAAAGAAGGACACCAATTTCTGAAGCGTAATTACTCAAAGCTTCAAATTCTTGCTGGCTCGCGAAATCCTTGAATAAATAACCCTCAAATGTCTGAATTCTATCTAATTCTAATTGCCATAACTTGATCTGATCAACGACTGTTGGTGGCAATATTTCCAATTTATGCTGAGCTACGGTGGTACCATTTTCATTGGTTATCATTTGAGACTGTGGTGCACCTCCTGCTGTGTTAATATTATTGCTGGTATCAAATTCTATCTTCTTATCCAACCTTTCTTTTGCTAGTAGTTTCATTTGAGAATGAGCATGTGTCTCCAAAAATTTAATGATTTGATCAGCGGTGATACCATTATATAGAGCATTTCTAATGGATTCTCTCGTGATTTGACCACATACCATATTAGAAAACCGAGTCTTTAAATGTACAAATAGATTTAAAATTGCTATTTCCAATGGAGAATTTGTGTATGCATAAATTTTGAAATTAGTTTCAAGAATAATTGTCCCTTGGTTTGAATTTGATGCCAAATTCGGTTGTTCTTCGTTTTCAGTGGTTGATTCCAAGGCCTGTTCCATAGCCATTGATGGTGATTTTAATGCAGCAGAATCAGAGGTTAATGTGGTGGCTAGTCTAGTAGGATAAAACCTTTCTGAATTTTCTGTTCTTTGATAAATTAATCCATAATCTCTTAGATCTGCCAACATACTGACTTGTGTTTCGCTCAAGCTTGAAACCGTATACCCTTTACCTAATTCTAAAGAGCCTAATATGAAGATAAAATTCAACACATCCACAGGATCCATATTTAGGTCTTGTGTTAAATTTAAATATTGCAACAATAATGTCCAAATTTGGGCATTAATATCTTGTAAAAGAAATTGAAACCCTGAATTCGTGATATTCAACCTATTTCCACCTTTTGTAGATCCTTCCATTAAGCCTCCCAGTCTTAATAACGATAAAACAGACTTCGAAGGCGTCACACTTAATTCAGTACCTACCATGAAGTGCAATATACTTTCCCATTTTTGGAGCGCAAACGAATCCAAGAATTTGATGCTAACATCATGATCATCGCGAGTTGTGCTTAGATTTCCGAACGCATTGCGTGCCTGCGATCCTGTTAGACAATCACGGAAGTTCTGCCTGAATGTTGGATGCAATCTAATATGTGATCCACTGTTGTCTTCCTCGATAAGATGTAACGCTTTCAATCGCTTTAAAGAGTCAAATTGAAACTTTCTTGCCGAGGGCTTGCACCATTTATCCAAGTCTTTCAACGCCACTGGTGTTTCATAAAATAGCATTGTCATTATGTAGAACTTGGCTATTGGCGGTAATAATCTATAAATCGATAGGCACGTTGCTGGTGCCTCATATAACCTTGATTGGACCTGTTTGGGTAGTGCCTCCAAATGTTCATTCACGGTAGCTTTGAACAAATTACTTGAGGACATGAGGACCTATCGCTGATATCTTGATGATAATAAATTGTAAGGGTATGTAGCTTAAGACTAAGGCCCTGTAAAAGTCGATTATATGTGCTTACGTAATCGTGATTATTCTATGTAGCTTTTTTTTTCAATGAGAAGAGATTCAGGTTCAGATCAAGACGTAACCCTTCAATTTAGTAGAGATTAATATTTAAATTCGGTCATGGGCATCAAAAGAAAAGCCTCAGGGATTAGCTCTATGGATATGGGGTACGATGAAGCCTTTGATCAGTTGTTACAACCTGAATATAAGGGTAAAGGGTTGACTGATCAAATCAATACAGCTGATGACAAATGGAATTTGCTACCAGCTTTTTTGAAGGTAAAAGGGTTGGTGAAACAACATCTTGACTCTTTTAATTATTTTGTTGATGTTGACTTAAAGAAGATCATAAAGGCCAATGAATTAGTTTTATCGGACGTTGATCCTGAGTTTTATTTGAAATATCTCGATATTAGAGTGGGACATAAATCGACATCTCCACCGGGGACTAAGGAAGTTATATTACCACCACATGAATGCCGTTTGAGGGACTTAACTTATTCGGCACCTATATATGTTGATGTTGAATATACAAGGGGCCGTAAGATTATTATGCATAAAGACCTTGAAATTGGTAGAATGCCGATTATGTTACGTTCCAATAAATGTATCTTAGACGGAATTGATGAACACCAAATGGCACGTTTTGATGAATGCCCATTAGACCCTGGTGGGTACTTCATCGTCAATGGTACGGAGAAAGTAATTTTGGTGCAAGAACAGTTATCTAAGAATAGAATTATTGTTGAGGCTGACGAGAAGAAAAACATTGTTCAAGCATCTGTTACGTCTTCTACGCATGAACGTAAGTCTAAAACGTACGTTATAACCAAGAACGATAACATATATTTGAAGCATAACTCCATCAGTGAAGATATTCCTATTGTTATTATATTGAAAGCTGCAGGTATTACATCCGATTTGGAAATTTTACAATTGGTCTGTGGTCAAGATCCTCAATATCAAGATTTATTTGTAGTAAATTTTGAAGAAGCGGCAAGGTTAGAAATTTTTACTCAACAACAAGCATTGAACTACGTTGGTAAAAGAGTTAAGACTATAAGAAGAGCAGGTGCGCCCAAATTAACTCAATTACAAGAAGGTATTGAGGCGATTGCTACTACTATTATTGCACATTTAACTGTATCTGATTTACAGTTCCGTGAAAAGGCGTTATATATTGCAGCTATGGCAAGACGTGTTTTGATGACTATGCATAACCCAAAGATGGTTGATGATAGAGATTACGTCGGGAATAAGAGATTAGAATTGGCCGGTCAGTTGATGTCATTATTATTTGAAGATTTATTTAAAAAGTTCAATTCTGACTTCAAAGCTAATATTGACAAGATCTTGAAAAAGCCAAGCCGTGCTCTGGAGTTTGATGCATTATTATCTATTAATATTCATTCTAATAATATAACCATGGGTATGAATAGAGCTATATCTACCGGTAATTGGTCCTTAAAACGTTTCAAGATGGAAAGAGCTGGTGTTACGCATGTCTTATCAAGATTGTCATATATTTCGGCTTTGGGTATGATGACTCGTATATCTTCTCAATTTGAAAAGTCACGTAAGGTTTCTGGACCAAGAGCTTTACAACCATCTCAATTCGGTATGTTATGCACTGCAGATACTCCTGAAGGTGAAGCCTGTGGGTTGGTTAAGAATTTAGCATTGATGACACACATCACAACTGATGATGAAGAATTGCCTATTAAAAAATTATGTTATGTTTTAGGCTGTGAAGATATTCTAGGCATTGATTCAGCAACCTTATACGCAGATGGTAACTTCGGCGTATGCCTTAATGGTACTTTAATTGGTTGCACCAGATTCCCTGTGAAATTTGTTCTGGATTTCCGTAATTTAAGAAGATCAGGTAGGGTCTCTGCCTTCATTTCGATCTATACTAACTCGCATCAAAAAGCCGTGCATATTGCAACTGACGGTGGCAGAATTTGTAGACCACTTATTATCATAGGCGAAAAAAACAAATCAAAGGTCAATGAGCAACACTTAGCAAAGTTATTATCAGGAAAATGGGCATTCGATGACTTTTTAAAGCATGGCCTAGTCGAATATTTAGATGTTAATGAGGAAAATGATTCGTTAATTGCTTTATATGAACATGACTTGGTGGAGCATCCTAACCAAAATTTCACACATATGGAGATTGAACCGTTTACTGTATTAGGTGCAGTTGCAGGTTTAATTCCATATCCACACCATAATCAATCTCCAAGAAATACATATCAATGTGCTATGGGTAAGCAAGCAATTGGAGTCATCGGTTATAATCAATTTAGAAGAATCGATACTTTATTATATTTAATGGTATATCCTCAACAACCAATGGTTAAAACTAAGACAATTGAATTAATTGACTACGACAAATTGCCTGCAGGAGAAAATGCTGTTGTTGCAGTTATGTCCTATTCAGGTTACGATATCGAAGATGCTTTGGTTTTAAACAAGTCTTCTATTGATAGAGGTTTTGGTCGTTGTCAAGTTTTACGTAAAAATACTATTACTTTAAAAAGGTATCCAAATCATACTAAGGATTTGGTATCTGGTATGAGAGTTGACGAGAACGGTGAGCCATTATTCCCACATGCAGCATTGGGTCCTGATGGTTTAGGTGAAGTTGGTATGAGAGTTGAAAATGGACAAGTTTATGTCAATAAATGTGTTCCTAATAATGCAGGTGAGTCAGTTTTAGGATCAAATGACCAGCAGCATAATCAACAGCAAACAGCTGAAAGTCATAGAGAAACTCCCGCATTTTACAAAGGACCAGAACCTGCATACGTCGATCAAGTCATGATGTCTGTAAGTGATAATGACCAAGCATTAATCAAAGTGTTATTAAGGCAAACTAGAAGACCGGAATTAGGTGATAAATTTTCTTCTAGACATGGACAAAAGGGTGTCTGTGGTATCATCGTTCAACAGGAGGATTTGCCCTTCAATGATGATGGTATCTCTCCAGATATTATTATGAACCCACATGGTTTCCCATCTCGTATGACAGTGGGTAAAATGATTGAATTAATTTCTGGTAAAGCAGGTGTGTTGAATGGTTCATTAGAATATGGTACATGTTTCGGTGGATCAAAATTAGAAGAGATGTCCAAAACATTGGTTGAAAAGGGATTCAGCTATTCTGGTAAAGACATGTTATATTCTGGTATTACTGGTGAATGTCTTCAAGCATATATATTCTTCGGACCAATATACTATCAAAAATTGAAGCATATGGTCTTAGATAAGATGCATGCAAGAGCAAGAGGTCCAAGAGCAGTATTGACCAGACAGCCTACAGAAGGTAGGTCTAGAGACGGTGGTTTAAGATTGGGTGAAATGGAAAGAGATTGTGTCATTGCATATGGTGCATCGCAGTTGTTATTAGAAAGATTGATGTTGTCTTCTGATGCCTTTGAAGTTGATATTTGCAATCAATGTGGTTTGATGGGTTATAACAGTTGGTGTACCAGCTGTAAGAGTTCAGAATATATAATCAAAATGACAATCCCATATGCCGCTAAGTTGTTGTTCCAAGAATTATTGTCTATGAATATCGCGCCAAGGTTGAAATTAGGCGATGTATTTTAAAGGACTTTCAGTTTAGTGTCTGATTGTTCCCAGAATTGTATAGAAGTGACATGTATGATAGTTTAATATTCAATTACTTATAAATAGTTCTATTGCCTGCTGTAGTCAAGATACAACCGCTCAAGATTCAAAAGTAGAACCGTTGGTGAGGCCCCCCTTTTCCCACTGTTGCCAAATGTTTCCTTGTCCTAAGACTTCCAACACTAAATAGTCGACAACTTTCTAAAAAGACATTTATTGAGATGATGACTCTAACAAATATTTTTCAGAATACAATTCTCAGAACATTGGATGATAGATTATACTTCAAACTCAAATTTAAATAATTAAGTACAAATTTACAAGGGTTATCAATTCCAAACGGCCGTGGCTGTTCTTCGCAGCTGCAAAATTTTCTTGAAGTTCTTCATTTTGGGTCTGCTTGTCTTTTAATCCTCCATTTTAATCTGACTGTCTCTAAAATTTTCTGATAATTTTCTGACAATATTTTGTATATTAATTCGTTATATCAACAAGAATTTAGACCAATTTACTATGCAGCTAGTTGTGCTAGTACGGATGTTACGAGTGGCATCTGTATTTGCAACATAAAAGTCGTGTCTGTATTTCAAAACAAGTTTTATAAAAAAACTCGCGTGAGAAGACTTTGCGACAAAACGGGATCAAATTAAATGATCATTGATTATGACATAAACGCTTTATGGAATTGAATATATTAGTACAGGAAAGTAGTGATATATTTCCTAAGTAGAATGGCTTCTATATCTACTAGGGTACAATCTCAACGTAGAGTAATGTTGAGTTGTATAACTTTATTTATTTTTTTATTGATCATTAATTTAAGCAAATCGTCGCTGATAGGCATTGAAGATGCGATATTTTTGGCTAAGAATTCATTTAGAGAATTCAAAGAACAACATATACCCAAAGAATTGCATATAGGAAATAGAATAATGAGAAACATTACTAATTCGACGTCGCCCAAAATTGCAGCAAGCATTTTGGACTTTGACTTACAATATCCATTTGATAACGTTGTGAATTCCATATTTCCTATAGATACTACAATTGAGTATAATTCTAGCGACAAGAACCACAATATCACGACACATAGGATTATAGGAAGATATGCGTCTTACAGCCCAATATTAACAGGGCATGTGTCGGGCAATTTCAGAATCTTTCCAAATAATGCGTGTAATGGCATCAATAAACCAGATTATAAGGAGTATGAGGACCAGATACTTGTAATAATGAGAGGAAACTGCAGCTTTGTGGAGAAGGTAGAAAATATAATAAATGCAGAACTCAGTCCGAAGAGCATTATTATTGCTAATGATGAACCTCACAGAGGCTTGATTACAATGTACTCAAATAAATTCAATACAGATGGCTCATTCAATTTCCCGATTATGTTTATATCGTACGAAGGGTACATTGAGTTAAGTAGCATTGAAGACGAAAATTTGGAATTGACAATATCTACAGTGGCGTTTGGCAGTTTGATGAATATAGTCTTGTCCATGATTTTATCTCCACCCCTATTAATATTCTTACTCTACACTTTCATAAAATGTGTTCAACATTGTCGGGAAAAGAGGATGAGCCTAGCAAATGAAAAGTTTGTTAAGAACTTACCTATTTATATTTATAACATGAATCATTTGATCTATTCAAAGAAGTTTTATGACTATTTGAAAACAACTAATCAGACTGAAAATATTACATTTGCAGCTGAGTCCGAACTGAATTCATTAAATAGGCCAAATTCATATGACGGATTTAAAATGAGCCGTTCTTCTTCCAAAACTTCTTTGAATAATTTTACTATTAACGGGATTGATATCAAAAGTATTAAAAGTCAGTTTCATATATTAACTGCGCCTGATGATTTTTTCTTTTCATACAAATGCCCTATATGTTTGGAGAAATTTAAACCTTTAACTTCCAGGGTTCTTGTTTTAGATTGCAAGCATTGTTATCATGAAAAATGCTTATCTAATTGGTTAATTAACTTCAGAAGAAGCTGTCCCTTATGTAACAACATCATTAAGGGCAGTGATAGTCGCTACCTACTTAGTGATCTGGAATCATCTTCGTATGGTAGCTTTGATGAAGATTTAGAGGCACAAGTTATTCCAAACTCCCTTCAATCCGGAAATCATTATGACGAAAATTCGAATGACATAGACTTGACTAACACTGATGAGCAAATTTATCATACCAAACCTAAGGATAACAGTCACCTAAGCATCTCAAATATGAATGATAATAATGATGGAAGTATTCAAGCATATACTCCATCTGAGAACATTACTCCTGAGCTGCAAATTGAGCCTTTTTTGTCCACAAGTACTAGTCAGAATTCCCCCGTACTGCAAAAAACTGGTGTAGATACGACAGAATCTCGTACTATACCAAATCAACCCACGTTTCCCAATACCGAAGAACCACCGGAGTCCACTGGGGCATCAAGTTTGAGTGACGCATCTTCTTTTTTTTCTGCAAAAAGCCATTTTGATAGCAGAAGGAACAGTTCAGCCTCCCCAACTAAACCGCCCCCGCCATCATCATCCTCATCATCTCCTAGATATTATTCTAAACCCTGGCAAATTCTCAGTCGATTTGCTCCTCCTAAGTTGGAATCTCTTCACGAGGTGAGCTCAAGTATTGATTCAGAAGATTTTGCAACCCCATCTAGAAATGCTGAAAATACTGATGAGTCTACAATAGATGGACGATCTGTTGGCTCCAGCACTGAAACAGGTTCTGAATATGATTCCCTAAACGACTCTAGTGTTTAAATAACCATATCTTGCAGTATTTTTCTTCATTATATATGTCCCATGTATGAGTTACGTCCATTACGTCAATATGATCACGTGATGTAGAATTGGTTGAACGAGGGAAAAAGATTACCCAACTAAACGAACGTTTATGTCTATTACCAGAGTACATGATTAAAGCATAGATCTCATTAGTTTAAGACTGATTCTAATCGGAAAATGGATGGAGAGAGTATCCAAGGAAACATTACAAGTATGAAACTTGAAGAACCCGCTCACAGCCTTAGCTCGAGAAGTGGTGTGGCCGATCCAGGGTCTAGCTCGGAAGATACGAAGAAACCAAAAATAACGAAGAAGCGGAAAAAGAAGGTTGAGATTGCATGTGTCTATTGCCGAAGGTCACATATGATTTGTGATGATTCGAGACCGTGTCAACGTTGTATTAAAAGAGGTATAAGTCATTTATGTCACGATGAACCATCTAATTCAAGGCAACGTAAGAAGGCAGAAGCTATGGTGAAAAATCCAGAACCAAATATGCCGCCCTCACAACCAATACAACCTCAGTCTATGGTACAACCGATAGCTGCTCAAAGCTTTTTAGCCAGAGATGATAGGTCCCCTGTATCTAATTTTAATCCCCAACATAAGTCTGTTAGTAACTCAGTTTTGTCCCAAACATTACCTTACAAACAGGAAGCATTTTTCTATTCTGAGCATGCTGGCAGCGAATTCAGCTCTTTAAATGACTTCTTGTCAATGATTGACGATCCTGATTTAGTCCACGGTACTTTAAATGACGTGACAAACAGTGATCCGTTGTATGCTTTCGGAATGGGTGCAAATGGTAATAATATAAGTAATATTGACATACCGAATAGTTCAAATAATGGTAGCACTACTGCTAATCCTCCTAATTCTAATAATACTAATAATAATAACAATACTACTAATAATAATAATGGCAATAATTTAACAAATATTTTATCATTCTCGCCGAATGCTAATATGTTCTCACCGTCCTTTCCAAATGACGCCGAGTCGATCGACCAATCTCAAAATCAACCACACATGCAATCACAAACTAATAATAATGTGTATGGTAAAGCTAAGAGTAATTTAAATGCATCTGTAAGTCAATCAACCCATCAGCCTGCTATTTCGGACGCAGCAAGAGATAAATTTTTCTTAACAGCAGCAGATCCTACGACTGAAATATCGCCTGAGGAAAGGTTAAAACAAGTCATCAAAGCCAAATTGGAAGCAGGCTTATTGCAGCCGTATAACTATGCAAAGGGTTATGCAAGACTTCAAAGCTATATGGACAATTATATGAATTTGTCAAGTAGGCAAAGAATTTTGAAACCATTATCTGTTTTTCGTCCGGCTTTCAGAGCAATAGCTAGAACACTTAAAGATGTTGATTTGGTTTTGGTCGAGGAGAGTTTTGAAAGAATGCTTTTAGACTATGATAGAGTTTTCACGTCTATGGCAATCCCAGCATGTCTTTGGAGGCGTACAGGTGAAATATATAGAGGAAATAAAGAGTTTGCGTCTCTAGTGGGAGTTCTGACTGATGATTTAAAGGACGGTAAATTGGCCATTTATGAGTTGATGAGTGAAGAAAGTGCAGTTAATTTTTGGGAAAAATATGGTGCTATTGCATTTGATAAAGGCCAAAAAGCAGTTCTAACGAGTTGCAATTTGAGAACAAAGGATGGTATAAAGAGAAAGAGTTGTTGTTTTAGTTTCACAATCAGAAGAGACAGGTATAATATACCGAGTTGTATAGTAGGTAACTTTATACCAATTGACCCATAAAGTTGTTAGTATACTGTAATATTAAAATTCTATAAATACACGAAGTAAAATATTTATTATCAGCTATCATTACGATCTACTTATTCAGAAAGTTCTGCTTCTGAGTCAACTTCTTCATTGTCATCTACTTCTATATCTGAGCCATCATCGTGATTCTTTTTCTCTTTATGTGCTTTTTCATCTTCGGCTATTGCATCTCTTAAGATTTTCAATCTTTCTTCTTTCATTTGTCTTTGAACAACAACATATTGACCCAAAGGTGTCTTCTCCCAACTAAAATCTTTCAAGAAGAGTTGAACTTCGGTTTTGTTTGATGGGCCATATTCAACATTAGATCTCTTACCAGAAATAAAGGTAGCATTCGAGTTTAATTTTTCGACTAATTGTTGCAATTGCTTATTAAATTTAACATTCTTGGATTTTTTCATGAATCTTCTTAATGATAAGACAGCAGGTGTAACCAATTCAGGGAATGCAATATTCTTTGAATATAATACAAAGAATTCGCTGGTTAACTCTACGAATTGCTCAAATAATCCATCTTGATAAGTCTTAGTTCCTAAGTATGCTTGATTGACTTTAATATTATGATCAAAATCTACAGCTTGTAAATTCGAACGCTTCGGTGGTTTAGTTATACTAGTGGAAGTTAATATCTCTGCAATCAATGGGAATATTGGGATAAAGACCCCAGTTGATTGGGACAATCTGATTAATGATCTAATCAAATAAAATCTTAATGGGAAAAATTGTGCAGTTGGAATTAATCTCATGGCACCCAACGTAACTTGAACTAAAGGATAGATTAACTGTCTTAATGGTGATTCTTTAGATTTATGGTTGAGTAATTCTTTTTCTGGGTTACAATGTTGAGCCAATACTCTTGACCAAAAATCTAATGAATGGCAATATTGCCAATTATAAATAGTCTTAAAACCTTCCTTTGCATTAGAAGTGGCATTAATACTATTTCTCAAATGTATAGCTAATTGCCTGATATATTCAAACCCAACTTGGTAAGACAATGTTTCATCAATGCCAAATAACTCTGCTGCTGAGTTTTTGCAGAAATTAATCATTGGCATAGTATGAATATTAGTCTTACGGCAGTTTTGTAAAAGTGAAGAATAGATCAATTTCAAGACTGTCTCTAAAATAGATTTAGGGAATTCTTTGACAGCATTATTTAAAAATGCAAAAGTAGCAATTTGGGTGTCAACATCACTTGTAGTAGCCCAAGCGTTTACTATCGATGATAAAATTTCTTTCAATAAACGCCTGTAAGATAAATAATAAGGAAGAACTTCTTGGATTGATGAGAGGACCAAAGCAGCCGTTTCAGTGTTTGTAATATCCTTCAACAAAGTGATATATGACCCAGCATGCGACTTGAGGATGCTAGAAATTTGAGCAACATTCTGGTTTTTCTGAGGGATACTTCTAGCTCCAGTTTGTGGGTGAACTTTATATTTAATTAACGTCTGAATAGCTTCTGGCAACTTTTTCAAAGTTAATAACATTAAATCATTGAAGGCTTTTGGGTCTGTGACAGAGTACTTGTAATCTTCATCATTAGCATTATTAATGTTAACCGCTGCCTTAAAAGCCATGGATATATTTTTGATTACTTTTGGACTTGGCTTGTTTAGTTGATCTTGCCATTGTTTAACTAACTTTGATGTGATTTCAATCTTTTTGGAAACCACTTCGTCAGATTTTTTCGTAGACTTGTCTGCCTTCTTTCCTTGAACTTCTTCTTCTTCGGAGTCTTGTTCATCTTTTTCTTCACTCATGGCATCCAAAGGATTCACACCTTCAAAATCTAATAAATCTTTATCATTCTCCTGCAAATATTTATAGAAGTCAGGATCCTTTTCAGCTAAATTTTTCAAATCGTGTTGCATAGCTTCCTCGTCTTCCTCTTCTGAAGATGAGTCTTCATCCGATTGCACTTTAGATTTCTTGTTCTTCTCCTTTGGGACCTCAAACCCACCAGCAAAAAATTCATCTACGGGCATATCTTCAAAAACCTCTTTATGTTGGGTTCCTTTCGGACGAGCATCTTCACTTTCGTCATTACTGCTAGATTTACTCTTCTTTCTGGAGCTCATCTTTTTATTGTGCTTTTGCACCTCCCTACGGTGTTCAATAGTATGTTTCAAATGTTTACTTTGAAACTTCTTTGTAGATTTAGATGCTTTGGCCATTGTTATGTTTGATGCTAAAGGTAATAAGACGCCTAAGTTCACTTCTAAAAAATATGTAGTTGAAAAAAAAAAAGCGATGAGAAGCATCAATCACTTTTGTGTCATGTATTCTTTTTTGGTTATTTATAACAGCCTATACAAAGTTATCGAATTTACCACTAAATGCATCAAAAAGCCAATGAAGTAATTTGTCATATACTATAGTGTTTGAATTATGATAATAGATTGAATGATCATTATCAGGGAAAAAATGTACATCATAATTTTCCAAGTTATTCAAATTAAATTTATCTAAGAGCCACATCAGATTCTGTAAATGGACGTTATCATCAGATGTGCCATGCATAATCAAGAATCTCTTAACAGAATCAAAATTTTTGAATTCTTTTATACGGGAAGTCTTATCGTAGTTTTCGTTGTCTGATGGTAATCCCATATATCTTTCTGTATAAACAGAGTCATAAAATAGCCAGTTGGTAACAGGTGCGACAGCCATACCAAATTTGAATGTTACCCCATGGTCATACTCTAAGGTCTTTAATGTTGTAAATCCACCATAGGACCATCCCCAAATTGCAGTCCTATCTTTATTTAAAAATTTCTCATTGATTTTTAAATATTCGGAAACAACAGTAGTAATATCTCTAGGTTCCCAGTAGCCAATTTTTCTGTTTAAAAACGATCTCGACTTCCAATCTTGAGTTGTACCTCTAGGATCTATAATTAAAACAACTGCATCGAGATTTGCACTTGCCACGTCCTCAAAATCAATACTAAATCTTTTATCAACTGTCTGTGAACCAGGCCCGCCATACGCATGAACTAACAATGGGTATTTGCGTCTATTAGGGTCAAAATTAGGTGGAAAAATCTCAATAACATTCAAATTTACTAGGGATTTGTCAGGAAATTTATCAACACTAACCGTTTTATATAATCTTGTCGGTACATTTGTTAATCTTAAGGACTCTTTCATTACCTCGACATGATTGATAGGTTTGACTTTATCAATTAGATCAGTAATTGAATCTTCTTTACCTTTATTTTCTCTCGATTCAAGTATGTTATGAATATCTGCCATGTTTATTAATTTCTGCCAGGGGTTGTTTGGCCCCTTGTAATTCAAGTTGAGATATTGTCCATCTTGGTCAAAGCTAATTTCATAGAAGCCATCCTTTTTAATATCTGTAATGATATTTATGTTGTTTTCTGTAGTCAAATTGACAGCAATCAAATGGGACTCCATTGAGCTCCTCATTGTGGATAAGCAATAAACAATATTTTCTGTTTTGTCATATACGACTGGCGAATCTGAAATAATTTCCCAGTCATTTGAATCAGTCAAAATCATTGATGGGTCTTTCGAAATAGATTTTTCAAATAACACTAAATGTGTACGCTTATTAATAACAACTTTATCAATATAACTATTTTCTCCACTATCGGTAGGTATGATGGTCATTGGAGAAACTTTTTCTACCCACCCATTATATTCTTTAGCAACATTTACAGAATTTACTTCCCCAATGTTATTTGATTTCTCAGGTTGATATAATCTTTTGGTTAATATTTTACTAGTACGGTCAGTATGCTTCATTAAAAAATTATTATCATCAACCCAAATTCCATCGTAAAATAAAAAATCACTTTCTGAACTGAAATCTTTAATTTCCAATTTGGTGGATCTTTTGGTAGCCAATTTAAAATTATAGATAGAAACCTTTGGAATTGGAGTGCCAGGTTTTGGATACTTAATTGATTTTTTAGTAGGATACTGTTTAACGTTGTCTACCATTTTGTCTTCTGATTCATTATATGTATCTCCAATTTCATCAGACTCTTTAATATAATAATCTAGGTCGTATTCGTTAACTTCCGAATCATCTAATGAAACATAGACAAAGTTTTCTTGATTAGGAGACCACCAGAAGAGTTTTTGGTCACCAGTGACTTCTTCCTCATAGACCCAGTCTGGCTTGCCATTAAAAATATGTGGAGATCCATTTTTTGTGATTTCTATGATCTCCAGAGATTTTATATTTTGCAAATACAAATCATGATTAAATCCAAAAACTATGAAATCACCTTTGGGTGAGAATTCTGCAAAATGAAGTTTTTTAAGCCGTTCATTCTTTAAAGTCGAATCCTCATCCCGAGTTTTTTGTGGCTTAGGTGGCTGTATAGGTATGTACTCGGTTGTTTCAGTATTGTAAATCCAGTATAAGGCAAAGCTCAGATGTCTCCATTGTGGCATCACATCCGATACCACTATGTGAAAGTTTTCTAGTTCATCTATTGATTTTGCAGGGTTCAATTTTAATTCATCAATAATAAAGAAATTGTTCTTGTATGAAAATTGAATGTTGTCTATTATTGTCCTTGATGTAGCTCTATTCACCAGTTTAACATTAAAACTCCCCTTATGCCCCCGTGATAAATAAAATCCCTCTTGTGTCTCGTGTATTGGTTTCTGTTTGATATTTAACCATTCAACTTGCTCTTGAAACGGAAAAAAGGTGCCCTTTCTGTATAGATCTAACGTCAAATTGTTATTCGCTGGATCGTAATGATTCAAAGTCACATTATTACCGCTTACCGTTATATTTGTCTTCCATTTCAAGTCAGAAACTATGGATAATGCTGTTCCGCGTGAATATACTATCAACGCTATTACCCAGGTGGCCACCATCAAACCACTCACCAACCCACAGATTTTCTTATTTGCAGGACCAGTTTTCTTGTACTTCTGAAGAGCTGTTTGAAACTTGGGGTCAAAATTGAAATCATCTGGATCATGCTGCGCTTGGGTGTATTCGTCAATGTCTTCGAATATTTCTGACGACAGTGATTCACTTGAACTTTTAGAACTGGGAATATGCCCCGAACTCTGTCTTGAACTCTGACCTTCTAAATCGGTGACAATTGGTTCCTGGTTTACAAGTTCGTATTCCTCTGTGCCAGTTGATTTGTTAAACCACATCTACTACACATGAATATTTTCTTTTTATCCCGGTTCTCTTTTTTATCGACACGGTATTATTATAAGATTATCACTAATACCAAATTTCATACAACACAGATACTATATTATATGGTTTCATCACCCTCTGTGGTATCAATTGCTGATTTTGGTACTGAAAGGAAGATCCTAAACAGACTACTTAACCTGCCAACTTCAATTTGCAAGTTCGCGTGGTTGAAAATACGCCTTGTTAAATATGGAATTTCGTCTACACAGCGGTTGAACAATTGTAAATATTGATGAAAACTACAATATATTAGATATGTCTGTCGAAATACCTAATATGAGTTACAGTCAATCAATCAGTATCTATTCACAAATTTTCAACTCGCAATTCACCAAAGATGATAAGTTTTTTGTTGTACTTTATACGGTTCCTATCCATACGGATGCTTTATTATCACAAATGCAAGCTCATTGTGGAGCAATGGGAACGTCAAGTGTATTGGCAAATAATATTAATATCCTACAAGTTATGTTTGTGCATGGGGTTAGACTATTATCGGATGCCGTATGCTATCCAGAGGCAGAAGTGGAGAGTGCAATTCTGCAAGACCCTAAGGATCCGCTAGGATCGAAAAGAGATTCTGAATCCATTTTGAGCGGAGTTTCTACTCGTCCCGAATCCATACAATCTGAGTTTGATCAAGGTGGTGAGGATATCACGTCTTTGAGGGGGAAAGGGCTGAATAGTTCTAATCTGCATTTCTTGACGGAATACAGTGAGGGGGATGACATTACTACGCTAAATGGAAAAGATAGTAGACGAGGTAGTAACTTAAGCGTATCGTCTAATCAAAAGACTAGTCTCCCAAAAATAAACGGCCCTTCTTTTTCATTAAAGTCGGAAAAAAATGCCTTTGAACATATTGATGAGGAATTAAGGATTGAAGTGATATGTAACATATTGAAGACAATTGCTGTTTGGTTTAAGAACATAAATGTAACGAATAAAACGTTACGTAAATCTAAGAATAGTCTAGGCGCTCTGCGAGATGTTGATCTTTTAAGTACTCTATTTCAGTTAGCAGGTAGTAACGCCCCATTTTGTCTTGATGAAACTTACTTGCACAAGCTATTGAAGATATGTGCATGGTATCTAAATTATGCCATTGCGTATGTGGAACAAAATCCGGGCCTACCTAAATACAAAAATTTAGGTATTGTGAAAGAAATCATTTTTCTCTTATCAGACATATTGAAAACCATATTTGCATCATTATTATTTCATAAAGATTCTTCTATGGAATTAGCCATAACTGAAACTCTTTTGTACACTTTTTTTAAGGTTGATTTGTGTGAAGTACTCGATAAATTGTTGACTATAACAACTCCAAAATTAATAGAATCGGAGCTGCAAAACGAAAGCCATTACAAAATTCCAGATATTTCTTTATCATCTGAGACTCTAATGAAACTATACAACTTCATAGGATCTTTGATAAATGTTCCTTTACGGTACTTACCAGTGCCTACCATATCGTTCTCAGATGATATCACTATTATGAATAAGGAGTCCCTGAATATTTATGAACATTATTTTTGCAACGTAAAAGAATTCAATCCTGTGACTTTCAACCAGGAGATTAATCTGCGTTTCTTACCGAATTATGCGATTGATTTCAATCTCTACTATAATTTGAAGCCAGACTTGTTGATGAATCAGATTAAAAGTGGCTCCTTCATGAACTGGATAACTGGGAATAAGTTTAACGATAATTTATATTTGAATTATGATACGTGTGCACATGTTACCAATTTATCTACAAATTATAAATTTTTTAATCTAGCGGATACTTCAGAAAAGTATACATTCATAGATGAACTTCAGTCTATCGAAAAACTTAGATCAAGTCACCTAAACCAAAATAAGGGTGATGACGATGAGTACGTTATTGATATATATGAACTATTGCCCATGACATTAATGTTATTTTCATATATAAAGAACTCGAGCTTTTTAGAGCATTTTACGAATCAGCTTCATAAAATAAACCATAGAATTGAAGATGTTACACCTAGCGATAACAAATATGTTGAACTTTATGAAATATGGTTATGCGTTTTATCGTATACCTTCCAGTATCAGCATAAATCGATTCCGTTACAAGCAAATACGCAAATATCTTTGTTAATCTTATTAGAATTAACTTCTCTTCACAAGAAAATTCACGATAAAGAGGATAGTCCTCTAGTCATTGAAACTCTCAAGAACTATCAAATTAACGAGTTCAAATGGAAACTTTGTCATCAGAGATTGCCAATAGTTCCAACCAATATTGGCAAAGAGGGATTTAAGTCAAGTTTGTTTTATATTCTAGACACATTGCAAATATTTATGAGATTCAATCTTACAAAAAGAATTAATATTTTCAATTTTAAATTGGTTAATGGGATAATTTATCAAATTATACAGGAGTTAAAGAATACACAACTAGAAACGTTAGCAATTGATAGCTATCCATGGGACGAATTCTTTAAATCATTAGCGAATTTATTGTTGTTCGTAAAAAAGCATGATTTGGTGACCACAAAACATGTTACAGATTTAGGGAATGCTAATAAGTTGAGGTCTCTAGTAGAAGAAATCTTTATAATTATTGATCTTTTATTAGATGAAAAATTTGGTAATATCATACAGATGACTAATGATATGCAGAGTTCAGGTAGCCACATATTGAAACCAATCAATTATGAATTACTTTATATCATATTATTAAACTACCATTCAATAGAGAGTTTGATAAAGGATTTCTCTTTACAAGATGCAAGTCATTTGTCTAACTTACAAAATTGCATGAGCTTCTTAGATAGTAAATTTCATTTAACCGAAGAATCGAAACAAAAGGAGGAGAATAAGTCAAAAATGGATTTAATAGATATTGACTACGATTCTCCGGTGCTTATCAAAGAATTGTCGGACTTTGCAAAATACTCAACTACTGGAACCATTAATTTTGAAGTGACGTATACGTATAAAGATACTTTCAAATGTATCAACTCATCGGACTTCTTGAGTGACTCACAAAAGTTAAAAATATTTAACATAGCATTTGAAGTTTACTAGTATATACTATATATAAATTATTTACCATATTAATAACAGCAAAACATTTTGAATCACCCGTATTACCAAATCAAACAAAATAAGAAGAAAAACTCTAAGTTTCCTTCATTGTTCTGAAGAAATCCATACAAGCTGTGAAAACGACTAATAAAATACCACCACCTGGGCCTAATCTTAACACCTTTGGAATAAAACCTTTGTATAATGCACTGATTCCTTCTTCTTTAGCTACAGTAAGCAAGGAGGGTAAAGTCCATCTATATCTGGTCGAACCAGCTTGGATTCTGGACTTAACAACGTCGAATGGGGTATTTAAAACAGTACCAAATGTACCACCAATTGTACCACAAGTCAAATCAACAAGAGTCTTTTCAGAAGAAGTCTTAGGTTTTGGCATCAAGCTTCTAACTTGATGAATCACACCAAAATAACCAGCATTCCATACGACATGTCTCCATAAAGTCGATTCTAAACCCTTATACAATCCAAAGACACCATCAGTCTTGATGATATGTCTTAAAACATCACTCATACCATTGAACTTGGAGGTCTTGTCTTGCAACTTGATCTTGATCAATTCGAATGGCACAACCACAAATGACTCAGTAGCACCCGCAGTAGCCCCTGTCAAGACCGCTAATGACTGACTCATGGTGGAAACACCAAAAAAACCTCTGTAGAACTTTCCCCATTCATCATTGGCCGCAAATTTGGTGGCCCTCTTTGGTGCTTCCATCAAAATTGGCGCCGAAATACCCTTGTACAATCTCGAGAATCCTTCTTCCTTAACAATTTTCTTCAAGCACCTAAGAGTTCCGCTATATGCATTAGTGGAATCCAATTGTTGTCTAGTTTTAACCACGTCCAATGGGTACATCACTAAGATTTCTGACACACCGGCAATTGCACCAGATGCAAATTGGTAAATAAATGGCAAAGGTTTAGGTGTTTCAATTGACATTTTCTATTTCTAATCTCTATTCTTGGATTTTATTGAATATAATTAGTAATTCAGTTTTATTAAAGTACAAAATCCTCTTTTAACCCAAAGCTTAAAAATCAACAATTGAAAGATTATTCTTCTAACTCCGAGGACTACTACTAGTTAAATATCAAACTTTTCAGTATGGATTAATTAAGACCCCACTCTGCAACTTTTCACCGGGAAATCAAGGTTCCGATATTTCACGTGCTAACAATTTGATAATCCATTATTGGGCAATTCTACTAGCTTGATCTACAAGATAAGCGAGGTGACGCGTCAATACAATACCTCTTAGACGTAGATACTATAGACATAGGTGTCTATTTAGTTAGAACGGTGTATATACTCAAGCATTTATGAAAATGACGGACTGTGTGTATGACCCGGCGGTATATATACGGCTGAGATAATATTCTGAGATGGTGGAACCAGACCAGTTGTAGAATCGTACAGAACGACGGGCATGGAGATACGGGTTAAAGGGACAAGGAGGAACGACTAGTGTCACAGCGTCGAAGGGTCCGAATTGCATGGTTGCTTTCGAAGTGAACGGGAGTGGGATTCCATTGCGGAAAATGCTTTGGTGGCTGCACTTGCACTATATTCGAGGAACAGGCAGCCCGCATACAGCGGACTGACTTGCCTATTGGTCTGACGTGACTACTGGAGGTCGTATGTAGTGGCAGTAGAATGCATCGTATTAAACAGAAGGACAAGCACAACTACAACGATGAATACAGTTCAGCCCTGTATGTGAAATCCGGGTAACCGCTTCTCGCCAATTATCGGGTATTATAAAAGGCTCTGCCCACCTTCGAGTGAAAATATTTACCTCTTCTTCTTTGTGCGGCAGCCAGAACTATTACCGTGTTGCTTGTCTTTTTCAGATATCCCAACGAGTTGGCGAGCGTCAAGTTCCTGGCGAGAATAATATCCGTTCAACCTTCGGTTGTTTGGAGCAAGGACCATCTTAACGCCCTTTCAGTAGTTTGAGTTACGTATTTCGGGGAGGATTTATCTTTCGCGTTGTATATTGGAGCTATTGAGGGCTGGTAGGTCAAACATTCTCGTGTAGATGTGACCCAAGTAGTTGTTATGCAATGACTTGGGTGGCAGGACTCAGATGGTTATGAGTTCAGTGTAGATAAAGTACATCAAATCCATGAGCCTCTAACAATTGCGAACATGCAGTTGAGTACAACGCCCGCAATGATTGACATCTTTTGTCGTTTGTTGCACACGGTATCATCCCCAATAATGAATATTAAGCTTAGAACTCCCAAAAAGACACCCATCAAGAGTCCGAGAAGAAGGTCTTCGTTACCATTGATATCATCCAAATCAGACAGTGGATGCGGAGGTGGTTGTTGTTCTGCGTTGGAAGGAATTTCAGAAGTAGCGGTAGCTGGGTTATCGGAATTTCCTGGTTCGCCCGTATTCACGGTTGATTCTATCCATCTTTCTTCTAGTTGTCTTATGGCGCTTTGTGCACGTTCCTCCTCCTCTAAATCATTGATCTGGTCCGTTCTTCTAGACGGTAAATTAGTTCCATATATCAGAATAAACTGTCTCCGTAAATCATTGATATCTTCTTGAGAAAACCCTTGCTGCAACAACCGATCAAAACCGATCACTTCTGGAGCTGTTGTTCTCTGTTGTGGTTTATTATCTAGTTGATTTTCCTCTGCCAATTGTTCAGCCGTCAACTCCTCTCCAACAACACAGTGCACATATATCTTTTCTTCTCCCTGCTCCCCTGATTGTTTCAGCTGCCTTACCTTAGGCTCAAGTATATCCTTTCTGAAATTTGTCGCTTCATTGAGGACTCTTCCATTATAAATTAGCCTAAGCCTTTTGTTCCGACAATTATTTGCCTTCTCTCTGATAGTCGCCTTCAACCAGTTGACATTTACTAGCTTATTAACATCATCCCTTTCCAAATTAATTGACAAAGGAATACTCAAGTCATTTATACTCTCAGCAGATGAAGATGTGCTGGTAAACCTTATAACAATAGTGCACTTCATAGTATATATAGTGATTCTCTATTGGAATAAAAGGAATCCTAAATTCATATAAAATCTGAGTGCGATAAAATACAGTAATTGATTTAATTACTATTTAGCTGTCAAATTTAAAATCGAATTAAATCAAACTTTAATATGACTTCGGTACCTGAAAAAGCAAGCCAAGTGAAAGAATCACTTAAACCTGATACTTATGAAGAAGAAGGTAATTTGAGATATGCAGCTTACGCTAATAGAATCCGTACTATTTTAGCTGCATCACACCGTTATGTTGCATATACATCTGATATTGGTGAATCTTTTCGTCCAGTGGCCCATCCCTACCTAGTTAAAATGGGATATGGTATATCTTGGTTATATATTCTCGGCGATGTTTCGTATGCTGCATGGAAAGTGAGGGCCAAATCGGAAGGCAAATACATAGAAGGTATGTATCCATGGAATTATCCATATCCTGAAGCCAATCCTGTTGCAGCGCGAGTATTCCATGATACACACGATGGTAGATTAGTGGACACTGATTGGAGATTGGCAGGTTTGAAGAGAGGTCTTTTCCAGAGTATTGCCTCTATGGGTTTGCCCGCATTCACAATCCATAGTGCTGTTAGATATTCGTCCATCATGTTCAAGAACTCTTCAATCAAGCCATTGAAAACATACGGACCGGTCGCAATTGGATTAGGTATTGTGCCATTGTTGCCCTACGTATTCGACGAACCGTGTGAAATTGCCATCGACTGGATCTTTGATAAGGGCGAAGATCTCTACAAGAAGAAGTTGTCTTAATTCATACATATTACTTAGAACTTATATTTATACTTGTTACATACACATTTTCAATTGCGTAGAACGATCATTAAGGCCTTGAGTAGTTGACCGTCCCACATTTTGCACAAGTCCTTGCTTCCATATCATTTTCGTACAGAAGAATGGCATCTTTAACCTGAGTACCCAAATCTGAACAGTAAAACTGTACCTCGTGATTAATCTCCTTACATTTCAGACAATACCACCGCAACTTATCATCACAATGGGAAGGTCTGTCTTGCTCCACTACTAAACCGATGGTATTCGCATATCTGACAGGATTATGTGGAGTGTTTGGTGGTAATAGGAACGAGTCACCCTCTCCAATAATAATATCTCTAAATTTTCCTTCATCGACTACCTTTAAACACATTTGACCCTTCAATTGGTGAAAATACTCCGGAGTTTGGTTTATATGGTAATCCGTTCTTTCGTTTGGTCCACCCACAAGCATGACTGTAGAACCACCTCTATGAATACAATAGTTATTCACAGGTGGTTTTAACAAATCACTATTCTCTTCAATCCATTTCTTGATGTTTATAGGTTCAGGAAGCATTGGAATTATTTACGTTTATATCGTTCATTATTAATCGTACAATCTTCCATTCAAATGTACTTCTAATCTCGGATAGATCGACCGATAAAATCCAAGAAAAAAAAAGTAAGCTTCCCCACCAGGAGTCGAACCTGGAATCTTCTGGTTCCAACCGAGAAGTGGATACGAAATCGTAGCCAGACGCCTTGACCATTGGGCCATGAGGAACGAAGCTTGTACCACTCCCATAAACACTAAAGACTATATATGATCCTTAGCAATATTTTCATTTCAATACATTATTCAAGCATTTTTAAATTTCATAATTTATAACTTGCTTGATGTGCTAAAACTGTATTCATATGAATATGTAAGTAATCATTATATCTGAATTATATTCGCATGGGGTTCGAGTCTAAATACGTTCAATTATTATTATGTGTACAATGTGCATTAAAATTCTACTTGTTGTCCAATTTATTAACAAACAAGCTAAACCATTTGTTGCTGGTTGCTATGATCTACAAAAGGCTCGCTGCTGGTGCCGCTTGACTTTGCTCTATTTTTTTTCTGTAAATTTTAATTAAGTATAAATTTTGGTTGTATATTTGATGATTGCAAATTTAGTAAAATTTTGTAATTGAGAATTAAATTAGTGAGTACTTATAATGTCTGCTAATTAAAGTATAAAGAATATTTTAAAATAATACACTTAAGAGCACAACGATATGAACTACTTACGATATATGGTCATCATGAAATGTAATAGCTATTTGTTTTATAAACAGGACAAAACATCCTATACAAGTAATAAAAGAGCACTTTTAATGTTCCAAGATAGTCAAGTTACCTGTAACGACAACATTTTCCAAAACAGAACCATTTGGAATATCAATCTTATCTCCATCGTTACAAACAATGATGACAGTACCCTTCAAGGTAACATTCTTACCCAAAGTAACATTACCAGTGATTGTTAAATGGTCCAATTCTAAAATCTTTGGCATATGGCCAATTCTAGATTGAAATCCTGATACCTTCTTAAAATGAGATCCCAATTTGATTAATGGGTTTGCGAATCCGTCTCTAACAGGATCTAACTTCAAAGCACCGTGCTCTAAGTAGAATAAGTCAGACTTAACCAATAATAAATCAGAGCATGTCTTGACTGGTAAGAATCTTGATCTTGGGACAACGACACCATGTGCCTTGTTGAAATGCTTAATAGCTGCACCTACAGCTGTTTCTAATTGTAACACGTTGATGTCCGATGAACCCTTAGAAATAGTTTTTTGGTTTGGAATAATTTCAGCTTGAATTGCATCTGCTTCAACTAATTTCTTGATTGCCCTTAAGTTAATCCACAAGTTATTAGTGTTGAAATATTTAAATTTCTTGATAGATTTAAAGTCTTCAACGTGTTCTTTAGAAACTTGAGCAATTTCTAACAATCTTACTTGTCCTTCATAATTGATTAAAGTACCACCTTTAACATCAGCTCTAGTTTTATCAGTCAATTCCATGATGTATTCAGCACCAGTGTCAATCATATGGTCCAAAATCTTGGAGTCAACGGTTGCACCCAAATTATCACCATTAGAGACGAATAAGATTTCTCGACCTTGTTCTAATAAAGAATCTAATTCACCTGATGAAATCAACGATTCAAACAAATCACCGTGACCTGGAGGATACCAAGAATCTAAATCATCATCAAACGATTGAGGTACTGGTAATAAAGAATCCTTAAATATTCTTGGGAATCTTGATTGATTGAACGTTTTGACTCTAATTCTATGTCCCTGATATTTCTTAATGATCTTTTCAGTGTCAGCATCGGTGTTGAAAGAATTCATCAATAATAATGGGACATCAGCATCATACTTTCTGTTTAAGTGTTCTATTTGTCTCACTGATAAGTCCAAAAAGGTATTACCATCTCTGACTTCAATAACGGACTTTGGACCAACACAACCCATTGAAGTACCTAAACCACCATTTAACTTTAAAACAGCCAATTTGTCCAAATTATTAGCACCATTCTCCTTTAAAGATTTGTACTCAACAACTTCATCTGGAGATGGTGATTTAATCTTATCCCACTCTAATGTAGTACCAGCAGCTTTGTCGGTTAAATACCTTCTGAATAATGCGAAAAAGCTGTCCATTTCATTTTCGAATCTGGATTGCTTTTCAGAATCCTGAACAGTATCAGCCAAGTTGTTTAATGCATTACGCATTTGAGAAGCTGCAATGTTGGTTGCAGTATTGTCAAAGGCCTGTGATGTATTAGTACTCTGTTATTTGTACAGTGTCGTTGAATTGGTCGCTTTCGACAAATAGGGATGAGACCGCAATTATGCTAATTAGCGACCATCTTATACCAAATCAAAATTAGATTCAAATTTACTTACATATGTAGACTGAGTCTTAGTATGTTTCTTTGGAGCAGGAGCAGACATTCTGTAAAGTATTAATTGATTAAATTAATAATGTATATAGTCGAATTGAAAAGAATATTTACACGTTTAAATAATACACCGTCGCCTTATGTTAACGAGCGCCCAACTATTTAATTTTGAACAAATATCACGTTGGAACCCATCCATTCTCCACCACTCATTATTTTGCTGCATTAAAGGCGAACATCGAGTCACATCTATTATATATGCACTTTGTATTCTATATATAACTATGATCTTTTATTTCAACATAATGAAAGGAATTCCATGTATCTAAGATAGTTACTTGTTAAAAGTCCCTGCGTGTGTCATTATTAAGTGATGTCACGACTGTAATTAGTTAGATCTATCCCAGAAACATAGTATATAAAGATTTCTAAACACTTGTTATTGTCTGTATTGAGTTATATTTAATCATTATTTATGGATGTTAAATAATCAAATATATATGGTATATAGGGCTTTTACAGAAATTTCTTCATATTAGTTACAGTGGCCGAGTGGTTAAGGCGACGCCCTGCTATTAGCAGTTTAGGCGTTGGGTTTTACCTGCGCAGGTTCGAATCCTGTCTGTAACGCCATTTCTTTTTTTATTTGTTTTAGCTAGTTGACCTCGTTCTACTCACTGGTAAGGCTGTTCACATTGAGTATTGTATATCTTAAGAAGTCAATTAAGCAAGTGTTATCGGGAATGAATTTTAATTCTGCATGAAGAACTTACGTTGATAAATTATTCCCTCAATTTGCAAATTACGCCCTGAAAATTGATTAATTATGATTCTGTAGACAATATCCAGCGAAGAACTTAGCCAAAGTAGCCGTTTCTGGTTAAGCGGTATATTAGTTTACATTTACTTATTATTCATCAATATTTAGCGCCTGAAGAAGATTTTATTTTCTGGTCTCAATGACTGCTTGAAAATTAAATCTGTGCAAAATATCCTTGCCGCGTAAATATTCTTAAAGTACATACATACAATGATAGGCCCATCAATTCCCAAGGACATTTTAGAGAAAAGGAGAAGGCATAATGATAATAATAAAATGGCTGTAATTGATAGTAGTGATGAAAGTGACGAAGAAATTGTAGGGCCCTTTTTACCGGAGGCTACTTACAAGAGCATCCATCTGGAACAAAGTGGAGATCAGAAAGACGAAAAGAAGGCTCAAGATGATGAGCCTAAGACTGAAGAGGTAATAAAACCTTGTCCTATAAAAAGGAATGTGTTGCAAAATCCTATACCAGAAAAGCAAAGTCTATTATCAAAGCACAAAGTCAAAAATACATGTAAGAACAAGATTACCAAATTTGATAGCAAAGAAAGCCTCAACAATGAGATAAGGAAAGAGATACTACGAAAGTTGGACCGAAACGGTGGGTTGGAAGGAAAATTCACTAGAGGTTCATAGATTTAATAACTAATGCATGCTATTTATATTGTAGTTTTTCCAAACACTTTATCAAGTTCATTGAATTCTGTTTCTTGTTTACTATCTTTATCTTGTATTTCTGCTTTGTTTGGTGTCATTATGCCCTCGAATGAAAATCCTGGTGCAATCTTCATTTGTTGCAGCTTTATCCAATCCTTGAAACTTTGTATGTCTTCACTTGCATTAAGTTCGGTTCTCTTAACTTTCATTTCTTCGATTTCCTTAGTCCAATTCTGTAGGTCTGATTCTGTCAAGTTCAACTTTGGAGGTATTACAGAAGTACTGAGTGTCGGTAATAATTTATTATAGTTCGTATTCAATGTAACAGGTTTCGGTGGTTGGTATGACGGATTTTTAATTAAAGGCACCTGTGCCAATATTGGATCGGCTATTGAGTTAATATACATTCGTTTCTGATAATATCTACATACATACGTTTCTCTGTATCTTCCATTATATACGGAATAAAAATTAACTGTTACCCTTAAGTCTCTAATGTTTTTATAGTCTCACATTATTTTTGCGCTCAGATAACCTACACGTAAATTCGTAATTAATTTATCTTATGAAGTATATATATAGTACAAATTACTCTTATTAATAGAGATATAGATAGATTATGATTTAATGACCCAATCGCATATGATGACATTAACTTAATTATCTTTAAAATGACGAATTAAAATGTAGGCATTTTCTTGTTTTAAGTTAGATAAAGAACGGTATCCACCTTCTAAACACATCAATAAACCTCCGAAAGAAATGTAAACCGACATTTTATCATTGTTTGAGTTCTCTTCAAACTTGTAAACAGTTCCATACATAACATAATCGTAATCATCTGCAAGGGATCTATCATTGTTCTTTGGTGGTCTCCATGATCCATTAGAAGTCAACATAGATGATTCATTACCTAAGGAAGAAGCCAACATAATGGTCAATGAATCATTATCTCTAACAGGAAATAATTCACTATTTATGTCCAAGGTAATTTTGATGTCTTGTGAGGTCGAAGATTGTCCTGTTATACGAGAAACTTTGTTGTATCTTGCAGAATCAACAGAATCGACATTGAACATGTCTTCAAATAAAATGCCTGACATTGTATGTAGTTATATTAATAGATGTATATATGGGATATCAGTATGGGCTGCTTGTTGAACAGTCCTTTTTGGATGAGACGATGAAAAATTTCAGTATAAATCGGATTCCGAGGATTTTGAAGCGTGATGTAGAACTACTTCCGGGAATATTTCAACCACGCAAAATTACCCGGCTTGATTGCTGATACAACGGACTTTTGGTAATGGAGGTTGAACAGTTGTCAAATCCTTACAGCACAAGTGTATACAAAATAACCTTTGTAACCGGGACAAAGGTAAATAATAGAAAATTACCAAAATTAGCTTTTATAGCCATTAATGAAAGGCAAGTTTTTAATTCCAAGGAAGAAAAGCTTCAAAACACTACAAAATATTGCAGCCTAAGTACAATGCTAGAAACTAAACATACTAAGAAAGCTTTCAAACAGGAAGTCCCAGAAAAGAAGGTTGTGCAGCCTAGAAGCTTTATTTCCAAAAAGACTGGTCTAATACTCAACTGTGTGTTCATCGCATCTGTATTAATATTCTTTACATTTTCACTATTTCAGAACTCATGCTCCCATACTTCATTACAATCACATCATTTTGATACGAATCATGCAGAAAATTACGAATATTCCGGTTTTATAACCCACCAAGGGGAGAACTATGACTCTAAACAAGAGATGAAACATAAAAGAGACTCGAAGTCGTCCAGTTCTAGCTCCAAAAAATCAGACAAATCAAGGAAGCCTCTCGATGAACCAGCAATAAGATTTTTGCTTGTATTAGGCGGGTTCGTAGTCCTTAATATGGTTGCTATTTGCATTCATCATCTCTTTTTGAAAGCAACAAGATCAGAAAAATCGTACAGAACAATAGAACAGAACATCTCTCCTTTTTAATTACATATACAGCTATATATTATATATTTACCGCAAATAAAAAATAATCGGATATTTAAGAAGCGAGCTTATCATTAAATTGTTATCGCGATCGGTTGCTAAGTCGCCTATAAGAACCAATGATTTCTCTTTCAGATTTTACGTCCAAGAAATAGATTTTAATTAAGTTAGACATTATACACAAGTTCTTTAAACGCATTAAGATAACTTTATAAATACAATCTAAGTACAAGTAAGACGTCTTTTAAAGTATGCCAGCTGTTCAAACTCCGTCATTAGCGAAGCGAGTTCTTCAGATATGTTGTTCAATTGCTTGGTGTTTAGTTGCAGCAGGGCCAGTATTCGGTTTTGCTGCATTGAAGCCTATATTGATTAATGAAGGCGTCTATAGTGAAAGATGTGACGTGGAAAGTGTTAGAAGTGATGCATTTGATTATTTATCACAGAAATTTGTGCTGTATGTTAATATTGATAGTTTAAGTAAAGATTTGACTCCATGTCTTGATCAAGATTTATCATTGAACTTGATGTTTACATTAGCCGCCGTGGTCACAAACGTTGCTGCATTACCAGTTGGGTCAATTTTAGATGAATATGGACCACGGGTGTGTGGTATGATTGGCGCATTCTTCATATTCTTAGCATCACTAACATTGAAGTTTGGTAAAGAATTAACAGAAAAAATACCTTGGTTTGATGCTTATTTGATTGGGTATGCTACTTTAGCTTTAGGTGGTCCCTTTGTATTCATATCATGTTTTCAATTAGCTAATAGCTTTCCTAAAAATTCAGGATTAGTGTTAGCATTTTTGACAGGGGCATTTGATACATCACTGGCATTATTTTTGATTTATAGAGTAGTTTATACAAACATGTATAAGCTAACCTTAAATCAATTCTTCACGGCATATTTGTTTATTCCTGTCTTTATTTTCATTTGCCAAGTAACTGTTATGCCAAAAGATTCATACAAAACTGTGGGCACTTTGGCAAAAATTGGTGAGACTGCAATCGATGAAACTGGTAGACCTATTGACCATGATTTACTTAAGCCTCAAGATCGTGAAGATGAAAATGACCAATCAGTACAGAACTACATACCTCAACCAACCATAGGCGAGACGACTTCCTTGTTGATTCGCCGATCATCTCTTCCCAGAAGAGATTCAGTAGTCCTGAGATTTTCTTATGCATCTAGGAATTCAATCAAATCAGTGTATGAACAAGCTGCTGAAGATAAGTTAATTGCATCTTCAGGTGGGGTTTTTGGAATTTTACATGGCTATAATATTGCGGAACAATTAAAGTCCCCTTGGTTTATTCTCATGACATTCTTCACAACAATTCAAATGCTTAGAATTAATTACTTCGTTGCAACTATCAAATCGCAGGAACTATATTTGTATAAAGGTGACGAGGACATTGCAATAACCGTTAATCACTTTTTTGATTTGGCCCTACCTTTAGGAGGGTTAATATCAATACCATTTATCGGATTATTATTAGACAATTTGACTACATTATCAATATTGGAAATATTGACAGGCACCTCTTTAGTTATTGGAATAATGGGTTTACTTTCTTGGTTGCCTGCAACATATGTTGGTATTATCTTGCTAGTTATATACAGGCCGTTCTACTATACTGCAGTATCGGATTTCTGTGCCAAAGTATTTGGATTTGATACGTTTGGAACGGTCTATGGCACGATCATTTGCATTTCTGGGATCTGTAACATCTTGCAACAAGTGATGGACAAGGTAACCCACGAAGTTTTCAACATGAATCCTATTCCAATAAATGCATTACTTACTTTTTTGACAGCTGCGTTTGGCTTTGCATTGATTGCTTTTGTACGGGCTCAAGAAATGAATCTAAAAAGGAAGGATTTGGAAATAGAAGCACAAGAAGCTTCATTAAGAGATGTTCCAAACTAATTAATATCGTTTTTTTATTCGCCATTCGTATATATCTAAACATACTTGAATATTTAATATCTAATTTAATGACTTTCTTAACTTTCTCCTCTTTTTCTCCTTCTCTGCAACCAAATCTGGGTCGAGTGCTATCAACTCAGGAAGACTATTAATTACTAACGAATTAGACCCAGAATTATGTAGTACGTGCTCTTTTAAGCGGGACTTTATATCCGACATTTGCTGTGCATTATCCACTTCGACATTCTTGTCTATCTTACCCGTCCGCTTCATTTCCTGTTCCTTTCCATATTTCTCCGGAAAATTGGACAATATTTCATGCAATTTAATGGGATCAAGTGCCATTCTCTATTTCTTTCCACTCTTTGCCTTCTCTTCCTTTTCAAGCTGTCTTCTGGATCCTTTAATTAACTCTAAATGGCCTACTCTACCAGCAATCAATCTTTCTGTCGAGTTCATCAAATGTCCTTGTTGGACCTTAGTTAACTTAGTAGCTTGCTTTGCAAGTGCCTTTTTTGGTTTGATAATCTTAGGAGTAGCTTTTTTAGGAGTTAACAGTTTCTTTACAACCTTCTTAGGGCCTTTAGCTTTCAATTTCAAATTACCTTGAGCCATTTGGACAGTTATCTCCCTATATATTAGATCTATGTTCTTATATTATCCTATAACTGATTCTATTTGGAAGCGCATCGCAGAAATCGTTCTGCACGACTATCCAAAAATTTTTCTAAATGACTCCGATTAATTAAGCTAATTATGCGACAATATAAATGAATCATTTGACGCTATCAAAATTTATTTTCTGTGGTTTGTTAGTTGTTAGGGTATTTTCCAAGGTACAACCAATTGTGCTATCTAATCAAATAGTTATTCAAATCTTTTGAACGTTCTAGAATGAGTAACGAAAAATATCTCATTTTACCAGGTCCAAAAGCCTTATCTCCTTTTAGGGTTAACAATTTAGTTCAAGAAATTGAGAAGAAATTGAATAAGCCTTCAGTTGTTGAGGAGGTTGTTTCTTCATATGTTCATTATATTTCGTTGAAGGAAAAATTAAGTGACAAACAATTAAAATTAGTTGATGTCTTGTTGCAATACGACACACCGGTTGATTTTTCAGATAAGTTAACTCAGAAGTTAGTAGATATTTCTTGTATAAGCGGCGACGATGGAGAGGCGCAAGGGAAGTTTAAGTTAGAGAACGATACCTATATCATTAGAATATTGCCAAGATCTGGGACTATTTCGCCATGGTCGTCGAAGGCAACGGATATCGCTCATATCTGTGGTTTGAAAGATAAAGTTGAAAGAATCGAACGTGGTTTGAATTTACTTGTTAAGGTTAAACCAGGCTTCCCATTATCGAATTACTTATCATCGGGTGAAATTTTAACTTCAGTTTTTGACAGAATGACCCAGGAGTTGTATTTAGGTGATCATTTCCCTAAGTATGATGACTTGTTTGCTCATCATTCACCTAAACCATTGGTCGAAATTGATATGATTTCAAGTACTGATAATTTGATCAAAGCTAACAAAGAAATGGGTTTAGCTTTGGATCAAGGTGAGCTTGATTACCTTACCAATGCATTTACTGAAATTATTGGTAGAAACCCAACCGATGTTGAATTATTCATGTTTGCACAAGTTAATTCTGAACATTGTCGTCACAAAATTTTCAATGCTGACTGGACAATTGATGGTGCTAAAAAAGATTTATCCTTATTTAAAATGATTAGAAATACTCATGCCAAAAATCCCCAATACACCATTTCTGCTTATTCTGATAATGCCGCTGTATTTGAAGGTCCAGAAGGTTATGTCTTTACTCCTGATTTTGAAACTAAACAATGGAAGTCCATTAAGGAAAAGGTTCACACATTAGTCAAAGTCGAAACTCATAACCATCCTACTGCTGTGTCTCCATTTGCCGGTGCAGCAACTGGGTCTGGTGGTGAAATCAGAGATGAAGGTGCAGTTGGCCGTGGTTCGAAGTCAAAGGCAGGTTTAGCTGGGTTTTCAGTTTCGGACCTAAATATTCCAGATTTACCACAACCTTGGGAAAGAGATATTGGTAAACCAAACCATATTGCTTCGTCCTTAGATATCATGATTGAAGCTCCAATCGGTTCAGCTGCATTCAACAATGAATTTGGTAGACCAGCAATTAATGGTTACTTCAGAACTTTGCTTACTGAGGTTGAAAACCACAAGGGAGAAAACGAATTTAGAGGCTTTCACAAGCCTATCATGTTGGCTGGTGGTATGGGTGCTATTAGACCTGATTTGGCATTAAAGGACACAAAAATAACTCCAGGTGCTAAATTGATTGTTCTTGGTGGTCAATCTATGTTAATCGGTTTAGGTGGTGGTGCTGCGTCATCTATTTCGTCTGGTGAAGGTTCTGCAGACTTAGACTTCGCTTCTGTTCAGAGAGGTAACCCTGAGATTCAAAGAAGAGCTCAACAAGTCATTGATGCTTGTGTATCATTGGGCGGTAAAGGAAATCCGATTCAGTCTATTCATGATGTCGGTGCAGGTGGTTTGTCTAATGCTTTACCAGAATTGGTCCATGATAATGACTTAGGTGCTAAGTTTGAATTAAGATCAATTTTATCATTAGAACCAGGTATGTCTCCTATGGAAATATGGTGTAATGAATCCCAAGAAAGATACGTTTTGGGTGTTGCACCAGAAAACTTAGACATGTTCAGTAAGATTTGTGAAAGAGAAAGAGCTCCTTTTGCAGTTGTAGGTGAAGCAACTGAAGAACAAAGATTAATATTAACAGACTCTTTATTAAAGTCTACTCCAATTGACTTAGATATGTCTGTATTATTCGGAAAACCACCTAAAATGTCAAGATCAGCTGTAACGCAACCATTAAATTCGAAACCATTTGAAACAAACGACTTGAAATTAGAAGAATCTATTGAAAGAGTATTGCAATTACCATCAGTTGGTTCAAAGAATTTCTTAATTACTATTGGTGATAGATTTATTACTGGTTTGGTTGATCGTGATCAAATGGTTGGTCCATGGCAAGTTCCTGTTGCGGATGTTGGTGTCACCGCAACATCTTTGGGTGAAACTGTTCTTTCGACAGGTGAAGCTTTATCCATGGGTGAAAAACCTACATTGGCTTTAATTTCTGCTGCTGCATCCGCAAAAATGTGTGTGGCAGAGTCATTAATGAACATTTTTGCTGCAGATATTCCTGCATTAGACAGAATTAAATTATCTGCCAACTGGATGTCTGCAGCATCCCACGATGGTGAAGGTTCTAAATTATATGAAGGTGTCCAAGCTATTGGTTTAGATTTATGCCCAGACTTAGGTATTTCTATTCCAGTTGGTAAAGACTCTATGTCGATGAAGATGAAGTGGGATGATAAGGAAGTTACTGCGCCATTGGCTTTAACTATTACCGCTTTTGCTCCTGTCGACAATACTTCGAATACTTGGACTCCACAATTGCAAAACGCTGGGGAAGAAACCGTTTTAGTCTTAGTTGATTTAGCCGCTAATGTCAAAAAATCCTTAGGCGGTTCTGCATTAGCTCAGGTCTACAAGCAGATTGGTGATTCGGCTCCAACTGTTCACTCTAATTCGGTTTTCAAGTCTTTCTTGCAGACATTAGTTGTTTTACATAAACAATTCAATGTTTTAGCCTACCATGACAGATCTGAAGGTGGTTTAATTACTACTATTTTGGAAATGGGCTTCGCTGGAAGAACTGGTATTGATTTAGAAATTACTGGCGATGACTTATTAACTGAATTATTTAATGAAGAAATAGGGGCTGTTTTCCAAATCAAAGTTAATGAATACGAACAATTTGTTAAGATCTTTGAAACTAATGGTGTTTCAAAAGATTTCATTTCTACTGTTGGTAAGCCAAATTTCCAATCTAAGGATCAAAAGGTCAACATCAAGTTCAATAGTGAAGTTGTCTATAAAAAATCTCGTAATGAGTTACAACAATTATGGGCTAATACTTCATACCATATTCAAAAATTAAGAGACAATCCAAAGACAACTCAAGAGGAATACGATTCGATTAAGGATAACAGCGATCCTGGTTTGTCGTATCAATTGACCTATAAGGTCTCTGATGATTTGGGAATTTCCAAGTTAACTACTAAACCAAAAGTTGCTATCTTAAGAGAACAAGGTGTTAACTCGCAGCAAGAAATGGCATGGTGTTTCCAGCAAGCTGGTTTTGATGTTGTTGACGTTCATATGTCAGACATCTTAAGCGGCAGAGTTACCTTAGACGACTTTGTAGGCTTAGCTGCATGTGGTGGTTTCTCATATGGTGATGTTTTGGGTGCTGGTGCAGGTTGGGCCAAGTCTGTCTTGTTCAATGAAAGAGCACGTAACGAATTCAAAAAGTTCTTCCAAGATAGAGAAGACACTTTTGCATTCGGTGCCTGTAACGGGTGTCAATTCTTCGGTAGAATCGCAGAATTAATTCCTGGTACTGAAAACTGGCCAACCTTCGAAAAGAATTATTCAGAGCAATACGAAGCTAGATTTGTCATGGTCGAAGTCACTGATGATGCAAGCAATTCTATTTTCTTAAATGGAATGAAGGGTTCCAAATTGCCAATCGCTGTCGCCCACGGTGAAGGTAGAGCATCCTTTAAGTCAGATGACCTGAAACAACAATTCGTTAATACAGGCTTGACTGCAGTGAGATACGTTGACAATTATGGAAATGTTGCAACCAGTTATCCTTTCAATCCAAATGGTTCTCCAGAAGGTATTGCCGGTATTTCCTCGCCAAATGGTAGAGTGTTAGCTATGATGCCTCACCCAGAGAGAGTTTGCAGAAAGGAGGGTAACTCTTGGTATCCATCAGAACAAGGTGAAGAATGGGGCAGTTATGGTCCTTGGATCAGATTGTTTAGATCTGCCAGAAAATGGGTTGGTGACAACCATTGATTTGTGTATATTAAAATATTAATTCTATAGAAATTGTATAATGAAATACGTAGCATTTATGAAGTATATAATGTAAGTGCATTCTATCTTTACCGTAAACCAGTGAACTACATGTACTGAACTCTATCAGTCCATCGCAGAGTTCATAGTTAGATTACGTAATTCAAATAAAATATTATATAAGCAAAAAATTATTGAAATTTTACAGGTCGTGTCCCATATCAAACAATTTTCTTCGGTTCTCTAGTACGAGACGAAAAATTTTTCACATATTAATGGTTAAAATATACTAGAGTTCTTTTTGTTCTTATAAAAAATCATAAATACAAAACAAAATGGTTAACGCAATCTTATCCAAGAAGAGAAAGTTAGTGGCTGATGGTGTCTTCTACGCCGAATTAAACGAATTCTTCACCAGAGAATTAGCTGAACAAGGTTACGCTGGTGTTGAAGTCAGAAAGACTCCAACCAAATTAGAAGTTATTGTTAAGGCTTCTAACACTCAAGGTGTTTTAGGTGAACAAGGTAGAAGAATCCACGAATTAACCTCTTTAATCTGTAAGAGATTCAAGATTTCTCAAGAAGGTATCGTTATCTACGCTGAAAGAGTCGAAGAAAGAGGTTTATCTGCTGCTGTCCAAGCCGAAGCCTTAAAGTCCAAGTTATTAAACGGTTTACCATTGAGAAGAGCCGCTTACGGTGTTTTAAGATTCGCTATGGGTGCTGGTGCTAAGGGTGTTGAAGTTGTCATTTCTGGTAAATTAAGAGCTGCCAGAGCTAAGTCTCAAAAATACGCTGACGGTTTCATGATTCACTCCGGTCAACCAACCAAGGACTTCATTGATATTGCTATCAGACACGTCTTAATGAGACAAGGTGTTTTAGGTATTAAGGTCAAGATTATGAAGGACCCAGCTACCAACAAATTCGGTCCAAGATCCTTACCAGATGCTGTTAAGATCTCCGAAGCAAAGGACGATGACGAAATTGTCCCAGCTCCAACTGTCAAGTCTTACAAGGCTACTGCTGAAGAACCAGTTGAAGCTTCTGCTTAATTTAATTAAGTAATGTATATTTCAATATAATCCATTATTTATATACACTACTATAGATAAGTCGTAATGTCTCCTTCTGTGATACAACGTCGTTGTGTTCGAAATATCGTGCGAAAATCTTCCCGCTTGACTTGAAAACGTAGTACAGAAAATGATGACTCCTCGGTCAAATGGAAATGTTGCTTATCGGCGAAAAGGCTCGGAAAAACTCCGACTCCTTCATCACCGGCAGTTAAACTCCACATAATTACAAATCTTCCACTATAAGCAAATCTTCCAGTATAAATACTGGCAAAAATTCTCTATGCCATGATTTTTGTATATTTTTCTTCTCAACAATAAAGACAATAAAACAAAATAAATAAGACATAATGAACAGCCAACAAAACTTTTTACCATTATCTACAGACGTTTCTGAACCATTCATTATCCCAAACGTTTCCCCAATCTCTATAGTAAGAGCAGAAACACAAAAACCACAATCTAACAACCAACTTTGAGTGTTGATCCCAGATAAGATTGGACCATATGAGTAGAAATACTGAATTGTGATTTAAATATTCGTTTACTTCTGGCCTAAACTATCGATGGTTTCTTAATTGTCTAAGAATGACAATTTTATAACATCATAAGAATTCCATTAGGTATTCTACGATTTTGTTATGATTTATGATTGAGCCCCTAGGTGGGTGTGCAATATATATTGGTATATTTTTTATAGGAATAGAATGCAAAAAAAAAACCGAATCTATCTGTAGTGAATCGGACTATTACTGTGTGTGGCTTTATTGGTGGAAGTTAAGTCGAATCCTTGACACAAAAAGGCAAGATTATCTGTGAAATTACAAAACTTCCCCCTATTGGTCTGGACAAGTACCTGAGTGACAATCAATTGCCTTATCTATAGCTTTTAATAATTGCGAGTGGTCTTTGACATTGCTCCTCGTCTAAGTAATATTAACGGGCCACTATTGAAATATTATAGAAGAGGAATTGAACGTTTGTTCCACTGCAAGGAAGTCTATGTAGCGTCGTTTTATTGTGTAGTAATTCATCATTCATATTATTGATATATAAGAGGATACTTGATGTCATAACATATATACAATAAATAACTTTTAGTGTCCAAGATTTAATTATTCTTTATTTAGTAAAATTCGTTGTACTTCTTAGTATAGTACGCAGTGGACAAACCCCCTAAGACTAACAACACCAATGGAAGTGGTTTCTTGAATTTGGTAGGAATAGCCCTACCCAAACCGGCAACTAACAATGTGGACGAAGTACCTAAAGCTATTTCTAACCCGTAGTCAGCATTTTCCTTTAATAAATATCCTGCTGTTCCGTACAAGATAGAGATAGTACCACCTGCAATTAATGAAGGTAAAGATCCCTTACGGACATATCCCATAATGCCGCCTACGGCACATAATCCTGATAATGTGAATGCTGGATGCTCCATCTTATACTTGTTCTTTTACTATCTAAATCGTTTAAAATAACGAAAGAATGTTATCTGGAAGTGCCATACTTTTTGATGAAGGAGGTAGAAACCCTCAACCGGCAAAATACCGGAGGTTCGAATTATCGTGCACAGTTAGATGCCAAAACATCCTCGGTAAGTGACCGGATATCTCAAATGACTTGCTTTTACGCGGTTTAAAAGTTTTCAAACACCAAGCATTATTACTGGATGAATGGGCCCTCTATTGTGCAAGTATTTGTACGACGAAATATCAGTTACAAAGAATAATACTTTCATTACTGTAGTATCTCTATCCGCCTACCATGTAGACACTGTATGACACATAATTTACTGTAAAAATTCATTTTAATGGTATTCAGATCTTACTAGGTGTGAAATTTTAACAAACGGCCACTATATTAAAATAATAATGAGCGTTTAATAAATGGATAAAAGACGGGAAAAAATTTATTGCTATTGAGCTCCAAGAAGCTAATTAGGCAACAAGTTATACCATTAATCAATTGTTTAGTGAAAGTGAATTTGATATTGAATACATAGCTAGTATGAATATTTCTTCTATGCTATCGAACGATAGTACCACGCCTTCCTTGAACGCTGACAGAAACTTGAGTAGTAGTCAGACTAACAAGGATCTCGGAGGCAACCAAGACACAACAATCAGGGAGACGAGCACGAGTGAATTAAGCGACCATGGTAATGGATATGCTAATGTTAGCGGGAATGGTATTGCAAATCATGGATTGACCACAAACGGTAATACTAAAGTTACTGATGATTCAGGTCGAAACGTTAATATCGTCGAATCCATTATACCGAAATCAATTATACCATCTCGTTCAAGTATTGAATCGGACGAAGAAGATGTGGGTAAGAATTACAATAGCATAATTTCCAATGACTTGGATCATATATCTCAGAAGTACTTAGAAAAATTTGAAGAAAAGGTAAATGCCATTAATATGATAGACCAGGTGTTAATAAGTGATAATAACATGAGAGTATTAAATCAGGAAGAAGAAAACTTGAATACTCTTATCAAGAAATCAAGTGAAATTGCTGAAAATTATATTGATAGAGTGGTCACTGAAGATATTTCTTCAAAAGCAAATATCTTGAATGGCAAAGAGTCTGTGGGTAGAGATTTCAAATGGGGTTCTACTAGGGATACAAAGAAGCGTGAACTAGAATTAGAAGTTGAAAATGCTAGTAAAGCCGATACAGCAGCAAAGAGAGGTGGAAATAAATCAAAACAGACAACAACAAAGTCAACACCTGCTAAGAAATCGAAAGCTAAACCAAAAAGAAAACAACAGGAAACTGATGAAATATCAGAGGAGAGTCAACTTGGCAAGAAAAGAAAGACTCGCGCAGGTTCAGTATCCGGTGCTCCTCAAAACGACGACAAACTGGCTAATGGTAAAGTCAAGTTAAAGTTAACTTTGAAAGATCAAGCAGAGGAGGACTCGGCTAACCCTGACACACCATCAAAGATAACAACGAAAGAGCAGAAGATTATTACCAAGCAATATGATAACACATTTGTTTCTATTTGGAAAGATTTATCGAGAAAAGATGGTCCTAAAGTAAGTAGATTAATGCAACAATCAACTCAAGCAAAGATGATTAATCTTAAAAAGACATCTATTTTGGCAGCCAGAGAAGCTAAGAGATGGCAATTGAAGAATAATAGGAATCAAAAAGATTTGACTACGAAAGCCAGACGTGCAATGAGAGAAATGTTTAACTTCTGGAAAAGAAATGAAAGAATTGAAAGAGAATTGCGTAAGAAACATGAAAAAGAATTACTTGATAAGGCTAAAAAGGAAGAAGAAGAAAGGGAATCAAAGAGACAATCGAGAAAATTAAATTTCCTTATTACCCAAACAGAGTTATATTCACATTTTATCGGCAAAAAAATCAAGACTGATGAGTTTGAGGGTTCTGATTCTGATCCTAATGTTAACTTCAAGTCATCTACTCATCATTATGATAAGTATTCTAACATAGATGGAGAAAGCAAAGATTTTAATTCCATTGATTTTGATAACGAAGATGAAGAATCCTTAAATAAGGCAGCTGCAGTCAATGCACAAATTGCGTTGGAAGCAGCCAAGACGAAAGCGCAAGCTTTTGATAAAGATCCTCTTAAAAATCCTGATACTAATGGAGAAGAAATGAATTTTCAGAACCCTACATTATTGGGAGACATAAATATTTCTCAACCTGATCTATTGAAATGTACTTTAAAAGAATATCAAGTAAAAGGTTTGAATTGGTTAGCTAATTTATATGAACAGGGTATAAATGGTATTTTGGCAGATGAAATGGGTCTAGGTAAAACTGTTCAGAGTATCTCCGTTTTAGCCTATTTAGCGGAAACCCATAATATATGGGGTCCATTTTTAGTTGTTACTCCAGCATCAACGTTGCACAACTGGCAACAAGAAATAAGTAGATTTGTGCCAGAGTTTAAAGTAATTCCTTATTGGGGTAATGCGAAGGATCGTAAGGTATTAAGAAAATTCTGGGATCGTAAAAACTTCAGATACGGGAAAGATGCTCCGTTCCATGTTTTGGTTACGTCATATCAATTAGTTGTCGCAGATGCTGCCTATTTTCAAAAGATGAAATGGCAATATATGATTCTAGATGAAGCGCAGGCTATCAAATCATCGCAGTCTTCTAGATGGAAGTCATTACTTTCTTTTTCATGTCGTAATAGATTATTGTTAACTGGGACCCCCATACAAAATTCTATGCAAGAATTATGGGCGTTATTACATTTTATTATGCCCTCATTATTTGACTCGCATGATGAATTCAGCGATTGGTTCTCGAAGGATATTGAAAGCCATGCACAATCTAATACAGAATTGAATGAACAGCAATTAAGGAGATTACATGTCATTTTGAAGCCATTTATGTTAAGGCGTATTAAGAAGAATGTCCAAAGTGAATTGGGAGACAAGCTTGAGATAGATGTTTTCTGCGATTTGACTCATAGACAGAAAAAGTACTATCAGATGTTAACTTCCCAAATATCAATTATGGATTTATTGGACTCTGCGAATAATAGTAGTGACGACAGTGCTCAATCATTAATGAATTTAGTCATGCAATTTAGAAAAGTCTGCAACCATCCGGACTTATTCGAAAGAGCTGATGTTAAATCCAGTTTTGCTTTCAGTAGATTCGCTGAAACTAGTTCTTTTTTGAGAGAAACGAATGATTTAGAGATGTTTTACAGTACAGAAAATTTAATCAAGTATAACATGCCTAGAATGGTCTACGAAGAGATTTTGCAACCAGCATTTGATAATGATGTTGGATCTCGTAAGAAGATCTTGAATAATATGTTTAACATATACGATCCTTCAAACGTTTCTAATGATGAATTGGAAAACTTTAGTTGGTTAAAATTCGTTGATCAATCCCCGCAAGAATTGAATAATTTATCGAAACAAAATATGATTGTAAGAGCTATTAATAATAAAGAATATTCTGATATAAACTATGAAAGAATAAATAGATTGAAGTATATCTATGAGAGGGATGATGAAAGCTTCGTCCCTAATTCCAAATTGTTATTAATCAACGAGTTGCAGAACAACCATGCCTTAATCAGTAACTCTACGCATTTGAAAGAATTATATTCAATTAAAAACAAAGTATATGAGGATTTGGTTATCAACAGCATGAAACCAGCTGCCGAACCTTTAGTAAAGGCGCCACCAGTCGATGTTGTTTGCAACAGTATTTCCTTCGTGCATAATTTCCAAGCATCCCTATTTGATCCTACGATCAGACAAAGCTTAATGCCATTGCCATTCAATCAAGAGTTAGATTTACTTAAGAGTAACTCTCCAATAACTGACTTTCCAAAATCAAATATGCTTCCGAATACAATCAATAAGTTTATTGATTACTCTAATATAAGAATGCCTTCGATGAATAGATTTATCACAGAATCAGGTAAATTATCAAAGCTAGATGAATTACTTGTTGATTTAAAGCAGAATGATCACAGAGTTTTAATCTATTTTCAGATGACGAAGATGATGGATTTAATGGAAGAATATTTGACATATAGACAACACAAGTATATCAGGTTGGATGGTTCATCTAAGTTGGATGATCGTCGTGATCTTGTGCATGATTGGCAAACGAAGCCTGAAATTTTTGTATTTTTATTATCAACGAGAGCTGGTGGGCTAGGTATTAACTTGACTGCAGCTGACACTGTTATATTTTATGATTCAGACTGGAATCCTACTATCGATTCTCAAGCTATGGATCGTGCCCATAGATTAGGTCAAACTCGTCAAGTGACGGTTTATAGATTATTGACAAGAGGTACAATCGAAGAAAGAATGAGAGATAGAGCTAAACAAAAGGAGCAAGTGCAACAAGTGGTTATGGAAGGTAAATCTGCAATAGCAGGTAAAGAAGAATCTAGTAATAAGAAAAAGGATGTTGCGTTCTTATTATTAGGTGATGATGATTCATCCGCCGCTGCAGCTTTGAACGACGATAGTGATGAGAAACAAGGGTTGCTGGATTCTAAGAAATCACAAATCAAGAATCTTGAAGATATGTATCACGAAGGAGAAGGTGAATTTTCTGGTAATGTTACACCGGCTCCTTAATGTGTCCTTTGTATATGTGCATCCTTTTTTTACAGTGATATGTAAAGGAATAAATAAATGTAAAGATTTCTATGTATCTACTTTTGTACTCAAAGTATTCTCTAGTTCGTTCAAAAATGCATTATTATTTTGGCTTCCATTTTTGAATGTATCATTAGCGTTAGCGTTAGCATTAATATTAGTATTAGTATTAGGATGGGTATTAGTCTTAGAATGAAGTTCATTTGAATTATGGCCCAAAATATTATCAACCAGCGATTTTAGTTTTAAGCTTTCATTTTCATTTTCTAAATTATAAATCCTGTTAAAGCTTTCTTCTAATTTTAATTTCAAATCCTCCTTAGAAAGGCTTTGCTTTTCGGGTCCAGCCCCATCACCGACGCTTCCATCATGGTCATCATCATATGCTGTTATTTGAGTTGAACTTAATAACTCCGATAACCCACTGATATTCGAGTTCATTGAATTTAAAGAATACCTGTTATTAGAGGAGCGCTTGAGTGTACTTAGGAATCTCTTATGGCTTAGATTGTTTGATAGCGAATCTAGCGCTGCTTGATTATATGTCTCGTTGAAGTTGCCCGATGGTAGCATATTTATGTAGTTGTCATCATAGTAAACTGCTCCATTTGTCTTATCATTATTATGTCCATTGCTCTGTAGTAAGGTGGAATTTAAATCAGATGAGAATCTGCTATTGGTAGTCTTAGTTTCATTACCTGGCTCTTCAAAGACTGTTAATAGGCCTAACTGAAGACCGGTCGATAAGCGTTTGTACTGTGGGTCTGATCCATTAGCCTTACTATTTGACTGTCTAGAAGGTAAGTTTGAATCAGAATATGGTGATTGTTGCATAGTTGGACTGGGGATAGAAGATAGTGGATTTAACGGCAAAGAGTATCTCTTCTTAGCAGAATTAGAATTGACAGTATGAAAAGATTTCAAGCTGAATTCACTGTTAGAATTAGAATTTCTCTTGGATGAGGAAACAGATGATCTTGGTGAACTTTTCATTGATGACAAGTCGTTTGATTTATTATACAATTCGTCATTTAATTCACTCAAGTTTACTTGGTATAGTTCTTTTATTAAGTTCAATTCATCACCAAACTGCTTGAATATCATTAACTTTTCATTCATTTCGTCAATATTAGTTATAGAAGATATCGATTGGTTATATTTTTTAAAATATGTTAAATTTGTTGTAAGATTAGATAGTTTGCTAATCAAATTATTCATACTCGTATCAGTGATAGATTCAAAAGCGGAATGACGAGGTTGATTATTCATCTCCAATACATCTTTATTGCTGATATCTTCTTGTCTTGTTTCAACTTTATTTATTTTTTCAAATTTTTCAAATATCAAGTTGAAATTTTTCAAAATATTTGTATGCTCTTCAAACAATTCTTCAATGACTAACAATTTTTCGAAAAACAGAAATTCATCCTGAAATACTTCGTCGACTTCATACTCTGTTATGTGGAATTGATCCCAGGCTTGAAATAGATAAAAGCTTTTGGTAGGAGATTCATGAACAGTTAGCAATTGACAAACTAAAAACTTCCTCAACTGATTGAATTTGTTAAGCTTAAAAGTTAGCTCATCAATAGTTATCTTCTCGCTCGTATTTTCAATTTCAATTGTTCTTTCAGCTTTGTATTTCGAATTCAATGTGCTCATATTAATATTATTTATGTTGCAGTATTTCTCAAATATAGGACCATTCAAGAAAGGCAATAACTTAATGATTGAACTCTTTAGGTTAAAATTTAAGAAATCTAAACTATTGTCAAGGTTCTTCTTTAGTTCAAGCACTTTGTTCTTTGATACTTTTGAAGTCTTCATAAATCCAAACATTTCCATTTCTTTTAAATTGATCATATTCATTATCAATTTTTTGTTAATTTTGTAATTATTCACTAAGAACCCATTCAACATATTTAATACTTTTGTTGACTGAATTTTTAAATTGATTCTTTTAAATTGTATAAGTTTGACGGAAATAATGAGTAAGATTTTAAACATTTTGAATTTATTATGCTCTGAAATTTTCGAATTCACACCTTTCAACGATTGCTTTAGAAGAAATATTATCATATAGATTGTTTGGATAAGCATTCCGGAATTATATAGCTTATCTGAAAATTTCAATTGATATTGCTTGTTTAGAATATATAATTCAGTACCATCAAAATTTAGTGTTTTCACAAATCTGTTACGGAAATCATTGGGAGTGTTTACGCTGCATTGTAAATTATTTAGTGATTGTTCATTTTTGGATAATATCATTGAATCATCTAACAAGTTTGATACTATTAGATGGTATTTAAACTTTTCCCAAAACTCATTCAGGATGTTATTCAAAGACAAGTACTTCTTTATAAACTTCCGAAAATTCTCAGTGGACGGACTTACTCTGTGCATATTATTTATCATATAATAATACATGAAATCAGGATCAGAGGGCTTGTCTCTCAATTGATCTATACTCTCATTAAACAATGTGGGTGATGTTAATTCGTGTATATTTCGGCCATTTTGAAAGGGCTGACTGAAAGTGTGATTTGACAATAATGGTGACGATGTAGCTTCTTCTATGCCCCAATCACTCACCTCTATTCCATTATTAGAGAAATAGTTTGATAGAGGATTAAATCTATCAAAATTCATAATACTAAATCATCTAATAGACGAACGTAAACTTATAGACAATAACTTCTTGGGTAAAAAGAAAATTCCGTCCGATAATATTATTACCTTATTAACGCCTAGACTAAAGTGAAAAGGTACCTTTCAATGTCCTTCAGTTTTAATCTATTTAACTTATATTTACATTTGTTTTGATTCCCCAAATGAGTATGCATTCTGTAATTATATGCAGTATACCAGATTTTAACGGAACCTTCAAACGGCTAAATTGATAGTTAGTTAGTATCTGCAATATGAAATGATTCACTCATACACTAACAAAGTGAAGTGTTGATCATATTTGTTGATGGGTAAGTAAGTTCAGACTTATAGTTATAAAAATTATTTGTAAAGCTACAAATTTGGATAAAAATTGAGAGCCGAGGTTGCACTCTAATCAAATCAATACATTTGACCATACATAATAAATATATATTATCATGTGGTAAGGAAAAATTTATGTCCCAGTTTGGAAAGACATGATTCGGGAAATTTATTTGTTCATCTATAGTGCCTGCTAACGCACTAATATATTTCATTGAGTAAAGTTCTTTCCACAAAGCTAGAGTTATAATCATATGAAGAAAATTCATTTTTATTTTGAATCGGGACTTGTGACATAAATTATCTTGCTTCTCCTACAACTACTTTCACAAACTGTGCAGTATTCGTATAAGCAGGCCATACATGGACTTGAATATAAAGAGCGAATAAACAACTTGTATTTAAAAGAATCCCGGGCCTGCACCCAATCCACTTAACCAATCATCATCTATTGACAAGTCATTACTAAAAGATGAGGAATTCACAGCAGCTGAACCATTTGCATCTAAATTACCCAGCATCGCTTGCTGTTGTTGAATGTAGTTTAATCGTTCCTGTTGTAATTGATACTGCAAATTGAATTGATTTCTCTGTTGTGCTGTCAAATTATTCTCATCCTTAGCGGCCTCAATAGGGTTGTTTTGGGCAGAATTGGGTTTTACTTCGCTAGACGTATTTTTCGTATTGTTCGTCTGATAAGAATCTATACCTTTATGTTGCTGCTGCATCCTTATCAATTGTTGTTGTAAATGCTGTTGGTGCTGCTGCTGCTGCTGCTGCTGCTGTTGTTGTTGTTGTTGTTGTTGTTGTTGTTGTTGTTGTTGTTGTTGTAAAGGACGTTGAGAAACTAACAGAGGATTCGTAGTTATATCCTTTGATTTTATTTCCATTTGATTCGCCTGCATTGGTTGCGGTTGATGCGGCAGCTGATTTGATTGTTGATGCGGCAGCTGTTTTTGTCTCTGTTGCTTCATTAGCATAAACTGTCGCTTTTGAATATTGTTTTGATTCTCCATCATTAACAAATTCAATTGGTAGTCATTAATGGCATCATTATTTACAGTCTTATGATGTGCCTGACCTGCATGAGACGGCTGGAATGCTTGAGCTTGTTGTAAAGGCTTCTCCTGATTTTGGTGTGGTATTTGAGTGTGAGGTTGTAATTGTTGTTGATGTAATTGTTGTTGTTGTTGTAATTGTTGTTGTTGTTGTAATTGTTGTTGTTGTGGTTGTTGTTGTGGTTGTAATTGTTGTTGTTGTGGTTGTTGTTGTGGTTGTTGTTGTGGTTGTTGTTGTGGTTGTTGTTGTGGTTGTTGTTGTTGTTGTTGTTGTTGTTGTCCCTTGACCGTTAGAGGCGATTGCAAATGCTGCTGTTGTTGCACATGCTGTCCTTGTTGCGCCTGCTGTCCTTGTTGCAAATGCTGCTGCTGTTGCACCTGCTGTGCTTGTTGCGCTTGTTGTTGCTGAAACTGAAGCTTCATTTGTTGTAGTTTCAATTGTTGTTGATATTGTGTCATGTTCATATTCAACCCCTGTCTTACCGTTGGGGGTGGCATTGAATTTTCCTTTATATTAGGATTAGCTTGGTTCAACGTTTGGTTCATATTCGGATTAGCAGTAGCCTGCATAGTCCAAAGCGAGGACCACCATTCCAATAGGAATGTGTCGGAATGGTCCAAAGACATCTTGTAACCAATATCATCGTATTTTTCATTTTTCGATAACCTGTTTGTAGGCACGTCACCCTCAATCAATAGTGATTTTGCTGACTCCTCCATTCCATTAGCTCTTAAATATTCATACAAGTATGCTAGTAATAGCTGACGGGAGTCCTTCGCAAAGTCATCGCTGACCATATGCTTGTTAAGTCCGTTATGAGGTATGTTTTTCCGTTCTTCCTTAGTTGAAGATTTTCGAAAATTCTGTCCATTAGTGTTCTGATACGCCGGGCGTTGAGTTTGCTGCTGCTTTTTCTGCTGTTGTTGCATGTAGTTCTGGTGTGATGCGTCTGACGTACTAGCAAATGGTGCCAAATTAAACTCCATGCTCCTGTACTGCTCAATTTAAATTATTCTCTTCACCAACCTGTTCCAATATACCTGCGTGCTGTTGCAAACGAACTCTGCAGTTTCAATTGAAAAATAAGCGCCTGATAAACTGGGATGTAACTAAATACCGCTTCCTTTAATTAATATCTTTCTGACCCTTCTGGATTTAACAATACTGTCAAATTCAACTTCTAAGACCCACTCGCCTTTTTTATTCTGAACGGTATTATAAATTGAAATATCAATTTCTTCGATCCCTATGTTAATTTCTAATGAAAATATCACCAAAAACCTTCTCAATGGGATTGTAAACTAATGATGCGGAGGATGTGAGATTTATCGAAGTTTCATATATTTTATGTACAGGATATATATAGTAAATATCTTTCTCCAATAATTTTACACAGTTGGTTAATGCTACAGATAGATAGATTAGTGTTTTAGTTAGATTAGTTAGTTGGTTTATACAGCAAGGTAAGCCAGGTATGTAAATATAGTTGGGCAATTGACACATGTTTTTTTGTTTTGCCGACGAGCTTCTTCAGAGTATGCTTAGAGAAGGAGAAAACAGAGGAGGTCTTGCATAACGTTAAGTAGGGATGATACATAGTCAAAATTATTATTGCAAAAAGTACGCTGAATATTTAGGTGATAAGTAGCCAGTTTGATAGATATTATAAAACTCCCGAATTATAAATGATTTGTCTATTATTGACATGAGTTAGTTTGTTTAAGTGGCATGCGAAAATTGTGGAGGAGTAGACCAATTTGGAGAGTCGCAATAATTTTTTGATGAGATGAAATGCTGGATCAAAAATGCAATGAGCTTGAAAGGCATTAGGAGATCAGGTTTACAGTTTCTCCTACATGATTCGATAATAAATGGATGTCCTACGATACCCGAAACGGGACATCAGTTCTTCAAGAGGTTAACACCCAATTCGCATATCAGCATAAGCCAGGATTTTATCAACAAAACTTATGAGGAAAAGTTTTATCGACACTTAAAACAACAATATCTTCAATCTAGAAAGAAGGAATTGAGTGGAATTCCGTTGTTTACGCCATATTTGACTGCAGCACGTTTCAAGGATTTAGTGACGGATATGTATTCTCCATTCGTGCCTCACATGGCTAATAATCGCTTGTTCAGCAGTAATGCTAATAGTTTATTCAGTTATTTGGTTCGATATTATAATTTTTACGCTCAACAAGGATTTCGACAAAGTGAATTGAAGAAAATATTTCAATTGGTGCATAACTATTCTGATCTTGTTTCAATTGGGGTTCTTTTGGATGCAAATTGGTTGAATTTTGATATAGAAATGGCTGACATCCAGTATACTTATCTATTTGATTTGAAGAAGCCTGCATCGCTTCATTTGTCTAATTTTCAAGATTATAGATCTTTTGAAAATGCATATAGCTTAGAATATCAAACAACGATGAACAATTTGCTAATAAGTGAATTTTCTAGTGCTTTGTCGAAAAATGGATCTGACAAAGAAATCAAGTATATTATAACAGGTGAAGATAGCCGAAACTTACACTCGATGGGATATAAACATATACAAATATCAAATGGAAGATCTAATGTGCATGATTTGTTAGCTACATATATTATTAGCTTAGATAATTTTGAGATCCAATTTAATACTTTGTTGGATGTTTATCAAAAAATATCACTGAAGGAATTTATTACGGTTAGTAATTTGAAAGAATTATTTTTGCTTTTGAAGGTCTTGACATCGATGATGAAAGCTAATTAATTTGAATATATGCAAGCCTGAAATGTTAACCAGAACAATTCTAATAATTATTTAAAAGCATTCCAGATTCTTTAGCTACATGCCTAGTTACATTTTAATGTATTGTACGTTTATTGATGCTATTTAATTTATCTTTTCTTTCCTATTTACCATGTAGGTAACGTCTCATCATTACTTACATTTACATGCTAATAAATGCTTATCCCTTCCTGAAATATCCGAATGGCAAATCTGGTATTTTGCCGCTTTTAATTTCCTTTGCTCTTTCCTCCAAGAACTCAGGAGGATATTCTTCGTCATCAAATATTGGATTCAACTGACATGTGCTTTGGTTATATTCATAATAAATTCCATGAATCATTAAATTATCCAATTTGAAGAATATCATAGATAAGTATTCCAAAATTGGTTTTAACTGATGAATAATGTATGTAGTAACAAGGTTATCAATATTCAACTTACTCTCTCCATTAATATCTTCCTTTATGTTACATTTACAATTCGCCTCTCCACGATGAAAGTGGTTGTGTAATGTATGAGGCTGTCCTTTATAAATCGGATAATTTTTATAATTAAACGTCGTCTGCTTTATAGGAATGCACACTTCTCTGTCAGCTTGAAGTTTGCCTAAAATGAATCCAATCAAAATATAGAAAGTAGCTTCATCATTCATTTCTTGAATTTCCTCATCTTCATTCAATGGGAAAAACAAATCACTTAATTTGTCCAACACTAAAGAACATCCCCAACATTGACAAGTATGTAAGAATGACTCGTAAAATGCCGGTTTATAGTAAATAAAAGATGTTAAAAAATCGGGTAATTGTAGAGTTTTCAAATTGCAAATAATTTTCAGGTTGTTGGACGTAAAAAAGCAAAGAAAGAAAGCTTCCATTAATCTTTCATTAAGTTTATTTAATACCAAACTGGACATACCCATACTACTATCAAACATCTTAAATCCAGGAGTTGAAAAATCAATTGTCAACCTGGATAGGCTACTTAATGTCTTTACAAAGCCTCCTAATGGTGTTAGAATATTCTCTAAAATATGGTGAGGTCGTAACCATTCTAGGTTTGGAAATAATTCTAATTCAAAGCTTATCAAATTTGGTAAACCCCTCCTTGAAACCAGATACGCTGCCAAGTCTTTAAAGAACTTAGAAAAGCAATTGCAATTGCTATTCCTACGTTCGATGCAATCTATTTTCAAATATAGGTGGGTAAGATAACTCAAGTCAATCTTATCCGAAAGTACGTTAAACTGCAAGCTCTTGTCCAAATTTTGAACATAATTCTGATATTCTAAATTATGCTTCTGATTGTTGCTAATTGAGTTGAATACGTCATTTTCATCTGAAGTTATACTTTCGTTATGGCAATGAAAAACAGTGAATCCCTTTAATTTTAATTTTGAATCTTCATCATGATTGTTGACTAAATGTATTTTTCTTAATATCTCTAAACCAAACTGATTATTTGTACTGCAAGTCAATGTGAATAATGAATTGAAAACATCATAAGGAGGATTTAACAAATCAAACTTGTCAATATTCATTAATTCGACCTCATCTAACATAAGAAACAAATTAGTCAAGCCCTGGGGCACCACTGGTAAATATAAATCCTTATAGCTTGTCACAAATAGTTTAAATATTTTATTTCTAATGTTTTCGTGACTTAAGAATTTTGTTAGTTTTTCTATACCTGTGACGAAGTCTACAAAAGTAATGTGTAAGAAATTCATTTCATACGAGTTCTTTCCAAAATATTCAATTATCTCCGACTGTATAAGACTAAGATTTTGCCCTTGCTTCAACAAAGTATCAGAATAGCACTTATCGAAAACGAAGAATTTGACTTTCTGGATGAGGTAAGGGTTCACATGAAGTATTTTTATGAATGCTAGTAATTTTTCGATAGACACAATTAATGCCGAGTCCATGTACTTTATCCCGTTTTCCCTGATAAACAACTTCGAATTTTTGTTGTACCTGCTTGGATATTGTGCGTTCAATATCACCGTAACACGTTTATATAGCCTTTCAATAGCAATAGCATAAAATGCCGTGCAAGTCAACAGCATATTCACCAAATCATATTGATCCACATATTGAAATATCTCCGATATCAAGTTTGACGGCAACTTTTTCAATATTGATTCTTTCGGTTGATTAGACTTCTTATTGCACAACCTATCATAGTACAAATTTTGACCTTGCTGCTCCAAGGTCAATATAGAATTCTTAATCGGAGTTACCGTTACTACTGGATTTGAATGGCTTGTCATTCTTCATAACTGTAATCTTATATATAACTTGTTTTCAATAAACTTACTAAGACACTGATCTAGGGTAGACAATCTTACGCTTACAATTAATTGGGTATACACGACTTTCTTTAGTAATGGCTGCAACTTCCGATAAAGCAAGCAATATAAACAGAATAACTAGTCATACGCTGTATATTTTAAATTCATAAAACAGAAACTATGGATATTATTATAACTTTGTACCTAAATTAACGTGAATAGCCTTGGCTTGGGTATACATAGATAAACCATATTCGCCTAATTCTCTACCGACACCACTCATTTTCACCCCGCCGAAAGGAACATGACAGTCTGAATCATTGGAAGAATTTATCCAAACCATACCAGCTTGAATCTCACTTGCCATTTCATGTGCCTTGGTTATATCTGAAGTGAATATAGCTGCACCTAATCCATATTGTGTTTGGTTGGCGTATTTAATAGCTTCTCCGTCAGACGTAAATTTACCACAGCTAACAACAGGGCCAAAAATTTCTTCATTAACAATCCTCATATTTGGTTTAACATCAGAAAAAATAGTTGGTCTAATGAAAAATCCTTTTGACATGTTTCCATCGGTGTTTCTTTCACCACCCAAGACGACTTTAGCCCCTTCCTTCTTTCCAATATCAATATAAGATAAGATTTTGTCAAATTGTTGTTTAGATACCTGTGGACCAACAATCGCATCTTTCTGAAACATGTCACCCTGAATATATTTCTCTTCGACATGTTGAGCGTATAATGTTATAAACTTCTCATAAACGGATTCATGAATATAGATTCTGGAAGTTGATGTACATATTTGGCCTTGATTACTCATGATACCAATGGCTGCCCATTTGACAGCCTGATCCAAATCAGCATCTTGTCTCACAATTAATGGAGATTTTCCACCGCATTCCAAAGTTACTGCCTTTAAGTTAGAAGCAGCCATTTGCTGTATCAACTTTCCTGTAGCAGTAGATCCAGTGAACGCTATTTTGTCAACATCTAAATGACTAGCCAAAGCCTTTCCACATGTTGCACCATATCCAGATAAAATATTAACAACACCAGGAGGAAAGCCTACATCTTTGAAAATCTTTGCTAAATACAAAATCGACAAGGGGGTCACCTCGGATGATTTTAAGACCACGACATTACCAGCAGCTAATGCAGGAGCTAACTTCCATGCAGCCATGGCCAACGGGTAATTCCAAGGAATAATTTGCCCACAGACCCCGAATGGTTCGTGAACTGTGTATGCCAACTTTTTTGGATCATTCTGGATCACCTTTCCTTGAATTTTGTCCGCCCATCCTGCAAAATACTTAAAACAATTGATACATTCATCAATATCATACACAGCGTTCTGCTCTTTTGTCTTTCCTGAGTCCCAAGCCTCAATGGCACCAACTAAATCTCTTTGTTCTATCAAGACTTGTGCGAATTTATTGAGTAAGTCTCCCCTCTCAACACCAGTAGTCTTCCTCCACACAGTATTAAATGCATTTCTAGCACATTTAACGGCAGAATCAACATCTTCTTCGTCTGCTGCATAAACAGATCCGTTGATTTCACCTGTTGAAGGGTTAATGGAATCAATAGTCTTACCTGATCTACTTTTCACAAATTCGTTGTTAATGAATAACCCTGAAGGTTGAACAAACTTATTGCCATCAGCCAATGTAACATTATATTCAAGTGGTAATGACATTATGGATATTTGTTATTAAAGTAAAGTATTTAATAAATGGATATCAATTGCATTCTAACGACTTCTTGACAGTATTTATGTCCTCTCTTATCAAATATACAGTACAATTTTTCGTCTAAGCGGATGACGACCCTTTAGGCAATTGGGTCCGGATGCAAAAAGTTTGCGTTATTAACCGCACTATAGGTATTATCCTGCCTTTTGAAGAACAAGAAAACAAACCACTGGCATATACATAACTTTGTTTTAATACTCATGAAAGATTGGCTATCCTTCTAAAGAAGGCAATAAAGTTACTGCCAAGTTACAGAAAATAGACTGTGACTATTATCCCGTATTAATAATTCGAGGTGTAAAGAATAGGGGCTATTGGTAATTTAGTAAATGTGAAAATCAGTTTAGAAGGCCAGCCCCAACGTTGAAGTCAAGTATATGTAGTATCTCGAAGCTTCCTTATGACTTATAAATTGTATTAAGAAGATAGGAAGTGCAACTTTAACTATCGTGCCTCACTCATTACGTAAACGAACTGAAATATATAATTCATCGTAACTCAACTATCGAATTGGCATTAGGAAGCCAATATACGCCAAGAGAGCAATATGGACTTTTCTAACTTTTCTGGTGTCAGTCCAGCACACAATGAGTTCAGGAGTGATACTTTTACTACTCCAACTTTATCTATGATAGCATCGCTAACGAGGGCTACTTTAGGGGATTCTGTTTATAACGAAGATGATTCCACAATTGAGTTAGAAAAGAAGGTCGCAGAGATGACAGGAAAGGAGGCAGGTTTATTCTGTGTAAGTGGAACTCTATCTAACCAAATCTGCTTGCGTGCTAATTTAAAGCAGCCCCCATATAGTATACTATGCGATTATAGGGCTCATATATATGTGGATGAAGCTGGCGGCATGGCAACGTTATCTCAAGCAATGCCACGTCCCATTAAGCCTAAGAATGGTATTTATTTAACTTTAGAAGACGATATTTTGCCAAACTTCATACCGGATGACGGGGAAATACACGGGGCTCCAACAAAGCTAATTTCTTTGGAGAATACTCTACATGGAATGCTTTTCCCTATTGAAGAAATAGCAAAGATATCAGAGTTTTGCAGAAATAATGATGTCAAGCTCCATTTGGATGGTGCAAGATTATGGAATGCATCAGTTGCCACAGGACTTTCCTTAAAAGAGTATTGTTCCTATTTCGATTCTGTTTCTTTATGTCTTTCAAAAGCTTTGGGGGCTCCTATCGGAACAGTTTTAGTTGCCGATAAGAATTTTGTTAAGAAAGCCAATCACTTTAAGAAGCAAAATGGTGGAGGCATCAGACAATCTGGCCTCTTGGCAACTATGGCTATAACTGCTATTGATGAAAACCTTGGAAAATTACAGAAGACCCATGAAATGGCTCGCGAATTAGGAAATCTATGTGAAGAAAATGGAATTGCATTAGAGCATCCGGTTGAAACAAATTTTGTATTCATTGACTTCCCCAAGAACAGAATGGATCCTGATGTTTTAATTAAATTACTGAAAGAAAATGACATTAAACTCTATACCAGTAGAGTGGCTTTCCACTACCAGATATCTCAGGAAAGTTTTGCAAAATGCAAAAAAGTGATCTTAGAATGTTATAAGAATGCACAGAAGAACCCTTACACTGGTAAATCGTCTTCGGCCTATTATCCTGTTAAATGAAGATGATTAAATATGATAGTAGGATTTTCTAAATGCATCAGCTATCTTGTATTCTTAGATATAATTTTAAGTATATATGAACACTAATTTATGTCCTAATTGCGAAATAAAAAAATGGTTTATGAGAGATATGAGCGAATGTTTACTTCTATTTCAATGGAAATTAAACATAACAAGATTTTACGGGAGCTTGAAAGGCTTACAATAACTTCCAGTCATGTTAGAGATCACCATGTGTTATTGTTTACTACTAATACGACCACAAAGGAGTTGGTTGAATATTTAAACGATGATTTCAACTTTGAGACAAGCTTAAGACTACTAAATTTAAAAGACCAATTAGCAGTAAAGCGTCAGAAGAATGTAGACGGTCGAAATAAGCAATTAATTAGTAGGTTGTTTTCAAAATTGGTGTTGAATTACATTATCTACATATATGACTCAAATGATGAATTTCAACCGTGGAAGGATTTGAGTTTTTCGTACAATGAGTTTGGAAAACCATACTTAATGCAGCAAGAACTTTATAAATTTCAATTTAACTCGAGTTCTTCAAATGATATAATAAGTATAGTTGTTGAGTTGAATGCTTCTGGGCATATAGGTATTGATTTATCTCATTCAAGACAAGCAATATCGTCAACAAATTACCTAGAAGAATTTGGTCCAATATTTGATCCAAAAGAGATACAACAATTGCTTGACATCAAAGATGCTTCATTTAGGTACATTATATTCAATCAATTATGGACTTTAAAGGAGGCCTTTACCAAATTGTTAGGCAGTGGGTTGAACATTGATCTTTCAAAATTTTGTTTTCTGTTGAATGAATCGAAGGTTGATGATAATGCTATTTGCAATTATGAGAACATTTCACTCATTTCAAAATTTGAAATAGATTGGAAAAGAGATATAGAGTTGAGTGTATGTAAATTAATTGAAGAGAAAAATACATTTTTACTCGAGTTGTCATCTCAGGATTTTAATTGTTATTCGGGTTTATTGGCTAATTCTAATCGTGGAGAGTTACCAGTAATTGTGTCAATTATAAATCAAGGCGACAATGGAGATGACAAGTCATTTTCAAAGAACTTTAATTTCAATTTCTTCGATATATTATCGGATATGTAATTTTGTCGCAAAATTGGCCTACATAATCCTAATAAAACAATATATTCCATACTTAATAAAACATAATTAAACAAAATACTATGGAGTTGGAAATCTTAGATTAATAACCCACCAACAACGACAGCAGCAGCAGCGAAACTGTAACCAGCAGCTTGGCTTAAACCAACAGCAGCACTGTCAGCACTAGAACTGGTGTCAGAACTAGAAGAGTCGGAAGAACCAGAAGAACTAGATCCGGAATCAGAACCTGAGGAAGAAGAATCATTAGAAGATGATGACCCTGACCCTGATGAAGAACCTGAGTCATCAGACGATGAAGAACTTGAATCGTCAGAAGATGAGGAACTTGAGCCATCAGAAGATGAAGAAGCATCCGAGGTACTAGATGAGACAGAATCACTAGAATCTGCGGAAGACTCAGCTCTTGCAACTAAGTTCGCTACATCAGGAACAGCAAATTTAGCGTTAACTGATGCGGCAACAGATAAAAGGACGACTAATGTTGAGGCTCTCATTATTAGGTTGTTTTTTTAGTTATAGATTTAATACTAAAGACAGCTTTGATTTCGATTTATGTTGATAGTTCAGTTCCTATTTATACTATTTGGTTCCCATGCATAACTAGTTCACGTATTTCTCCAACATTGCTATTACCGGTGATAAATACCAGTGATAAATACCATTTAAAAATAATATGCCGAACAACCCCTTGAACCACACATTAGCAACAATATATGATTGTTAGAGAAAATATTATTTCATCATTGAAGATTAACTAATGGCTTAGACAAATGATCCTTGATAATGCACTTGGGTAAACTTTATTACCAAGCCATAAACAACGTGCTTGTTTCAAGAGCGAAAATAAACTAGACACTAGAATAATTCAGAATGAAATGGTTAGTATGCTACACCAAGAGCACGTTTCCTGCTCGTGTTTTTATGTATTTGTAGATTTTCGCAACCTATTTACATCCGCGTGGGTATTGAATACATGGTATCCCAACCTTAGACGTGATTTTTCGACACCCATATATGCCTGGAGACACAATGGCAGCATAAATAATTGCCCTATTATCCAGTACTAGCCGCAGTGACTTACTATCTGTGTTCCAAATTCTGATTTAAAGCACATACCAGTTCGACCACGAACGTAACGTGATCGATTTTATATAGATTCCAAAACATTTTTGAAGACACAAGTTAGTATTAACTGAATGAAATGTCGAAGCTTTATACGAGCACTGACCCCACGGCAGCTATAATGCCACCCACCAAGCCAAGTTGATTAACATTTATGTAATGCCCTTCACCAGAAGAGGTAACATCTGAATACTGTATGAACGTAGTCAATATTGACGAGGACTGAATTGAAGACAGTGACAGGTTCGAACGTGATGTGCTATTGGAAGAAGAATTGGTACTATAACCCATCGCTAACGTGATAACCGGAAGTATGCAAAACGTATTAGAGAGCTTCATTGAAAATGTTACTTGAATAGACCAGGAAGAAGATGCAACCACTAATGACGATATATTTACTGTATTGGAGCAAGTGTGGTAGAGCGAATATAGACAAGTTTCACACTACTAATTGCCGGTTTCTGTCTCTTGTATTTATATAAGTTCAAATATTTAGGCCATTACAAAGGCCTCATGAGCCATGTTCCTACACTACATTGAGGCTGTAAGTTAATCGGCTTTGAACCAGAATAACATAGCCAATATTAGAGATACGCTCTTTTTTTCTCACATAGGAAATGGGTTTTGAAAACCCGAATGCCGGCATATACCGAAAGAGTTTAATAGACAATAGCCTTGTGTATATCTTACCAGGCTTTTTAGAAAAATTATTGCAAAAAGGCATACAATTCTGTCGCGGTTAGTACACCACCTTTTGAGAAATCTTGTCGAAATTGGCCTATCTTCTGAACGAAGTTACTAGTAAATAATTAATATGAATAATATAGACGATGGGGAGATAGATCCTTTATTGGTCGAAAAGCATGAGAAGTATTTTCGTTTGTGTATGCAATCGTTGCCGTCTAAAGCACAATCAGAAGATTCTAACCGATTATCCATAATATATTTTTGTTTACATGGTTTAGATCTACTAGGTAAATTAAGCTTGACTGAAATTGAAAAGAAAGACTACGCTGCACAGATATATGCACATAAGATTGTAGATCCATTGGGAGAGATTGAATCGTTCAGACCGAGCCAAACATTCAAACTAACGATAAGAGAAAAGAGTTATGATTTGCCCAACTTATCGGCTACATTTTTTGCATTGATCAATTTATTGGCTTTAGAATCAGACTATTCAAAGGCGTTAGATAGACATAAAATAATGAAATTTGTAAGAAAATGCCAGGTTACAAGTGGGCGTAATAAAGGAGCATTTAAGCCTGTTTTAGATAAAAACAGTGATCCATTCGGCGAAATTGACTTGAGACACTGTTATATTGCTGCTAGCATAAGAAAACTATGTAAATATGATGAGTTACCGGTAAGTGAGAGGAAAAATGACATAAATGAGCAAGAATTGGTAAGGTTTGTCCTCGAACGGGTTAATTTTAACGGGGGGTTTAGTTCAAATAAATTCACGGAGTCACATTCAGGGTTAACCTTCTGCGGCATTGCTACCTTAAGATTGTTGGGATATGACTTTACGAAGCACGCCCTGTGGGTTGATATAACCACAAATTGGCTTGTGCATAGACAAGTTGATTACTTGTCTCCAGTGTACAAGGAACTATCTTATGCCTACTGGGTGGAAGAAGATAATGGTGGCTTCAATGGAAGAGAAAATAAATTCAGTGATACTTGCTATTCATGGTGGTGCTCTGCCAGTTTAAATCTATTGGATCCTAACGGATTACAACTTATTAACATAAAACAAGCGATTCGATATTTATTAAATAAAACACAGAACTCATTATTGGGTGGTTTTGGAAAGGATTGCGGATCATTTCCTGATCCATTTCATTCATTCCTTGGATTGTCCTCATTGGCACTCTATAAATCAATTCAAAAGCATAATTATGGAGGAGAGAAAAGTCTACAGGATATTGACGAAACATTAGTCATCACTAAAAGACTGAGAGAGTTCTTCAACACCCATATCCAATTTTAGTATCCTGTAATATAGAATAGTATATCCTGTCCTGTACATAATTGGTTCAGTGAAAAGTAGCATAATATCATTCAACGAACTTATTTCTACACTTCTTGCTCTAGACAATTTTACAAATAGATATAGAAACAATTAGAAAATTTGTACACCTTTTGTTGATTAGAAGGATATAATAGTATTCATTTTTTTCTCGGATAATATTCAAAACATTGGCCTCGCTGAAACCACCAGTAAATTTAATTTACGTTCGATCCTTGCAAAGAATCCATTTTGTTTCAATCCAATTCTAACACCAACATCCCATCCTAATGGTTTCCGGTGTTTCCGAAGTATCAGAGGCCGCACTAGAAATGGCTCCACAACAGCAGTTACCCCCAAAGACTACGACACATCTAATTTCGGGGGCAGCTGCTGGGTTGATATCTGCGATTTCGTTGCAACCATTTGATTTGTTAAAGACAAGGTTACAACAGCAACAGAGGTCTAATTTGAAATATAGGACAACCATATCTAAAGAATTAAAAAAGTTGACCCATATTAAGGACTTGTGGAGAGGTGCATTACCTTCTACTTTGAGGACATCTATTGGAGCCGGTCTTTATTTCACGATATTGTCATCTGCTAGAAATCGGATATCGAACTATAAAATGAGTTCGGATAATGTATCAGATACAAGTGTATTGCCCAAGTTATCCCCAGTCGAAAATTTGGCTACCGGATTTGTTGTTAGAGCCATAGTAGGTATTACTACAATGCCCATAACGATAGTGAAAACAAGATATGAATCCAACATCTATAACTACAATTCAATGTACGAGGGCTTTGAAAATATCTATCTTGATGGTAATCAAAAAGGCCAAGGTTCATTGAAAAATTTCTTCAAGGGATCACTTGCTACTTTAGCCAGAGATTGTCCGTATGCTGGTTTGTATGTTTTATTCTACGAATCGTTCAAAAACGACGTCATGACGAAGATAGTGCCTCCGATAAATGAAAATGAAAATGGCCCCATTACAAGATCTACCATCATAAATACCAGTGCTGCAATCTTAGCGGCCTCTGTATCGACTACTATTACTGCTCCATTTGATGCTATAAAAACAAGACTTCAATTATCTTCTATTGTAGCTTCCAAAAAGATGACTTTATGGTCTGCCACTAAAGATTTAATGAGAGAAGAAGGGGGTGTTAAAAACCTATTTAGAGGTTTATCGTTAAGATTTGGAAGGAAGGGTCTTTCATCCGGTATAAGTTGGTGCATTTATGAAGAACTAATTAAATCTAATTTTGCCCAAGTTATTATAACTAAATCTGACAAAAAGCTTGTATAATTCCTTGTATATATTGATTCTATAGTTTATAAACATACCAGTTATTCATTCTGTGCGCTTACACTAGCAGAATATGAAGCCTCGGAACCTTTTCGCACCCCCGCTCATTTTAATGACTAAAAATCCAGTTCATAGATTTATCAATCTATAATACTATTATCTTGTTTTTTATTAAGGGTAATGAACAACGAATTAATTAATAGTGCGGTCAGTTTTTTGAAGGATGCCAATGTGTCATCTTCTCCTTTGAACAAAAAAATTGAGTTCTTGGAATCAAAAGGTCTTAATGAACAAGAAATCGAGGAAGCGTTGAAGCGAGCTAATGGACAAAATTCCTCCAATCAACAGGCAAGTAGTCAGCAACAGGTGGCACAACAACAACAACCATTATCATCCCAGCCACCTATTGATTATTATAATGTGGCTACACCTCAAATTCCAGAAAGGACGTGGCAAGACTACTTTATCATGGCTACGGCTACAGCTGGAGTAACATACGGGTTATACCAAGTCGTTTCAAAATATTTGATACCAAGCATTATCCCTCCTACGCAGAAATCTATTGATGGTGATAAGGCTAAGATTGATGAAGAGTTTATCAAGATAGATAAGTTATTAGAACAAATGTCTATGGAACAGAATGAGATCAAAGAATCAAACGAATCAAAATTGAAAGAAATTGATATTGTCATCGAAAATGTTAATGATTTCCTTTCTAAATACAATAAAGACAAGATGAAATTTGATGATGATTTACGGTTGATGAAATTGGAAATAGATAATTTGAAAAACAGCATTGAAAAGAATATGCTGCTGACAAAAGAAAATATTCGAGACGAGTTGAAAGACATTGCTGAAGAATTGACGTCTTTAAAGCAATTGATTAAGGTAAGATCTGAAAAGGCTGCTTCGAATGACTCTGCTGGTTCATCGAGAAAAATCGCCCCTGTATCTTCAATCCCTTCTGCGTCGGAGATCTTAAAGAAGGCGAAAACAGGAAGTTCCAATGGTTCCAATAAATCTAAAACACCTAATAGCAATCATACACTGGAAGAATCGTCCACCAACACTGCTCCATATTCCGATGCAACTGCTAGTGAGTCCTCTAAAACATCTGCGTCCCCTAAGGGTGTATTTGCAGCAGGCATACCAGAATGGCAATTAAAGCATAAACAACAAGAAGAAGAAGAAGAAAAAATGAATCAGAATGAAAAGGAAGATAATCCACCTCCTCACTCAGAGTACAAACCTCATACTGACCCAGGCACCAATGATAATGTTGTTAAAACTAGTCTCGCCAACGTAGGCGTTCCATCTTGGCAATTATATTCCAATACTAAGGATGGTTCTAAATCAGAATCAAATGTATCTGACAATATTCCGTCATGGCAATCCAATGGTTCTTCCTAAGTGTACTTCTCTTTAATATTATAGTTATTTGGGTACATATTTATACTTAAATATACTCACGTGTAGGTTGTCTAATACCGAAATATTTGGCGCGTTGAAAAATCGACAATAAATTTATACAGTGAATTCTCTCTTTTTATAAAAAATAGAACCAATTAAGTATTATAGCAGGCTTAAGTTAATAAATCTTGTTGAACTGCATAAGTATTGATATTACACTCGTTTAATTCAGTTCATTTATTTTCTTTTCACTTTTGATTTGCTTTATTTTTTTTTCATAACACTTTTTGTTCACATTATCTTTTTACAGCATTTTCAAGTTCTTTTTTCAGTTTGATTCAATTTGGATTTGGTCAGTTTGATTTATTGTGTGGTTATTACTAAAACGTATAGAATAGGCTTTTCTAAGGGAAAGGTTTTTGGGTATTTGCATTTTTGTCTTTTTGTCCATTTTAAAGGTTTTCATTGAACGAGAGTCCCCTACTAAAAAATATTGCATAACATGTCGTCATCAATAGCGACAAGTTCAACTACTACGCCTATTTATACTAAAAAGAGATTGGAATTGATTCCTTTCAACAGTCAATTGGAAGTGATTGACAAAGCTATTTTAAATGATTCCAAAACACCGTTGAATTCAAATCAATATGCCAACATTCATCGCTCTGGTTACCATAATAATGGCAATAATATCAATCACTCACATAATCAAAATCTGCAAAATAAATATGCATTAGCTGCTGTGGCTGCTGCTGCTGCTGTACAACAACAGCAGCAGCAACAACAACAGCAGAATTACATGCTTCAACAACAATCACAACAACAACAACAATATAAAGATATCAATCCATATATGTTTCATACTCAAATGGGATTTAATAAGGAGCAAAATGATTTGTCCTCGTCTTCCTCATTGTTATCAGAAAATAATGCTCCATTACCGTATGATTTTCAAAATTTCATAACGTCAAGCGGAAGTAATAACTCAGTGACTCCTGCATCTGCTTCACTCAACCAGCTGTCAACTGTTGAATTGCAAACTCCTTCACTTCAATTACAAATGCAACCACAAATTCAAAACCTATCTCAACCTCCGATTCCTGGTTTCATTTTTGATCCCATGGCTTCTGATAAAAGTAAGATCAAGCCAAATTCACCAAGCTCCCTGCAATCACAAACTACAGCAGCTTCTAGTAAGGGTAGTAACAGTTCCCCTCCAAGTTTGTTTTTGTCTACATCTAATGCAGGAGCAAATATGATAAATTTGGCATCTTCCAATAATCCTGTTCCAACTAATTTTTTAGAGTCACCATCTTTATTACCAGATGTTAACAATATTTCAAATCACTGGGCAACTAATGGCTCTAATACTAATTCTGTTAATCATTCTTCAATTTGGGGAGCTAATCCTTCTGTGCCATCTTCTTCCATGGCACCTTCAAACTTAGGAAATCTAGACTCGAAGTCTGAAAGTAGGATTTCTATTCAAAATAATTTTGGTGGTTCAATGTGGTAATAGTAATACGAGTCTTTTTTTATATAATTATTACTTTATATGTTAAATTTATGAGGCTACATCATTTGTTCATTCCTCCTTGGTCGTATTTTTGATTTTGATTTTGGTTTTACATGTACATGCTGGTATTTTATGTTTTAATTAATATTAATTAAAATTCTTAAAATATTAAACTTTTTACGTTTGAATTATTAATTGGAGGATATAGAGGTTTTGTTTATAGGTATATATATGTATGTTTTATTATTCATTCGTATGACAAAATGAGCCATATTTTTCGAGCGCTCTCAAAATATTTGAAGATAAGTTTAACAAATCCAGTAAATAGAAAAACATCATGACTTCTCTGACAGCTCCCATATCGCTACATAGCCTTGTGAAGCTATGCTGCAAGAGAAAATCAGCGAGCAAAGTTTTTGTCTCATTGTACAACCAATTGGAGGAAAAATCGACTATTCAAGATAATGATTATTTGTCGAACGTCTTACAACCTGATACAAAGAATAAGTCAAAAGGAGAAATCATTTTAATAAGAGAATACGCTTTAACATTAGCAATATCTTCCCAAAGTCTGTTGGAGAAATTCTGGAAATTTTTACCTGAACTCGTCTTGCAAAATCAAATCCGATACTTAATTGATTTAAACAATATTTTATTGGCAAGGTCACCTATAGAAAAGCCTTCAAGTGATACATTTAAACAAATTTTTAATAATCACTTTTTTAATTATACCTCCAATTACGTATCGAGTTTGACTCTGAGCAGATCAGACGCTCAATTGTCTTTGTTAAATCAAATCATAATGGTATGGTGCTCTGTAATTAAGAAGACACCATTTCACCTAAATGCAACAGCTTTCAAGCAATTGGCTATAAAAATTGTATCTTATTTAACTGAATCTAATTTACAAAAGCTGTTGCAATATTTTATGTCTAATACGGCTTCTATATTGAATGCAGATGACTTGCAAGTTGATCTGATTCAGAATTCAAATGATTCAAGAATTGCGGCAATTAGAAGTACTACCACGACACAATTAGTCAATAATATATCCTCAATAAACCCAAAGTCTAGAAAAGCAACACAATTAAATATTATCAAAAGGTATCTTTGGTTAAACTCTATTATGAAAAATTGGAAATTTAATAACGAGATGTTCTTAAGACGATTCGAGCAAAATTTCGTACCAAATTCTCTGCCAAATTTAAAGAAGCCTTATTTTCTTGCGTTTGAATTAATAAGTGCCTTATTTGGGGGAATTGTTATTTCGATTTGCTCCAAAGAATCGAAGTACGTTTTATTCAACTGGAAAAATTTTCTTATTACTAGACTTCCAACTTTGTTAAATAACATTAAATTTACCACACATGTTACTTCTGGATCTGAGGATTCCACTACTAAGCAAGAAACTTTGGAAGACGCAATTATAAATGTATTTAATTCTTTTGAAGAACCAATCAACAAAACTTTAAGCAGATTTCACTTGGATAATGCATCTACTTGTGATCTCCGTCAGACATTTATAAAAAGTTGTATATATCACAAGCTTATTCCGGCCAGTACCTATCATAAATTATTCACAGCTGATACTGCCGTAACGACTCAGACCTTGAATAATGCCATCAATCAAATTAACCAAATAGCATCAATAAGAGATGACTTCGAAAAAAGATTATTGCAGATTAATACTGAGTTCACATCTTTAGAAGATTCGGGCCTAATCGAATATATTAATTGCTTGCCGCAGTTACTAGAATTCCTGGCACATAAGCAATTGGAACTAAGCGAAACGATTATTCAAGTAATTGATCATTTGATCGCTGAAAAAAATATTGAAAAACTACATAGATTGTTATTGTCAGTTTGCAATAACCTTAGAACTTTGAACCTAATCTTCTTCAATTCTAATGGCGGACCTTTTACAATATTATACAAGTTGATTAATTACATTGACAGTGAAGATTTTAATGCTGATGATGATGATAATTTTCAAGAAACATATGCTTTTTTTGGTATTATCATTCTTGCAATACTCTTGATTATTGAAACATTTAAGATTGATTATTCGCAAATTGCAGTTACTAGTTCTTATGCCATTGATTACATAAATGAGTTTTACTACAGATTATGTGATAATTTAACAAATGTATCTACTTCTGATACGGAAGAAGATAATACAATAATTTCAAATTATAATGGTTTGATAAGTGATTGGATTAATGCGTTGTTTGATGATAATAATGAAGGGCTTTCGGATGACTTAATAAAATCGGTCAATGTTAAACAGATTTATAAAATGATTCCTATTATATATCAACAGTCGATCATTGCTACTAATTCTAATAAAATTGACATTAAGATATTAAATAATGGAATCGATTACTTATCACAAATGTTCTTGATCCCTTGCACTTTAAATATCATTAAATGGTTATTGAGGAGAATTTGGGCAGATGATCCTACTTTAGACTGTTTGCCAGTTCAAGTGTTGCACGAATTGATAAAATCAAATATGGGTGAGAACGATGAGTCAGTTAGTGAATCTAAGTTATTTTTCCAAATAGTGTTAAAGATAAGTGGTAATTCGATAATATCGACATTGAAGAAGTTGAAAGATTGGGATAATTCTAATTTAATTAAAGAAATCATAGAGAAAGTATCCAAGAGCGTTGATCCAATGTATTTGGAAGAAGATTTGAACTTGAAGTTAAACGAGAAAATGAATTTATGTGAACAACTCAAGACCAAAGTGCTTTCTTTAGTCAGTAGCACGAATTCATACGACTATCAATTTTTAAATTTATTTTCTTCTATCGATAAGAACCATGATATATTGAGATATATTATTGAAGAAATAACTATATACCAAAAGACGAGCGGAAATGAAGACACTAAGCTATTTATTAATTTATCTGTATTTATGGTCTTGCTTAACGCTATTGATACTATTGATGACAAGAAATATTGGATCCAACATATAAAGGAACCTAATGCTCCTAGTCCTAGCAATATTGCAGCCGAAAAGAAATTTGGCATACTGATGGATTACCATTATTCTAGCATTTTTAACAATTCAGATGAAATATCTAATAGTGACTATTTATTTGGTGGTGAAAATACTAATTCTTCAGAAGAAATCGAAAGTTTGAAGAAAAAAATCGGACGGCATGAAAGCTTGTTAAACGAATTCAACCATATCAATGATTTTTGTGATATTAAAGAGCAATCTACGTTTCTCAGATCATTAAAAACGCTCAGAGATAAATTGATAGACGAGTTGGAAGCTTTCAACCTCTAAGTCACGAATGTTCAAAATGCTGTTTTGTATCTCTAATATTCATATTGACTCAATATCTGGTTAATTAATGTGTATATACGGTTATTTAAATAGCCAATTGATGGTAAAATCAAGCTTTCTCACCAAGGACTTCATCCATGTTTTGGATTACTGAAACTTCGGCGAAGGAATCTTTGTCTTCATCAAGGTTCGATTTGGGCCCTGAGAACTTCTTGTAGCCATAAACGAAGTAGTATACGAGAGAAAGAATCCAAATTCCAACATTAATAACACAAGTATAGTTCATCGTTGAACTCGTAACCGACTTATTATCTGGGAACATGCACAATATTATAACATATGCAATCCAAACGACTGTCGTAATATGGATTATTTCTGTCCAAAAAGAACCTAAATAAAATGGACCTGGCTTAAATCTCGAGCGGCCTACTGGCAATAATACCAATAAAACAGGCATTCCCCAAGCCAAATAATTGCCAGCAACAGCTAGAGAGAATAGCGCATTTGCAGCCGTAGTATCAATTAGGATAAGCAAACCTAAAATTAATGATAAGCATCCACTGAAAATGGTAGCCCTGACAGGGACTTTTATTCTAGGATTTATAACCTTAACAAAGTTATGGAAAAACGGCAACCCATCATCTCTAGCAAAAGCCCATACTTGTCTCGAAGCCGCTATTAAAATAGAAGCACCCATAAGATATTGTGCAAAGGCAATCAAAGACATAAACGCAACAGCCCAACTCTTTCCTAATGCGTCATATATAATTTGAGCCATTGCCAGGCCAGTTGAACTATCTAAGACAGCTGCCACATCTCCATCTTTAATTGCGACGCAGGAAACAATGCAAATTAACCATCCAACTACCCAACAAACAAAAATTGAACTTAAAATACCTATTGGTACTGATTTTCTAGGATTAAGTGCTTCTTCGGATAAATGCAAACATGAATCATAAGCACCGATAGTCCTGAACGTGTTAGTACTGAATATTCAATAAATTCGAATAAAAGACAATAAATATACTTACCAAATAGCTGGCATCCAAGAGAGCATGAACGACCAACCTTGATCCCATGTTCTAAAGTTCTCGTTTTTTGCAAAAATAAACTTAGCGTTATTGAACTTGTAGTTCTGAGACACTCCAACAGGGATTGCAATAAAAAATAATATGATAATGAAAACATTTATAACAATGGAAAATGTTTGCAATGTAGCAGTGTGCTTCGTTGTTGCACAACAGAGTAAAATATGCGACACAACACATGCAGCAAACACCCCATAGATACTTCCATCAGTAATGTCAAAATTGCCGTCCCTTGATATATAAATAGCAGAAAGTATCTCTGTTGCAAATCCATAATTAATCAGGCATATCCCACCACACAATGCTAAAGAATTTGAGCATCCTATCATGAAGCTTAGTGGTGTCCGGATATAATCCGGTGCATAATAATTGGTCCAATAATATAGACCACCGGATGTTGGAATCAGAGAACTTAAAATGGACATCAGTGTCCCAATACATAAAATGAATAATCCGCTCACAAACCAACCCCATGTCAAACCAACTGGGCCGGCCTCCAACCCCGTAGCTAAAGTAGACACAATGGAAGGTAATAATCCCATAATTGAAAATGCTATTCCAAAAACCTGTAAAGAATTGTACGATCTATTCAATTCTTGTTTATAACCTATCTGTGCCAAAAGATCTCCTTCATCTACTGCCTCCTCTTGGTTGATAGCACGAATTTCTGATCTATTGGAAACAATTTGGTTTAAATGATCTCCAGCTCTCGATCTAATGCCCTGAAGACCATGAGAAGTAATTGACTGAATATGTGATTTTGTAGGATTCATTTTGTACACTAAACCTATCCTCTATAACTCTACAACAGCTTATATTTTCCAATTCTGGCCCTTTTATAGTATAATTACATCGTACATAATATTCCAACTGATAAGACATAGCAAAAGCCGTTATCTCCAAGCAATCTCACTTGCCTAATTTGGAAACCGCTACCGAAAATATTTGCAGCAAAGCAAATAAATTTATTTACTGATGGCTTTTACTTCTATAGACGAACTAGGCCTTTAACGAAGAATTAGCAACTTATATGGCCACATTTTCAGTCGCTTATCGTATTCATAAGTTAGTTAAAGTAATAATTAAATATTTTTTTTACACAAACTCCTGATTTACCATATTAGGTTATTAGTAATGATCAATATGGTTAATTATAGTAAAGCATAAAAAAATATAGATAGAAACAAAATAGAATAGTCTTATCTCTAGCTTATTAGACGTGCGGTAACATATCACGCAATTCAGTCATCTTGTTACTATAAAGTGACGTTTTATAGGTCTAGGGCATAGAAATAATTCAAATTAATTATTCAGGTAGTATAGATTATTATAGAAGCAATGTATATATATGTATGTGCAATTTAGAGATTATAATGCTTTATAAACCTTTCGCTGGAAATAAGTTAATGGGTATGAAATAAGTTTTGAGTAATTGGGCAAATTTTTTTTTGGTGATAACTGTAGAAGCAAATTATAGACGCGTCACAGATCGTAAAAAAATCTAGTAACATTTATTAAGTTAATTCTTCTTATATGTACTATAGCATTGTTAATGTCACAACTGGAAAAAAGACCACTTGAAACTGATTATCATGATCAAGCACATTCCCTTCCTGCCATATCTCAGAGTATAGTCAGTTCTCAGATAGAACTTTCAGAGTCTCAAGAACAATTACTAAAGAAAGTGAAGAGACCCACAGGTACAGAAGAGCCAACCGAATTTGAGAGAGAGCTTTTAGATATGACCCAAAATGCTGGGAAATTAGGGAATGAGGAAGACCAGAAGTGGGATAGGCCGCCACTTCCTGAAACATTTGATCCTAGTACTATGGACGTTACATTTCAACAATTAGACGCCGAGGAAACTATTATAGGAGATAATTCTTCAGCAAGATTCTTTGGAGTTACCAAAGAAGGGCATACGGTGTTGTGTAATGTCACAGGATTTTTGCATTATTTTTACGTCCCAGTTCCTAAGGGATTTTTTAAAGATCAGCATTTGTCAGGGTTTATCAATTATATGAATAACAATTACCAAGGTATAGATAATATTGAAATAACATTAAAAGAATCTATATGGGGCTATAATAAGAATCTTAAAACTCCATTCTTTAAAGTGGTCGTCAATAATTCAAAGAATATTAGTAAAATCAGAACTGCCTTTGAAAGGGGTGAAATTAGCTACGAGAATTTGTTCCCACCACAGAATGTTTCGTATGATAATATTAACTACTTATTAAGGCTAATGATAGATTGTAAAATCACTGGTATGTCTTGGATTACTTTACCCCAGGGTAGATACGAAATGGTAGATCCTTTTCTTCAAATATCGACATGTCAAATTGAATGTTCTATAGATTATAAGGATTTAATCTCACATCCGTCTGAAGGTGACTGGTTAAATTTGGCTCCACTTCGTATTTTATCTTTCGATATTGAATGTGCTGGTAGAAAGGGAATATTTCCAGAAGCAGAATACGATCCTGTAATCCAAATTGCTAATGTCGTTCTGAAGGCTGGAGAACTGAGACCGTTCGTGAGAAATGTGTTTACAGTTGACACTTGCTCTTCAATTATTGGCTCTCAAATATTTGAGCATAAAACAGAAGAAGAGATGTTGATGCATTGGAGGGAATTTATTGTTAAAGTGGATCCTGATGTTATAATTGGTTATAATACTGCCAATTTCGATATACCTTACTTATTGGATAGAGCAAGAGCTTTAGGGTTGAAAAACTTTCCATATTTTAGTAGACTTAGTAACGTTAAACAAGAAGTCAAGGACGCTGTATTCAGTTCCCGTGCTTATGGTACAAGAGAAAATAAAGTTGTGAATATAGATGGAAGAATGCAACTAGATTTATTACAATTTATTCAAAGAGAATATAAATTGAGATCATATACATTGAATTCTGTTTCTGCTCACTTTTTAGGTGAGCAAAAGGAGGATGTTCATCATTCAATTATATCTGATTTACAAAATGGTACCAAGGAAACAAGACGACGTTTAGCGGTTTATTGTTTGAAAGATTCTTATTTACCATTGAGATTGCTAGATAAATTGATGTGTCTTGTTAATTATACGGAAATGGCAAGAGTGACTGGTGTTCCATTTTCGTATTTATTAGCAAGAGGCCAGCAAATCAAGGTTATATCTCAATTATTTAGAAAGTGTTTGGAAGATAATATTGTGATACCTAATATGAAAAGTGAGGGATCCAACGAAGAGTATGAAGGTGCAACAGTTATTGAGCCTATTAGAGGATATTATGATGTGCCTATTGCAACATTGGATTTCAGTTCCTTGTATCCGTCTATTATGATGGCACATAACTTGTGTTACACAACATTATTGAATAAGCAAACTATTAAAAATTTCAATTTGACTGAAGATGATTATACATTGACTCCAAATGGTGACTATTTCGTTAAAGACCATAAAAGGAAGGGTATTTTGCCTACAATTTTGGATGAATTATTGACAGCAAGAAAGAAAGCAAAGGAAGATTTAAAGAAAGAAACTGATCCATTTAAAAGAGATGTCTTAAATGGTAGACAGTTGGCTTTAAAAGTATCAGCTAATTCAGTTTACGGTTTCACTGGTGCAACAATCGGAAAGTTACCATGTCTTGCAATTTCTTCATCTGTTACGGCATTTGGTAGAGAGATGATTGAAAAGACTAAAAATGAAGTTCAAGAATTCTACTCCATTAAAAACGGTCATCCATTTGATGCGCAGGTGATTTATGGTGATACCGATTCTGTCATGGTCAAATTTGGATATGAAGATTTAGAAAAATGTATGCAGTTGGGAGAAGAAGCTGCTAATTTTGTTTCTACGAAGTTCAAAGATCCCATAAAGTTGGAATTCGAAAAAGTCTATTTTCCGTATTTATTAATTAACAAGAAGAGATATGCGGGATTATATTGGACAAACACAGAAAAGTATGACAAGATGGATACCAAGGGGATAGAAACAGTCAGAAGAGATAACTGCCGTCTAGTTCAAAATGTTATCACTAAGGTATTGGAGTTTATATTGCAAGAAAGAAATGTTGATAAAGCTGTCAGATTTGTGAAACAAACAATTGCAGATTTATTACAAAATAGAGTTGATTTGTCGCAATTGGTTATTACCAAAGCGTATTCAAAGCACGATTATTCAGCTAAGCAAGCACATGTTGAATTGGCAGAAAGAATGAAGAAGAGAGATCCGGGGTCGGCTCCAACATTAGGGGATAGAGTTGCATATGTTATTATAAATTCTTCTAGTTCCAAAAATTATGAAAAATCTGAAGATCCTTTATATGTATTGGAGAATTCTTTGCCAATTGATGTCAAATATTATTTGGAGAATCAATTATCTAACCCGTTGATGAGAATCTTTGAACCAATTTTGGGTGAACGAAAGGCAAAAGAAGTATTATCGGGAGCTCATACAAGAACAATAAAGATGTCGGCACCAAAGACGGGTGGGTTAATGAGATTTGCTAAAAAAGCAGAACTTTGTAAGAATTGTAAATCCCCATTAAAGGCATCGAATCATGGTGCATTATGTGAAAATTGTGTTTCAAAGGCACCAGAATTATATGGTAATGCACTTGCACAGATGAACTATTTGGAAAATAAATTCTCAAGATTATGGACCGAATGCCAAAGATGTCAAGGATCTTTGCACCAGGAAGTTTTATGTTCGAACAAGGACTGTCCTATCTTTTATATGAGAAAAAAAGCACAGAAAGATGTTTTCCAACAATCTCAAGAGCTTTTAAAATGGGATGAAACAGTTTGGTAGAACTACTTGACGTATGTATCTACAATTATAGAATAATAAACCGTTTAATAAAATAATATTTAAATAAATCGTATGTAGTACTATAAGCGTGACTAATTAATTAAATCAAGTAGAAGGACGGAAGCTAAGATTGAGAAATATTCGTCTTTCCAAAAAATTCCATGCAAAGTATACCAATGTGAAAATAGAAATATGCAATAAATATTAATCAAGGTATTCAATCCTTGAAGAAGAATTGTCTAAATCCATTGAGTCAGAGTTAGGAGACTTAGGCTTAACAAAAATAGAGCTCTCAGTAACAGATCTATTATTCATAGACAACTTGCCTGGTCTACCATTTACTATGACATCATTTGAATTGGATTTTTTCATCTTAGGACTTGCAAAAGTAGCACCATCAGAGGTCGGAGAAGTAGACAGGCCATTGTAGTTACTGCTGCTATTAGGACTAGAACCTATATTAAGCAAATTTGAGTTTGGGATTTCAGAACCTTCTATCGAAGATTTTTTCAAATTTTTGGCAAATTCTGATGATCTATTACTATTATTTTGTTTTGACAATTCTTTCAATTGTTTGATATTATGAATACATTTACTAATTGTTTGCATCAACAATCTTGGTTTCAATGGTTTTGAAACATAATCATCCATACCTTTGGCCAACGACTTTTCTCTATCACCCAACATTGCATGGGCTGTTAATGCAATTATAGGAGTTCTGAAACTCAAAGAATCGATTGGATTCGTTTTCTTTTCCCATTGCCTAATCTTTTCTGTTGCTTCAAAACCTCCCATTACCGGCATTTGCACGTCCATCAATACAACATCGTACTTTGTCTTCTGAATCGCTTCAAAGGCTTCTAGACCATTTTCAACCACTTCAACATGATGTCCTTGTTTTTCTAAAATCTTAACAGCTAATTTTTGATTAACTAAATTATCTTCAGCTAATAGTATATTGTAGGAAGCTGATTCATCAGTATTCTGAGCAATCGATCTTGATTCTAATGCAGGGATTAACGCACTAGCCAAATCACTTATTGTGCAAGGCGTGTTACCATATGAGGATATACCTAAATCGATACATACCCTCATATTCAACTCGGGAATAGAATGATGTAATAATACTAACGGAATATACTTCACTTCTGGTAACAAACGCAATTTCTTGGCTGTTTCGATCGAATCAATCATGATTATATCATATCTAACAGGTTCAGTCAAGTTAGCATCTTTGATATTATCAACAATTACTGGATTCAAGCCCAATTCAAGTGCACCATTTTTAATGTCATCTAATTCATCTGTTGTATGTTCAGTGGATATGAATAAAATATAATGGGCGCAAAATGGTAATAATTGTTCAGTTTGACGAGTATATCTAATTGCAGAGGGAGCAACACTAACAGTAAAATAGAAGTTCGAACCCTCACCATAATCAGATGTAACCCAAATTTCACCTCCCATTAAATGAATCAATTGCTTCGAAATTGATAAACCTAAACCAGTACCACCGAATTTTCTTGTGGTTGAACCATCAGCCTGACAGAAAGTGTCAAAAATTAGTCCTAGCTTATCCTTTTCAATACCAATACCGGTATCACTAACACAGAACTCTAATAATAACCTTTCACTGTCTTCAATAATCCTAGTTGATTTTTTAACACTTACACTAACACTACCTTTCTTGGTGAACTTTATAGCATTACCTGCTAAATTCAAGATTACCTGCCTTAATCTGAACGAGTCACCAATTAAATTATCTGGAAATGAAGAATCGCACTGATAAGTTAAGTCCAAAGACTTTTCTATCGCCTTAACTGCTAAAGTCTTCAATGCACCAAAGACAGTACCCCTTAGTGAAAAATCAATTTGTTCCACTGTCATTCTATTAGCTTCAATCTTCGAAATATCCAAAATATCATCTATAATGGTTAATAATGAATTGGCTAAATTATGAACAATAGACAACATTTCTCTTTGATATTGTGTTAATTCCGTATCTAATGATAATTGTGTCATACCAATGATACCATTTAAAGGTGTTCTAATCTCGTGGGACATATTAGCCAAAAATTCTGATTTGGCACTATTAGCTAATTCAGCAGCTTCCCTGGCAGCAGTATTCCGTTGAATAGATTCTCTTAAATTCAAAACCATTTGATTAATTTTGGTTTTTAAAGCATCCATTTCACCACTTGCTTCAACAGTAATAAATCTTGTGAAATCACCATCGGTAGCTGCCGCAGTAATCTGAGCGAACGCTCTCACTTGAGATGTTAAATTGGAAGCCATAGTATTGACATTACTGGTAATTTCTTTCCATAAACCATCGACATCACTAACTTGGGCTTGAATACCTAACTTACCATTAATACCCACATCTCTTGCAACCTTCGACACTTCTGATGCGAAAAGCTGCAAAGAATCCACCATCTTATTGATTGTATTCTTCAATTGCAATATTTCACCTTGGGCATGAACATCAATCTTTTGAGACAAGTCACCATGGGCGACAGCAGTTGTAACAGTAGCAATAGATCTAACTTGATTTGTTAAATTAGTAGCCATTAGATTAACATTCTCAGTAACAGCCTTCCATGCCCCTTCGACATCTTGCACATTAGCTTGTCCACCTAGAATACCAAGAGTACCAACCTCGCGAGACAATGTGGTAACCTCCAATGCAAAATTCTGTAATCGATCCACCATTTGATTAATAGTTAATTTCAAATCCAAAATTTCACCCTTACAATCAGCAGTGACTTTCTTTGATAGATCACCCTTGGCAACAGCAGTAGTAACATTCGCAATATTTCTGACTTGAGTTGTCAAATTAAGAGCCATAGCATTTACATTATCAGTCAATTCTTTCCAGATACCTTCGACACCTTCAATAAGGGCCTGCCCTCCTAAAATACCTAAAACACCAACATCTCTAGCAACCTTTGAAACTTCGAAAGCAAATGTCCTTAATTGATCCACCATTGAATTAATGGTCATTTGTAATTGAAGAATTTCTCCTTGAGCATGTACATTGATCTTTCTTGATAAATCACCTCTCGCAACAGCCCTTGTAACGTCTGCAATCTCTCTAACCTGGTTTGTCAAATTAAGAGCCATAATGTTAACATTATCAGTTAAAGACCTCCAAATTCCTACACTGCCTTCATTTTTCGCCTGACCTCCTAGTTCACCATTGGCGACTTCAGTTGCAACTTTCGTCACCTCATTTGCAAATGCTTGCAACTGGTCCATCATAGTATTAATAGTAATCTTCACCTTTAAAATTTCCGGGTCAGACTCAACAGTATGGATTTCAACTTTCTTCGATAGGTCCCCCATTGCAACTGAAATCACAACAGTACCTATTTCAGACAACGCTTGCTTGAAAGCTTTGTTTGCAGATTTAGAGGTATCCAATTCATTATTTAATGCTTTAATTTTGACATCCTGAGACTTGATGTGTCTCAAAATATCATTTCGTATCTTTTCATGGTTCTCTTGAAAAAGCACCGGGTCCTCTAAAATTTTCATTAATTCCGGTGTACCCATCTCAACACTTGAACCGAATCGTGGCTTTTTGGATATTGGCAGAATCTTGGGCAAATGGACCTAATGCTACAACGAATCTAATAAAAAATGTCTGGTTAATTAATAGTCCACACCCTTACGAAATTTTCTTGTGTGCGTATCAACTCTTGATGGGGCTTTACAACAAATAACTTTGTGCTGTAAAAAATACGTTCCAATTTCAGTCCACAGTAAATGAAAGCAACGTTCGTACGATTTGCGCTATATTAAATACCTGAGCAGTTAAATATCAGTTAAATACTTGAGCACTTTATTCTAATTTTACCGCCTGTTAACTAAAAAAATATCAATTTAATTAACAATTAAAATTTCTTTATACGATACTTAATTTATAAGAATCCTCTTCCACTTTGTCTGGGATATACGTATCTACCAATCTGATATGAACCACTTTTTATCAAGAATATCAGTACGTTTAATTAGAAGTAATGATTATTACCGTTCATTATTTTTAGTGTTATGATTTATAGATTAACCAACATGGGTAGTGTATAACTCAAACAATTATGTAATTGATAATGAGTCTCAGGGGCGACATAAATTGACACTACACATTGACAAGAATAAAAAACAAAAAGAATAGGACTCCTCATCAGGGGCTCGAACCCTGGACATTTCGGTCGACTCTTTGACAGAAATCTTTAATCCTTAAAAGCCGAACGCTCTACCAACTGAGCTAATAAGGATAGTTCCCAAGATCCCTTGGAGAAAAGAGGGCCACATATATGAAACTACTAATATGTTTGAACTTATGTATTATATAGATGCTGATATCACGGTTCTAGGGGGATCACTTTATCTACTAAAACTGAGCCTATTTTTTGCAGGTGAAGATTTAAGGAAACTACAATAGATGAAGTATCTAAAGAATTCACATAGTCCTTAGTTTATTACCGATATATGTACATCTAAATTAAATTCAATTGTCTTAAAGCTTGACAGTTAGGCATTGGCATAGCCTCTGCCTGTCTCAATTTTTCGTAGTCCGTCGAGAACCAGCCTTGCGCATCTTCCATCATTTCATTCTTTTTGACTTGTTCCTTCGAGCACTTACCTCTTTTATCTTGTACGAATAAATTTTCTACTTTGTAGTCGAAATTCTTTAATTGCCTACCACTTAATTTTTTCTTATTTATGAAGTCGTTAGTCACATAAAACGGAATTTTGTAGGTTGGGGTGATTCTCTCAGTATTATATATTGGCGTAGGGGTGAATGAATAATCAGGGGATGACGACTCGGAAAATAATGATGATAATAACGGAACCAAAATGAATAGTATAATTGGTAAGAATTGCTTAATAGTTGTGATAAATGAAGGCTCTTCTTCTTGTCGTCTCTGTTGACGACGCTGACGTTGCTGGGCTTGTTGTTGTCTTGCTCTGGTATTACTGGCAAAAAATGGATGTTCGCCACCACCGAATGATTGGAATGTGAACCCGTTGTTCCCAAACGTAAATGCTGGTCCACCACTGGCATACCTATTACCACCGAAAAACAAATTAAAAATATCATCTTCAAAACCACCATTAAAACCGTTGGTTGTTGTGAACGGACTTCCTCTCATGCCTCCCATACCACTGGATTCTGGATGACTCGAGAACCTCGAATCAGGGTCTGATCCCGTTTGATCATATATTCTTTTTTTGGATGGATCACTTAAAACGCCCCATGCTTTATTTAAATATTTGAATGCTTCCGACGACCTTGGATGAGGATTTTTGTCTGGATGTAATTTCACAGCTAGCTTACGATAAGACTTCTTGATCTCCGAATCACTTGCAGTTTTTTCAACTGACAAAATTTCATAGTATTGATGAGGTTTATATGATAAGACTTTCAACACTATCTTCTCTTGATCATTACTGTAGCTAGACATGGTATCTTATCAAGGCGGCAACTCGATTGTTATGCTGGTGGAATAGTCTTTTCAATTAATAATTCCGCAATCAAAAATATGTCCAACTCTTCTGATACTGAAACTTAGATCAAAGCCTTGGATAAATATTCCTTTTAACCTTTTGGTATAAATTAAACAGTAATTGATTCAGTGCCCTTTTACTACAAAAAATCCCCAATCATTGACTAAAAGTACACGACATACAAAAGAATGTGGTGGAAAAAAGAATCTGGTTACGAAAAAGAAGATGGGGCGAGCTGGGAATTGAACCCAGGGCCTCTCGCATTCTTGTAGTAATCAATTTAGTTTCCTAAATCGTCGCCCAAAGCGAGAATCATACCACTAGACCACACGCCCTAATCATTAAGTTTGTAAGAGAACACAAGCATATATATACTGTGTATATATATAGCGTGTTGCAAAAGTTATACATCAGTGTTGCAAAATTTGATGTATAAATAGAGTAGAATATTCCTCAAGTCTCAAAAAAGAGAGTAAGGAAATTAGGAACTAATTATAGGTAGTTAAAGTTAGTCAGTTAGTTAAGAGTAATAAAGTAAGTTAAGCAAGGTTCTATAAGGTCAATAGAACATATATATCAGGTACACATAATTAATTACCATATTAGTACCCAGTTTCCTTACAAAGTTGTGAGAGAACACAAGCATATATATACTGTGTATATATAGAGGTAAAACAGTGTTGCAAAACTTGATATATAAATATTCCTCAAGTCTCAAGAAAGAAAGTAAGGAAATTAGGAACTAATTATAGGTAGCTAAAGTTTGTTAGCTAGCTAAGAGTAATAAAGTAAGTTAGCAAGGCTCTATAAGGTCAATAGAACATATATAAGTACAGATAATTACAATATTCGTCCCCGGTGGGTACTATAGAATTGATAGCGCGCCAGGCAAGATTGTGAATCACAGTAGAATTGGTTAGAATGTTAAGAATTTCAGAAGAGCAATTGTATGAGTTGATAAATGAATTAAGAGCAGAAAATGAAAGGAGAGATCTACTTCGGTCAGAAGAGAGAAATTATTCCGAGAACAGTTAGTTCGAGAAAGAGAATTAGCTCAAACGGAAGCCGTTGATAGAGAACCAAGAGTGTTTCTCACACTGACCAAAGTTACACCATATTCAGGAAATCTTACAAATCGGATCAGTTTAATTGTATCTACATGCCAAATTTACTTAATTCATTTTCTACTTTGTTATTTCTTATATTTTTAAAACTAATAAATATATCTTTAAAAATCCCACTAGAATCAAAGAGTTTAAGACCGAAATTCAAAGAATTTCAGAGGACCTCAGTCTCGACAATCAACAACTTATTACAGTAGCAGGAACAAATACAAATATGCAAGGAAAGACTAAAAAGTGGTTTCACGAATATGTAAAAAATGAGAAGTACCAAACAAGTACGTTTGATGAATTTATTCAGGTTATGGAAGCATATTTTGGCGAACGATATGACTTGCAATGGCATCATGCTCGTTTATTTGAGTTTGTCCGAAAGGGCTCAGTTGAGAAATTAATAGTCGTTATGATGAATTGATTGGGAATTTACCTTCCACATATTTATCAAGAAGTTAAAATGAATACTTATTTGGCTCAGTTGAAATCCCAAATTAAGAGAGAAGTTAAATGTAAAAACCAAACTACATTGAGAGAGGCTCAACGGTTAGCGATGATATATGATGATCAATATAATATTGGTTCATACAGAATAAACTATAGCTATAGAAAATCAAATGGCAAATATGTTCCTTGAGAAGAACATGAAAGCAGAGTCCAGAAAAATTACAGGAGCTCAGGAGTGTAATCCATAGAATTCATCTCATTCTAGGATCCAAACATACGGCAAGAAAAATCCAGGATATACCTAGTAGAATGCAGTTAAATGATCTGGTAGAAAATAGAAAGTTAAAAGACATATATATAGAATTAATTTAGTAGGAAAGGACTGCAAAATCAAGAAGAGAGATGTATCCAGCAAGAAAGAGACAACGTCATTATAAACTATTATAGGTCGTCGAAATTAGCTAGCTAGATAATATTACCTGCATATTTGTTTCATCCCCAAACTGGTTGTATTTATAAATATTCCATACCATTAGCAGAGTCAAAAAAAAACAGTGATGACAGATTATCCTACTGATACAATTCATCCTGGGATAAAAAGAACCTTCGCATTCTGTTAGGTTGCAAAACCCACAACCGTTTTTTCAAATTGCTAAAGATTTTGTTCGTATTCAATAAGCACGGGCATGAAATGAGTCTACAACAAACATCGAAGAGAATATCTCTTATGGATTTCAAGCAAGAGAACAAGGGTAACATAATCGTAAACCACACATTTTTCCCTTTTCTGATCACCTTTGTTCTCTTTTCCCACGCACATTTTTGGGTTAATATAATACATTATTCTACTTATTGGGGTTCGGAAATAGCAAGCTTATCTTTTCAAACTTTGAAGCATATTGAGTTTCTTGTCGAGTGTCACTATCAACCGTGGTCCAACTTGGGTGCAATAATCATATGAGAATTTCCGGCACACAGCTTATAGAGCTAGTGCTCCCCCCGCAGGACTCTTTAAGTATATTTAGCTGCTATGCGCTCTGAATAATTTCTAAGGAAAAGTGATTCAAACATAAATTGATAAAATGGCATCATTAGATAAATCATTCATAGAAAATAGTGCTTGGAAAGCTGATCTTTTCAAAGGAAAAGTTGTATTCGTAACAGGAGGGGCTGGTACAATTTGTCGTGTTCAAACCGAAGCTATGGTCTTGTTAGGTGCTAATGCTGCTGTTATTGGTAGAAACCCAGAGAAAACAACCAAGGCAGCCGAAGAAATTCAAAAATTGAGACCAGACGCAAAGGTATTAGGCGTTGGAAATGTTGATGTTAGAGATCTCAACAGTATTGTTAATGCAGTCGAGAAAACAGTTAATGAATTGGGTAGAATTGATTTTGTTATTGCTGGAGCTGCAGGTAATTTTATTTCCGATTTCAATCATTTATCATCCAATGCTTTCAAGTCTGTTATATCTATTGATTTGTTGGGATCTTTCAATACAGTCAAGGCTTGTTTTGATCAATTGAGAAAAAACAAAGGGGCAATTATATTCGTTAGTGCAACTTTGCATTACTATGGAGTTCCTTTCCAATCACACGTAGGAGCAGCCAAGGCAGGTGTCGATGCTTTATCCAATGCATTGGCTGTGGAACTAGGCCCAATTGGCATTCGTTCTAATTGTATTGCCCCAGGTCTCATTGATGGTACCGAAGGTATGGCTAGATTGGCCCCTCCAGGTGGTCCTCCTTTAGACAAAAAGGTTCCTTTACAAAGGTTAGGTACAGCTAGAGATATTGCTGAGTCAACTGTATATTTATTCTCTCCCGCCGCAAGTTACGTCACAGGTACCGTTCAAATCGTGGATGGTGCTGCATGGCATATTGGTCTGTACATGGGGGATTTATACCCCAGTGTTGTTAAGCAACAAAACAGTGACCCAAATTCAAAGTTATGAAGTACTCTTTCCCTTTCTCCTATATGTAATATATAGTATCTATCTCGTATGGGCTATAATAGAATATTCTATGACGTATAAATTGATACAGCGCACGTACGCGAGTGAACTATTTTATTATCTCAGTGTTCTGTTATTACCTTCATACTCCATAAATCTTTCTTGAAAAAGAATAAAAATAATGTTCCCAGGATCAGGAAGACAAAACTACAATCATCAAGCACGACCACAAAATGGATATCAATATGGTGCGCCACCACCGGGGCCACCACCCAATGGATACCAATATGGTCCGCCCCCAGGAGCACCACAAGGCTATCCACCGCAAGGCTATCCACCACAGGTGCAGTATCCACCACATGGCCAATACGCTCCACAAAGATATCAACAAGGGTACCCACCACAACAACAAGGGTATTCGCAACAACAGGGATATCCACAACAATATCAACAACAACGACAACAACAAGGTTATCCGGCTCAAAATTTAGGCCAGAGTAGAGGCAATTCAAACCCAACTGGGCCACCTCCTTCAACACCTCAAAATTTTGGCCAAAATACAGGTATGACTTTCCAATACTCTAATTGTAATGGTAAAAAGAAGGCATTATTGGTTGGTATTAATTATACTGGCAGTAAGAACCAGTTGCGTGGGTGCATCAATGATGTCAAAAATATGAGTAATTTCTTGAACCAGCATTTTGGATATTCATATGATGACATGGTTATTTTGACAGATGACCAAAATCAAAGAGCTCGTATTCCTACAAAAGAAAACATTATTAGAGCCATGCAATGGTTGGTTAAAGATGCTAGACCTAATGATTCTTTAGTTTTTCATTACTCGGGCCATGGAGGGATCACAAAAGATTTAGATGGGGATGAAGAGAGTGGTCTTGATGATGTTATTTACCCTCTTGATTTTGAAGTCAATGGGCACATTGTTGATGACATTATGCATGATATCATGGTGAGGCCGTTGCCACAAGGGTGTAGGTTAACAGCGTTGTATGATTCGTGCCATTCAGGAACTGCATTAGATCTTCCGTATGTCTATTCTACAAAGGGTGTTGTCAAGGAACCTAATTTATTGAAGGATGCTGGTACTGGAGCATTTAATGCATTCCTTTCTTATGAAAGTGGTAATATTGGTGGTGCTATTTCGTCACTTACTGGTATCGTCAAGAAAATATCAAACCTGGCTAGTATCAATAAGGATCAAGTTATTAGAATGAAAGCTTCTCCAGCCGATGTTATTTCTATTTCTGGTTGTAAGGATGACCAGACAAGTGCAGATGCTCATGAAGCTGGTCAGAGTACGGGAGCAATGAGTTGGTCGTTTATAAAGACCATGAACGAAATGCCAAACCAATCTTACTTGTCGTTGTTGAACAATATGAGAACGTTATTGAAAAGCAAATATTCACAAAAACCTCAGTTAAGTTGCTCACATCCACAAGATATGAACTTACAGTTCATAATGTAGAGTTTGTTTTATAGTAAAATTTGAATATACAGTAAGGATTATTATGAAAGATAAGTAGAGTCGTGCCTCATGACAGAATGAAAATAAAACACGCATAAAATTGAATACGCCTATTAATAGTGATGAAGACTAGATTTCAGATACCTTTAAGGCGTAAGTAAAGGATGTCTGATAAATTTGGAAGAAATAAATCTACAAGATGGGTTAGGGCATCTATTCCTACTTATGGTGACGAGTGGGGTGATGATTACGATTATGACTACGGGTCTGGTAATGAATCAGAATCTGAACATGCCGAGCCTCAAACTAGGACAGCGGATGAAGAAAACGCTGGCATTGAAGAAGAGGAAGAGCAGCAGAAAGACCGCGAAGTACATCAATTAGATCAATTTGATGTCCCTGGAGGAGATAAGGATGTTCAAAATCCGAACCTAGTATTGTCTATCGATAAGCTAAGGACACGGCGGTATACTTCAGAAGATTCTTCCAGTGAAGATGAGGAAGGTCCAGAGATTATGGATGAGATGAATAAGCCTGATGAGCAGAATGGGAGTGAAGATTTTGTATTTGACGATGAAACAAATCTACAATCGGTTGTATCATCGAACGATGATAAAACAAGCGAGATATCAAGGATGCCAGTAAACCAAACTGTAACGACACACAATAAACATTATGATGAAAAGTCTGATTTACTTCCTCCGACACCTACATTCAATACGTCGGATAAAATAGGTAAATTTGGGGGCGAAACTCCAAAATCTGAACGAAGTTATCAGTCAGACGCTGATTCTATCCAAAATGAGCCCTCAAACTTGAACATAAGAGATATTAGTAAACATGATGCATATACTGACGAGAGTGGATACTCTAATGATATCGCTGTCGAAACAAACTATACAACTCAAGGAGATCAATTGGATACCTATTTGAAAGATGATGAAGCGCAGCCGCAGACACAAGATAAAAATTCCCAGATATCAAATGAAAACAAGTCAGCTGAGACTCCTACCCCTTTGATTTTGTCTATTGATAAAAAAAAGACGTATGATGATGACAGTAGCGATGATGATTGGGGATATAATAGTCAAAAAGACAGCGACAAGACAGAGAGTGAAGACGAAAAATATCCAACTGATTCCGGAGATTTTAAGGAAGATGCAGATTCCAGTTGTAAGAATAAGACTGATGCTCTAGACAGTTTAATAAATGATTTGCAAAATGCCTCAACTGTTGGGCAGGAAAAACAACAAGGCGGTGGCTCAACTCAGAATGAGACGTCTAATCAGTATGAATTTTCTCTTAATATGGACTCGTTGCAGAATATTTCTTTACCGGATTTTGAAAATAACTCATTTAGCCATTATGATGAAGACGTCCATAAAGGCTTAAAAATTCAAAACGTCTTAGAAAATGAACCAGAAGAAGATTCACAACCACCAACTCCCATTGCGCCATTGTTATTTGGGGAAGAGATAAAGGGACACGAAGATTTTGTTTCGGGGTTGACGGGTCATAGGCGATCAATAAGAAAACCGCCACCTGGTTCGACTACTACAAATAGAAATAGAAATGGATTAGTTTCTGTTGATTACGCTAATATAGCAGATGCTGTAAGTGGATACATGAATGATGACGGAAGCAATAAGAATTTGGACTTAAATCTGGTAGATTCAGGTGCTGCCAGATTATCAAATGTCCCTGAAAACGGTGTTAATGAAGGCCATGGAAATGAGGCAGATTTGAATCCAATTGTTTCCGCTACATCCTCAGGATCATTGTCTACTGGAAGTTTTTCGTTTGATGCTACTCATTCAGCTAGCCAAAAGGATGAAACTCCAAAACAAACAGATTTTAAGAAGGAAGAAGAAGATATCTCCAGAAGAGTTTCTACAATAAGTGCTACCACTATAAGTATGGGAAACTGGAAACCGAATACTAATAATTATCGTGATCAGTTTATCAATGATAATGATAACGAGTCACATATAAATTTCAACCCTTACGCAGATTCAAATGTTAATTACAATAAGTTCACAAAAATGAGGACTGTTTCAGGAGCATCATTTGATTGTACATCGAACGCAAGCTCCATTTCAGTGCCTGAGACTATTGATGTGGCATTGCCAAGTATTGATGAAGATCCGGATAATCATGATCATACTATTAATGATAGTGATAACAGTATTCATTTGACGAAAACCATCAACACAACAGACTCTATCTTGAAAGATCATCACTACCATCCACAGGTATTTAAAGAAGAGAAGGTTACCCCAATCAGTTCGAAGGATGATTTGGGTAAAACGACTCAAGAAACAGCTCAGAAATATTCAAGTCTCTTGGGCACAGGTACGGCTGATACCGAGGGCAACGAAATTACAAGATCTAAATCAAAATCATCGTTTACTAGCAATGGGCAACCAATATCAGACTTTAAGAAAACGGTGGGTAGTGCATCATCGGCTACTTCAAATTCTACTAGTAGAAACTTTACTCCACAACCTTACAATCTTTACAATTGGAAGAGTATTATGGCAACATCTCAACCTATAGATCGAATCCGTTTGCTTAAAGATGCACTTCAAAAAGAAACTGATTATGAAACAGGTTTACTGAATTGGCTAAATGAGTCTTTAAGACAATCCGAGGATGCTTCTAATATTCATATAGGTAAAATTGCTACCCAAGCGTACCAAAATGCAGCTCACAATGATATTAGAAGGCATGCTTCGATTAGAAGTAAAGTTTCAATTGTTAGAGATAAAGTAGAGACTTCCGGATTACAAGCTTCAAGTTTAGGGAAAAGGTTTTTCAACCGTGGTAAGAAGTTAATGAAATCGTCGGGTAATGAGTAAATAATGTTAGCATAATCAACTAGTATTTTTTAATCGCAATCACATGTTGTAGATAAGATAAAATAATACCTAATAATAATTTCAGTTGTAACCTCTAAAATTTAGCTAAACTATTTCCATTTAAACTCTTTTAGATGATAAAGAGATGGATGAATTACAATGATAATGTTTAATAGTTTTTTTAGGTCAATTATTATTCCTAGTATTGCGTTAGTAATTAACTACACCCCCTTATTTATATGGGTGATTATTGACTTCATTGTCGACATTTGTTTTTTTTGGGTGAAGAAACTATACCAGTTTTATAACACTAAAGATCCTTTCAAGGAGTATTTGAAGAAGTTGAAAAATGCTCTGAGTTATAATGAATGGAAAAAAATTGCTGCTGAAATTGATAAATTAACAAATATGGACTTGTGGAGACAGAATTTTATTTCCAAACATTATGATTATATTCTTATTGATGATAGATTAAAACTACTACGTGAGGCCAGATTGAATCAAGATTCTCAGTTGATTATCTCTTTGTTTCGATCTGGGTTAATAAGAAATTTTGGAGGTTTATCTCAAAAGAGACTATACACAAAATCTTATTTAGGAACTAAATTCAAGATAGAGGAGTATATTACTGAGGTGTTAAACTGCCTCGCATATTTAAACGAATCCATAAATGCTCCATCTGAAAGAGATAATGATGAATTTATTATGAATAGCAAACAGTTGAAGTTAGATTTTTTTCACGATGCAAGACAATCGTTCGGTTGCACTGCTCTTTTATTACAAGGTGGTTCTTTATTTGGGCTTTGTCATTTAGGTGTCGTTAAAGCTTTATACTTTAAAGGCCTTTTACCTAGAATCATTGGAGGAAGTGCCATTGGTGCTGCTGTGGCATCCTTAGTATGTACTTTGACTGATCAAGAATTAATCCCTATATTAATTAACATTGCTGATGTAATTGCTGATATTGACCGATTGAATCACGATGTAGATGAAAGATATGGAAATGTGATTGAGAATGTTGTTAAGAAAGGCTATTCACAGGATATATTGATATTTTTAAAGTTTGTTCGAGACACAATCGGAGACTTAACATTTGAAGAAGCGTATTTAAAGACTGAAAAGATCTTAAATATTGTTGTTCATCCAACACATCAGTCTGTAACATCATTATTGAATTACATTACGGCTCCAAATGTAATAATTTGGACTGCGATCTATGCATCTATTGGTACAGGAGTGCTTTCTGATAATGTCCAGCTTTATGTTAAGGATTTTAATAATCAAATTGTTCCCAAGGTTCCGGACTTTGATGTTGTATTTTTGAAGCCACAAGATGTAAGTTACCTGCAACTGTATTTCAGGGCATCAAATAGAAAGAACGATGAACATTCCAGTAATCACTCAAATTCTAATGATTCAGGAAGTAAAAATGGCTACAACGATAGTACAAGTTATAACTATCATTTAAAAGAAAGTTCTCCTTATACCAGATTGACAGAACTATTCAATGTGAACCATTTTATAATTAGTTTGGCCCGTCCATACTTAGCGCCTTTAATAAGTAACGATGTCAAGCATTACCATAATTCCTATGGTAAAGTGCGTTACAATCGTGAAGTAAATGAAAAGAAAATGAAGTCCAAATTTAATAATCAAATAATTATTGATGAAAACAAGCCGCCAGTCTTAGATAAAAATAAGACTTCTGCTAATGATATGGAAAAGTATGCAAAAGATACTAGTTATAATTTTTTGAAATTAACAAAAAACTTATTGGGTATGGAAATTCAACATAGGTTAGAGGTAATGAATAAGTTAGGTCTTTTATCAGATTTGATCAAGCGATTTTGTATTGATGAGAAGCCATCGACGCCTCAATCATTGACTAGCATCAGGGAAATTTCAATTGTTCCAGAATTAAGGTATCTTGTTAAGGATTTTGGGAGAGTTTTCGATGTGCACAAGACTATGGAAAATATTCCATACTGGATTTTAGTGGGCGAGAGGTCGGTTTGGCCATTATTTCCATTGTTGTGGGCTCGGTGCTCAATTGAATTTGCATTAGATGATCTATATAATATACATAGAAAGAAGGGGTAATTGAGTCACTAGCGGAAAAATAATTTAATATTAGATTCTTTATTAACATAATAAATGTATTCTTTTTCGATAATTTCTACACCATCAAGATTTTCGTAGGGAATTGCTCCCTTTGATATTGTTATACAGCCCGTGATATCGTTTGCTCTCCCTGTCGGCAATGGCTGTAAATTAAGGTTTAGCTGAGATCTATGATAAAGTTTCAGTAAGAAATCTGTAATTTTAAATATCGAATCATGAGGTATGCTTGCTGATAGATCGATCATCTGAGGGTGGTCTTGCAGTATTATAAAAAATAATTGCCGACATAATTTATTTATTTTAAAGCATTGCTTCAAAAGCTCACTGCTTTCAATATTGGTGGATGATAATAAGATTTCGATTGATTCGATAAAAATAACCTTATTATTATTGGAACTAGCATTGATTTCGTCTATAATATCTCCGAATAACTTAGATACTTCAGCTGAAGCATTGCTTGGGTTTTTAATCTTATTTGAAAATAAATCACTAAAACAATCAATAAATTTGAAATTTGTCAATAATGATAAGTCTAATCCATTTTTCTTACAGTTCTTTATATAAAAATCCTTTGGATGCAAGAATGATATAAAATAAACCTCTGATCTATTAGGAATCTTTCTATTAAGATCATTATTAACTAGACAAGCAGTTCCAATTAATGAATTTTCAACTAATGAATTAATTAACCAAGTAGGAGAAGTACCCTGTACATTTGAAATTACCGAACAGTGCGATGACGGGGACTTTAATATTGCATTTGAAATCAATGAATTATCGTTAAAGAACACCAAATCCTGCTGCTGAGACGTTGCCATTATATGATTCAAATTTGATAAATACTATACTATTCAATAAGGTTCAATATATATCGATAATGAAATATTTTATGATCACATGATTTTATAAAGCAGGAATCATATTTGCAGGGTTGAAGATAGAGACGTGCTTAAAATAAAACAATAAATATGTATAAGTATATATTTTGATCTAATGTATTTACAATGAATACCTAATTTACAAAGTCTAAATGGTTAGGTCGAGAATGTCATCAGTTTGTTAATCCCAACTCCAAATACTGGTCAAATCTTTTAAGTGCAACTTGATATAACAACAACATAATAGAACTTTGAATCCCTGTCCAAATAAACCTAGGCCCAACACCAGAAAATAATCCAAATACCCCTTCAATTTTATATATTGACCTTAAAGCTTTTATAGTTGAAGACTTATCTAATATTTTGAATATTGAATCTATGCTCGGTGTATTTTTAGTCAAAATTTCCAGAGATGCAGTAGCTGTAGTTGTGGTTGCAGTTTGGATTCTAGTTTTGATTACATCTAACGGCGTCGTTAAGATACCCGCTAATCCACCAGCTGAGGCACCAGTGATTAACTCTATTGAAACGGGCAAGTCATCCGATTTCTGATAATAGATGGCGAACTGTCTGATCTTTTCATAAAATGCAAATTGCAAGGCACTAAATGGCAAATCCCTAAATAAGGTTTCTTTATATCCAAAAATCAAAGTTGAAGGGCCCTCATTTTTCCATATCGAAGTAACTGCATTTGTTAAACCTTTATAATTGTAACCACATCCTTTGGTGTAAGGATTATTGTATTTTCCCTGTAATTGCAATCTCGTCTTTAAGACTTCGGATGGAACATAGAAAATACTTGAAGCCAAGTCCCCTAAGACACCGGCAAAAAAGTAGGATATAGTTTCGTTGAAATAGAAGTCATTGATAAGTTTTCTCTTGGTATATTCATAGGTACCAAAGAAAGCCGCTGTAGAAGGAAGCGATCCGAGAATGGCTGGGGTATACCCCCCGTACAAACCTCTAAAAAATCCCTCTTCCTTAAAAATCGTCAAATATGCTGGTATCATACTTCTATATTTGAGTTGATACAGAAATCCTTGTTGTCTTGTTTTAACCGTGTCTAACGAGTGCATTGCAGAATCTCCAACTATGCCCCCAAAACCACCAGCTAACATACAATTAATGATTGGCGATGCGCTCTCCGAAAGTGATTCAGACTCGGATGGCATACCCCCCGAAGGACTAGAAGGAATGTGCTGCCATTGCTGATGACCATCATGCTGTGGATTGAAACTTAACGGTATTGTGGATGATGTATATACCTGTGACATAATGGATTATATTAACTTGTTTTTATTACTTCTTGTCTATAAGACAGTATCTTTACCTCTATAATGATAATTATATTAATCTTATGCTTGAACAAAAATCTATGTTATCTTGAATTAATTTATCGATTTGAATCCAAGCTTTTTGATATTTCCATCAAATTAAGAATTGCTTTAGGTACTATTATTTAAGCTGAAATAAATGTCTCAAGTACGGAATATCTATTTTTATGTATTATTACTCATATATTATTCTAAAAGTCTCCAATGAGACACTATTAAGTAATATAAACGAACCTTTTATGAAATATAATCTTTTCTTAGTGTTTGATAGCCTTTTTCGTCGCAGTGTAATTTGATGATTTTCATTTTGACTATATACCGGACTTGAAGCAGAGAAGTGTTTCCTTCATAAATCATAATGCTTTGACAGCAGCAAAGTATATGTAAGTCAAGTAGCAGAAGGATAAAAGGTATGATATGATACGACTAAGCGTATTGAAAGGGAAGTTCCCAAGAAGGGCTGGTAAAGTTAGTGGTGGTAGGTCTTACATGGTTTTGGCACTCGAGTCATCTTGCGATGATGCATGTGTCGCTCTTCTTGATAAATATTCTAAAGATGAACCACCAAAAGTTATAGACCAATTTAAGGAAACATTGAACTCCTCGGGGTCGGGAGGAATTATCCCTACGGATGCACACGAGTTCCACCAGTTTACGGTTGCCAATCTAGTCTCTAGATTCTGTAAGAAACACAATCTTAATTCTGCTTCACCACCAGATTTAATATGTTGCACGCGTGGACCTGGTATGGTAGGTTCGTTGAGTGCTGGCCTACAGTTTGCCAAAGGGCTCTCCATGGGTTGGAATAAACCGTTGATTGGAGTACACCACATGTTGGGCCATATTTTGGTAGCAAATCTAGATAAGAGCGAACAACCCGAAATGCAACCTCCAAAGTACCCATTTTTAAGTCTACTTTGCAGCGGAGGTCATACCATGCTTGTATTCCTGAAATCACTTACGGAACATGAGGTGATTATTAATACAGTTGATATTGCAGCTGGTGATTCTATTGACAAGTGTGCCAGGGAATTGGGTTTGGTTGGAAACATGTTGGGAAAAGAATTAGAAAATTACGTTAATTCTATTCCCGAAGCCTTGAAAGAAAGATTTGAAGGTATAGATACAAGCTCAAGGAATAATGAATTTAAGTTTCAGCTCTCACTTCCTCTAAGAAGCCCTAAACACCTGAAGATACCTGAAAATTTAGAATTTTCCTTTGCATCATTTTTAAGTACAATTCAAGGTTATAGGGCAAAATATTTCGAAGGTAAGGAGTTCGATGAAGTGACGAAAATGTTTATTGCATTTAAGCTACAGGAATTAGTGTTTGACCACATAATCAATAGAATAAATATTGCATTTATTAAACATGGTAGTGATAAAGAGAACTATAAAAAAGCTGATCGAAAATTCAAAGGAGTTGAAGATTTTATTTGCTCTGGAGGAGTTGCATCGAATAAAAAATTAAGAAGTAAGCTTTATAATAATCTAAATTATAGTGGTCTGAGGAAATCAATTGAGCATACTCTTAAATTTCATTTCCCCGATTTGGCTTTATGTACCGATAATGCTGTTATGATAGGGGTCGCAGGTATTGAAATATTCGAAAATTTGAAAGTTAAATCAGACTTGAATATTTTACCAATAAGAAAGTGGCCAATGGATGAACTATTAAAGGTAAATGGGTGGATTGAGTTGAATCAAAATGAAATTAGCACAATACGTAACACGTAATTAGATCTATAAATTTATATGTACATAGTAAATTAAGTTATCAAACATTATCCAGCAGTCTATCGTCATCACTATCATCATTATCATCGTCATCATCATCTTCACTGGATGTGTAAGTATCGTCTACTTCAGGTCTTGTATCCAAAAAAGATTCCGTTATATTGAACCTTTTTATCAAACCTTGCCACGTTTTATAATCAAATGTTGCAATATGGTGATTTGATTCTCCACTGGAGGGACTTAGCTGACTGACCTCATGTTCCTGAGGGTTAACAGTCTGAATTATCGGTATTCCTTCTTCATTTTGATATAATTTTAACCTTGCGTCTTTGATAAGAAAACTCGTAAAGAATAGATTTTCTATTGACTGAGCAAATGAATTAGGATTTATAAAAAATTTGAAGAAATTAACTCCGGCTTCACCTTTCTTCTGTACGAAAGTTCTATATACATTTTTAACCTTATGAGCCGTATTCTGTTCTTCGTTCCCTGATATATCGATCGCTTGAAGCTGCTGCGCAGTTGTTGATGAAGAGTTTTTCGTATCATCTATATTTCTTGTTCTCCCAATCTGTCTTTTCTTTTCTGTTTCCAATGGACCGTAAAGAGAATCTGCAACAACTGCTCTATTACTCACCGCGTAGTATAATGCACCCAACTTAAGCCAATTATATGAATTAAATTTATCCTCCTTAGTACTAGATTCATCATGACCATAATCATAATCATCTTCTATTGTTGCCTCGCTAGGGTTTAAATAATTCTTTAAATGAGAAAGGAAATCTTTCTCATTTAAAGAAATTCCCATATCATCAAATTTTAAATTCTTAGCATTCGTCGCTGCAAATTTGGACGTATCCATGAAAGCTTCCGCGTCCTTGAGATGAACTTTCGTATCTCGATTATGCTCTTTTTGGACGATATCATATATAAATTTCAATTCTCGCAAGTGGTTTAATACCAATGATGTAGCTTCACCTTTATGAGCCTCAGAATTCTCATCCCGCATCTTCCTCTTGAGATACTCATATCTATTCATTAACGTATTTTTATCAGTTTTCTGCGTTTTTCTTGCAGGTTCTCCATCTTGCAAGCTTTCATCGGAATCACTGTCATATGAACTTTCACCCGAATCACTGGAGCTTTTATTCCCATTCTTTCCTGAGTTATTTATTACACCAAATGGAAAATCTAGATGAAGACTTTTATCTCCTGAATCTAGCTTCAGGCCAGACATTTTATCCTATATTTGCTATTCAGATTCTTTCTTGCTATGTTCTTCAATGAATTTTGTTATTACTGTGATTTGATTGAAGATAAAGATTTGTGCGCGTAATTTCTTCACATAGAATTCAATAGTAATATTATCTTCCTATATTTAATCATACTGAATATGAATGATAAGAGTGAAGCTGTTGATCATGAGAGACGGAAGATTAAACACTTAGATACATCTGTTATCAACAGAATTGCTGCAGGAGAAATTATAATACAGCCGGCGAATGCCTTAAAAGAACTTCTAGAAAACTCGATTGATGCTAAATCTACAATGATTGACATCCTTGTGAAAGATGGGGGACTAAAGCTTTTACAAATAAGTGATAATGGGCATGGTATAAATAAAGATGATATGAATCTTTTATGTGAACGGTTTGCCACATCAAAGTTATCCAAATTTGAAGATTTAGAGAGTCTTGCAACATATGGATTTCGAGGAGAAGCTTTGGCTAGTATTTCCCATATTGCAAGACTTTCTGTAATTACGAAGACAAAAATTTCTCCATTGGCACATAAAGCTTATTATATGAATGGTAAGTTGGCAAATTCAAATTTCAAAACTGACGTATCTAATATCGAACCTAAGCCTATAGCTGGAAAAGATGGTACACAAATTATAGTCGAAGATTTATTTTATAATGTGCCCTCAAGACTCAAGACGTTAAAGTCTAAGAATGACGAGTTTTCCAAGATATTGGATGTGATAGGAAGGTATGCAGTTCATACAGATGGCGTAGGGTTTAGTTGTAAAAAATTTGGTGAATCATATCAAGTTCTTGTGACGCGACCTACAATGTCACTAACCGAAAGGATACGTACAGTATTCGGACCTGAGGTTGCTAACGAATTAATTGATTTGGAAATAAAAGGAAATGATACAGCAGACGACGAAGTAGACTATGAATCAAAATATGGGTTGATGAGGGTATCGGGTGCCATTACTAATTCTAACTATAACAATAAAAAGAAGATTCAACCGGTCATTTTCATTAATCATAGACTCGTTACATGTGATCCTTTGAAGAGAGCTATAAATTCTATTTATCAATTTTTTTTACCGAAAGGAAATCAGCCTTTTATATATTTAAGTTTGGTTATTCAACCTCAAAATCTTGACGTTAATGTTCATCCTACTAAAAGGGAGGTTAGATTCTTATATGAAGATGAAATAATAGACAAAATCAGTGCAAAAGTTCACCAGTTATTATCGAGTATTGATTCTTCAAGGAAGTTTAAAACACAAAATGTGTTATCAGATAGACAAGATCTTAAAAGATCAAATGATGAGTTTGCAGGATTATCCAGAGAATACAATCAATCCACATTACAACCAGCAAAGAAATATAGACAAGAAAACAAATTAGTAAGAGTTGATGCACAACAATCCAAACTCAATACATTCTTAACGGATCAAACTGACAGTAATTATCATGGACAAATGACGAAAGAATTCACCCATCCCAAGATAATATTAAAAGAGAATTCCGACATTACTGAAAACCAACATAGTGAAGCCGGGCTGGATACTCAGGCAAAAATCAATAACAGCAAAGATTACCAAAGCCCTAATTCTACCTTTGATTCGCAATATCAAGTATCTAATAAGAAAAGAATGCAGGTAAATCTTAAGAGTATATTAAGTCTAAGGGAAGAGACAGCAGACAAAGTCCACAAGCCTTTGACAAACATATTCAATAACTCGTCGTATATTGGTATTATCGACGAACTGAGAAGACTTTGCTGTTTCCAATTTGATGTAAAATTATTTATGTGCGATTATTCTGCAATACTTAGCGAGTTTTTTTATCAAGTTGCCTTGTCTGAATTCTGTAATTATGGTGAGATTACGCTATCGGAGCCATTAAAGCTAGATAGCTTACTTGAACCTTTATACAATTCTTCATTCAATGATGACAAGAAATTGGACCAAAAAGAAAAAGTGATACTGAAGATAATGCGTATGAATGATATGTTCAAAGAGTATTTTCAAATAAACTTCACTTATGACGAATACGGGAAGGTTTCGATTCTTACGCTACCATTACTTTTAAAAAATGTCAAGCCATATTTATCTAAGTTACCATATTTCATCTATAGACTAGGATCTCGTATAAATTACGAAGATGAGAAAGAATGTTTGAATGGTATACTTAAAGAAATCTCGTTGTTGTACGTTCCTGAGTCTATTTCAAACGAAATCAACCTGGAGGATACTAATAGCATATCAAACAAACAAGAGGAGGCCCGAGAGTACGAGAAACAGGTAAATGCTGTAAAAAGAAATGAGCTTGATCGTGTTTTAGAACATACTTTATTTCCGGCTATTAAACAAAGATTCATAGCTACAGATAAAATCCTTGGTGCCGTAGTTCAAATTGCAGATTTGCCTGGGTTATATAAAGTCTTCGAAAGGTGTTAGGAAGTTACACATGTGAAGTAAAAAATCACAGTCATACGACATTATTATATACGACATTTATACGTGTTGTGAAAATAGATATGGTTGGGGGTTCTTCAGCTTCAACAATTTCAAGTCAATATTCTTACTTAAAGTAATTATACAATAGCTTAAATTGTAAGCAAACCGAGATTAAAATGTTAATAGAGTCGTCTATAAATGAGGCGTATATGAATACGTTGAATTTTAACTGTTTCCCTAAATCGGTAAACACCTTCCAAGATTCTCCAGAATTTTTTCAACAGATTATATGTATTGACTATCAATTGCAGTTGTTGACTTCGAAAGAATTAAAAAACATTGATATCATACAGGCTCGTGATACTATTTCAAATAATCATGATGGTATACGAGAAACATTATCGAACTTAATTCACTTTGCTGAATCACTTGGAAATACTCATGATATTACCAATGCAAGTCGGGAAGAAAAGCTATACTACGCTGTTGTTATGACTCATTTGTATTATTTAAACTCACAACCTGAAGAATTGAAACGTACAAATACTATTTTTAAGTCATCAATACCGTCAAAATTGCATTCCTCAGCATATATATATAATGATTTCGTTGAATATTTAACTTGTCGTCAAACAGTTCTTTTGGGTGTGAGCAATGAACAAAACAAATATAAATTATGGTCTGACTATCTAATTTCCTTAATGAAACCGTTTTTAAAGTCAAACGCAGCTGCTTCTTATTGGTTAGATGTACTATTTAATGGGATGGCAAGGTTATTATCTAGTCAATGCAAAAAGTTGTTGTCATTTAACAGTGATATTAAATCTAAAGGGTTTGCAGAAAATAAGCTTATATTGGTCCTGTTCAGTAATTATTTGATGAAGGCTGAAAACAGGTATCTTCTTGATGATGATTTCAGAATGGAATTTTCGAGTTATATAACAAGCTATGTCGAGTCTGTTATGAGCAATGAAAACCATTTTCCTGATGCCAGTTCAGAGAATAGTGATTTAGACTTATTGGTCAATAATTTGTATGAATCATTGAGGTATGTTCCTATGAAATATCACATTTTGAGTTCTCTGTTATCGAAAAAGTTGTTGGTTAATTTAACGCAAAAGTCATATCAAAGTCAAAGTATTTTGAGAAATTTAATTGGCGCGTTGATTGACCGCGAAGAATATGATGAAGCATATGCTGCATTTAAAACATATAGAAGCTATATTGATAAGGACCAGGAACAGCATAATGGGTATATATATGATATTTTATCCATCATTGACATATACTCAACTTGCATTTTACGTTTTAATCCTTTTGATTCTCTTTCTCTTCAACCTAATAATTCGAAAAAGTTCAAATATGTTACACGAGATCAAATTTTGAGTTCATTGGATAAATTTGTCGTTGAATTAAAGACGTACCTTCAAAATCTTTCAAAGATCTGCGATCTAAAATATGAAGACACTCCGAATGATAATCAAATTTCATTCCTATATCTGAAGTATAACGATAATGTAATTCAGGAAGACAATTCGAATTTTATCAAATTAATTTCTAAGTCATGGTATTCCATAGGGTGTTACTATTATTACTTATGTAGCTTTGAGCTGCAAAATTATGAGACTATTGATGAAAATATTGTTAATGTTCTCAAATGTTATAAAAACAGTTTGATAATTAATACGAGTGGCAATATTTCATATTTGTTCAGTTATGCTTTAGCATTGTCATATAACCGATCTATACAACAGGCAATTAAATTGTGCAAGTTCATTTTAAAAAGGTATCCTGAATCATTTAAAACTTGGAATTTGTTAGCATTATTGCTTAGTTCGATGGAAACGCATAGTTCTGACGAGAATCCGCAGAGTCATAAGCGCACGTACCAGGTTAATGTTGCGGCTAACGGTAGCATTAATGAAACAATGAATGGTAGCGTCAATGGTATAGCCATATCGAATAGTCAAGTGACAAATATTAGAGAACTGGAAAAGATTATTAATAATGGTCTTAATATTGCAGGTATATATCTTGCGAGAAGTCGGAAATCCAATATGAGCATTACTAATGATGTTAAAATTGATATTTTACAACTAAAATTAACCCAGTTATCTATTTGGGAATCGGCGTATGGAGCTCAGTACATTTTGGAATATTTACCAGAAGTTTTTATGTTATATAACGAGTTATTCGATATTGATATTGAATCTGGTAAGGAAGACGGAGTACATCTTCGAACTAATATTGCTAAATGGTCACATAGACCGAGTTTTATAGATCCTTCACATCATCAAAATAATGAAAACAATAATGTCAAACAGGAGAGTCATTTATCAAAAGAAAAAAAATTAGCAAAGGATAAAATCAAAAGGATGTCGAAAATAACTAAGCCCAAAGATAAACACGAGCGTTTGTCTAGCGATAAATCGATGAAAAAGCTAGATGTTACTGAGAGAAGAATTTTACAAGATATCTGGGTATGGACTAGTAAGGTGTATTTAAAGGTGGGATTATTGGAAGAAGCCGAACAATGCATAGTAGAGGCAGAAATTATTCATGAATCTAACACCAAAACCATTACAACTTTAGGTTTAATATGCTCTGCCAATAGAAAATTTTTGGCTTTACAAGAATTTGAAAGATCGCTTGAAATTTTGAATGAGCCGATAAACTATTATAAAAAGAAAGAGTTAGGAATTACATTGCTAGGGTTATGTAAATTAATAATTCTAGATGATAATATTAGCAGCTCTTTGTTTATATCAACGAAAGATTTAAGTTCAGGTCTAATTAGGTTGAAAAATTATTTAGAACAGTTTTCCCAGAGTTGGCCTTTTGGCTATAATAACTCTGAAATATGGTGGTACTTGAGTTTGATTTACGAAAAGATTGACGATAAAGTTATGTTGACTAAAAGCTTATGGAAATGCGTCGAATTAGAAGATTTCAGGCCAGTGAGAGACTTCGATTGTTGTAGTGAATTTATTCCTTATTTATAGATTATTAGATTATATATGTATAGCATTTATCTATATGGAGGTTTTAATTTTCTTGTATCTGATGGCGATAATCTTCAGAGTGCGACGTTGTTGCGTATCAACAAAAAAAAATTACTCTACAAGCTAATTATTTACTGAATCAATTAAAATAATGACTGAAGTATTGCCAAAGAACGTTGAATATTGTGGAGTGTGCACTTTTCCACCTGAATATTGTGAATTCGGTCTTTCCTTTAAAAGATGTAAGGAATGGTTACAAGAAAATCAGCCAGAATTGTTTGAAAAATTATATAGTGCAGATGCATTGGCAAATGCTACATCAACATTGTCATTAGAAAAAGAACAGAAAATATCTCAAGAATTGGAGAAAAAGCAGGCAAAAGAGGAAGCCAAGTTGGAAAGAGAATTACAGAAGAAATTATCGTCGAAAGTTACAATTAAGAGAATCGAAAGAAACAAAAGAAAACATGTTATTTCTATTTCGGGATTAGAAGTCTTCAATATTGACATGAAGAAATTAGCCAAAACCTTTGCGTCTAAATTTGCTACTGGTGCATCCGTTACCAAAAACGCTGAAAAGAAAGAAGAAATTATCGTTCAAGGTGATGTAAGTGATGAAGCTAAGGAATATATTGAAAAATTGTTACAAGAAAAAGCATTGAATGAAGTTAAAGTTGAACAAATAGACGAAAAGAAGAAGAAAAAACCAACAGGACCTTAATTTGTACAAAACTTATTACATACGTGTATAGTACATTTCTTACCATACAAAGCTTCAATAGTTTCTGAAATATTTTACTTCATTTCAAATTCTTTTCCTTTTATTATCATTTATAATAGTGATTTAACAATCGAGATTATGGAACTTTAGTTAGAAGTTATCGAATGAATTCCTTCATTACCTTCAAGTATTTGTTAACTCTCTTAATAATTCAAAGTTTATTTAATTAAACAAATATGGTATATGATATTAAATCTATGTTGTAAGAAATTTTGAACAATTTAATAGAGGCCTTTGTTTACTTGTCAACTACTTGATAGTTTGATGGCTTCTTCACATCCAATATAGACATTCGCTTCTAGCATGAAAAACACATGTAAAAAAATACATCATTTAGGCATTTGTAGTTGCCATTGTTCGGACTTTTTTACCACTTGTGGCTAGTCAAATTTTAGTTGGTAGCAAAAATGAGAGAAATCTTGTAATTGATAGAATAAATTGTTGTACATAAGTCTTATATCTTACATCACAGATATTTGTAGCTTAGTTTATAATAAACATTTAAACTGAATTCATGTATTGTACTTTCGATAACTGAAACATCAATTTCATGCTCTATTCCGATAACCGAATACGAGTGGTACGGTATCCATCATAGACTCTTTGAAATCCTATAGATTTTGAGATTTCGAGTCTGTGAAAGAATGAAAACTATGTTTCCCCGTCCAAGACTATTTGAATACCACCTTTTGACTACGCAGTGAAAAAAGTAGGAATTCAGTATAAATGGATAATAGCTTCTGCTATTGTCGTGCTATCCACTTACCTACATCTGGGAAAGCCTGTCCCGCTAGCTATAATAGTCGTGTATACATTTCTTCTGTCAGAAGCATTGAATGGATATACGCATGCAATAGCAACGCACTTGGAATTCAGATTTGCTAGTTATTTGGCCCCAATTCCATTATCATGTACGATACAATAATATACTTCAACAGAAAATCTTCATTCTTCATGCCTATTTGCTTGGATGTACACAATGTATATTTTATTATTTATGGTCAGTCTGCACAGACTAGAGTTATATCCATTCACAATTATTTTCTTGTCATATTTGGTATTGCTCTTTCCATATACGATGAAAATAATTATCAAGAATAATAAGTTTAAGTAAAACAACTGTTGATGGTTCAGACTAAGGGACTTTACTATTGTTAGGTTCCTACTGCATCGATGTTTTGAAGGTTGTAGTTTTAAGCTTGTATTTTAAAGGCTATGTCTTGTGAATTTGCCGGCTATAAATGCCCATCCTGCATATATTTCTCACAAATAAAATGTTACCTAGTTGCAATCATCGTAATTTATACGAGAAGTTAGAAACTGCATAAATATCTAGGATTTATGCATGAAATTGTCTAATTAGATAAGCGCCTCAGCTTTATGTATTATCGTAAACATACATGAACTTGAAACTTTAATATATTTCCGATACGTTCCGAGATCAAGAAACGGCAATGAAAGTAGGAAGAAGCAACATAATTAAAAATAACCAAAAAGTAAGTCACATCCGATGGGTGGTTCAGAAATAGACAGTATATACGGATATGCTGGACCCTACTGCAAAATGATGTTCGGAATTCATCAAGAATTCATACAATTGCTACAAGCTCAGACTTCGATGAGAATGTATACTCTACGAGTAAATAGTAGTAAATGGCTGTAATAGTATATTAGAAAATCATTAAAAAGATATCTAGTTTTTTGAATAATATAATCAAACTAGGGTCTCATATATATGTATAAATGAAAACCTCCAAAAGGAATAGCATGCAATAGCATAAATCGGCAAGGAAATGGAACAATTTATGCTGAATAAACATAGTAAGTGTTAAAAAACAACATTGAAACAAGCAAGACTTGAGATATATTTGTCGACAATTCAATATCATGTAACATATACCAACATGTAGGGAATGAATCTATTGTGTGGACTGTGAAATCGAATAGATTATCATAAATTGTATATTAAACCTAGGATAACAATTTCGATATTTTTGGATTCTTATCTCTTTCCTCTGTATTATCGGGGGAGCTATGATTACTGTCGTTGGTATTGGTATTACTAGTATTGTTGTTTGTGCTAGTGTTATTATTGTTTTTTAATGGAGGTAATATCGGTGAATTCTTGAGGGAAGTATCTGTCAGTTGCTTCATTTTGTAGTCGCTATTAATCGACGGGAAAGAATTATACGAGAGTGAATGATTGGCGCTTGATAGTTTTGGGGACGTTCTTAATGATGTTGTGGAGTTCGATTGAGGTATAGTAGATAAAGGTGGCAAAGCCAAATCTTTATCTTTCATTGTGTTCATCATGGATGTAGACATTGATTGCATGTGCATTGATTGAGGGACTGGTGATGTTCCAGAATTCAGCTCTGATGGGGGTGCTACCGAAACAGAAGGCAGTGGAACTGGATGTCCGTTTTGGATATGTGTCATAGGCTGCGCATTGGAATATATGACGGGAACAGATGACTGGACCATGGGTACTTGCGAATAAGGTATGGCCATATTCGTCACTTGCTGTTGTATCGGATGAAGCGATACCAAAGGTCCATACGGAGATTGAATTACATGAGCCTGTTGTTGCATATTGACTGGTGTCGCAGTAGCTTGAATTATTGGATAAGGAACGGTGAACGTGGTTTGGGGAGCATTAGTGTTAATAAGAACCTCATTTGGTGATGCAGATGATGAATTGTTGGTTCCAGTGTTGGATTGGGGCGACTTTTCGTTATCAGGTCGATCATGTCTCAAGTGCTGGTTATACTGTGCCATTCTGAGAGCGTTTCTTGCATTAGAATCCAAATTCAAGTATGCGCAGTGCAACTTTCCTTTCAAACAATTCAAACAAGATGGCAAGTTCTCATCACACTTGATTCTTCTCTTCTTACAAGTGCCACACCCCAAATGCGAATTTCTATGCTTTCTTCTCGATGTCTTCTTCCTCCTGAGCGCTGCGTCACTATCTAACTTTTCTTCTTCTTTCTTAATCGAAGGCGGCACCGGATTCTTCAACGCTGAATTGAAAATGTCCATCCTCAAGTCTCTAGTACTATGTGCTTCGTGTTACGTTATTATATGCCTTCTACGTCCACGTATAGTCTATATTAACCAGATTCAATGTCTCAATTTATCCTCAATGGTACTTTTAGATCTTTGCTTTCAAGTTCAAGTTTTAACTAGTTGTTTAGAAATCAACTAATAAGCAAGCCTATATTAGTCAATTTAAAGAATGCAATAATATTATACTCTCCTGGTTATTCAGTGAAATAAGATTATTTAGATATGCTCGAATCACTGCTTTTTAAAAGTCTTTGCTATTTAGTTGACCAAAAATTTAAATATATCGTACTATAGACGTATAAATTTTTTCACCAAAATGTCACTTGTCGTAAAAATTCGAGTAATTTTTTACTTTTACGGGTGGGGCACATCCTACCGTCAGGAACGAACATATTAGCATAAGTCTATGCACTTACTGACCGGATTTCACATCTACATATACACCGCACAGGTCACCACCTCAAAAATCGAAGTGTATTATAAATTCTGTTTCAGTGCACTCAACGTATATTCATTCGTGATTGCAATAGATCGCGCATTCACTAGATGGTTCGATATAGAGGCGGTGCCAACTTTCGTCAAGACAGTATAATGCCGCTTCTAAGCTTTAATAAAAGATGAGTGAATTGGCCGGTGCTGACTATACACTATTTTGATGGATTTCCTAATCACGCTCAGTATAAACACTGCATGTATTTGTAATATAATACATGTGACATGAATGATGAATAGTTACCACAGAGGAGATACAATAGGCAAAGTCAGAATCTTGCGTGAGACCACCTGAGCCCATAAATACATGGAAATCGTTTAATTTTACTAAAAATTCTATGCCGCATATATTGAGCATCGTGCGGTTTATAGTTCAGGATTGTATAGCCTTTGTATAGCCTTTGTATAGCCACTAATAAGGTACAATACTATGTCGGAGGGAATAGAGATAATAAGTATAGGAGATGTTATGGCTGTTGACTAGGAGCCGAGTATATTACGAAACGAGCTAGGGCGAAGAACGTGCTATTTATTGCTGAAGACAAGTGCCGTATTCCAGTACATAAGGATAAGATGGGAGTCTGATATTCGGAAAGAAGGGGTGCGCGTAAGATTAAGATCGGCTATTAGGAAGGAACATCGCGCCTGAGCACTCGGCGTGAGAACAGAGACAGCAGGACGATTATTGTGGATATGCGAGTGCGAATCGTAGAGAAAGGCGAACAGTTAACTTGTTTAGGGTGCAATAATAAACCCATGAAATCGGCATAGGTGTCCCCGGTAACTATGATTGGAATGCCGATGTTAAAGGCGGAATAGAGGCGATATTGATTTGTGAGTCGCGAAGGCGTCAGCAAGTATTCTAATGCATCGAGTGCATGGTTTCCCAAGGCAATTTCTCTGGTGAAGATACAAACAGGATCCTAGTGGGGCGGAGAGTTGCAGCCAAAAGAAAATTGCTGTTCGCAGTGGCCAAGAAAACAGATATGAATATCTGATTATTGTTGAGAAAGTAAGAAAAGGAAGGTGCGAAGGGGAGAAAAATTATACCGCTAAAATCGCTGGAAAGTGCATGTTCACGCAATAGAGACACACCATTTGGGTGTGCATTTGCATTATATAGGGGCTATTTATGGCTTTGATCAATCACTAACATAGATTAGTAATTGCTACAATGGGATCCGATTGGCAGCCTGTTATCGTTTGAACAACTAAGAATGTTTACTCTCTGTCATTGGCGATTTTTTACTTCAGAACATGAGACGTGAAAAGATTGTATAAACTCTTTGTAAATGTCAATTTATGATTAGAGAGAACTGACGAGCAATCTTTCCCGTATAATATAATCGGAGCAATGATTTCGATAGTGAACAAATATTTATTGACTCAAAATTTGGTCACAATAAAGCACCGCACAGTCAGTAATGGCGACTCTCTTAGGAGAGTGAAAGTTTAAAATGCCAACAACGCAAGGCGAATAGAGGTAATATGGGTTGAGCGCGCTGTAAAAGGTGTTCATGAGGCTATTCTTCCCTTTAATTGCCAGAAAACTTGAGAACAAGCTCAAGTGCATGAATGTTGCAATCAATAAGCATAGTATTCGATGATAAAATAGATCCTTGGATGATGAACTTTGTATTAAACATTATAAAGATAGAGAGAAATGGATATTGAAGAGATGACTGTGGCTGCTGAGTCTATATATTAAGAGAATGACCACAATTAAAATGAGCTGTTTTGTAGTACGATGATTATCAACCAATTGAACGTCGAGGTGCCCATGATGCTGGTGCTAGCAGTGTGCCTGCGATAGTCACAATGGAATAGGGCCATCGAGTTCTATTATAATTGGGTATCGATTTGCTGTAAGAAAGTAATCTAATGATTTTCTAACGATACTACTTAAAATGTCCAAAGAGTAGTTTGAATTCTAAAAGTCACGCATACCGTACTTGAAGGGTTGCTTATATTCAGGTTGGTTGCTATTTTTATCAAGATTTCGTTCTAAACGAGGGAATAATGTTTACAGAAATGAATGGCCAGAATTTTAGTCGCAAAATAAATAATGCTAAAAAGTTTATTTAAACGAATCTAATTAAAATCGCGATTGTAAATTGCGGACAGTGGTTTGGGGACTTAAGACGCAAGTAGGTTCAGCAAGTAGCACCAGAAGTTGTATGTTCTGATAGAAGAGGACTTTTTACTCATTGATGTTAGTTGCATATCGATATCTTCATTTTCTGTATATCTGCATTAGCCATATAAGTATCAAGATCGGTATCAGAAGCTCTATAAAACAATTTCCAGTTCTTTGTAACCAACTTATGTCCGAAGTAAAGGACAAATACTGTGGCATAACATAAACCTGTTTTAAAAAACTCCTCAACATCTGGATCTTTACCCTATGGGGATAATGCTGTCCAAAAGTAACCGAATAACCCCAAGAAACTAATTACAGTTGCATAAACTGCTCCCCATACACCCAATATTGACATGCAATGGAGGTTATGAGGATCACGAGCCTGAACTGACATTGCTCTTCTAAATCTAATAAGGAGAAATTAATAGACATCCATGTGAAAATGGATGATACAGAAAATAACAAATTGCATTCTCTCGATCGTCTCCAATGAGGGTCGATCGAGAGTATACAATTGTTCCTACCACCGCTTGTATGAAGGTGGCAACTATGGGTCTTCCTTCCTTGTCAACGTATCCACAGAATTTTGGGGCTTGGCCGCATGCAGCCAATGAAGCTAATGTGCGACCAGGGTAATTGATTGAGTTGATTCCTATGAGACAGACAGAAATGAAGATGACCGCATTTACGACGGATGACAAACGCTGAACTCCAGCACGCTTTATAGCAAGTGTAAATGGCGCACAGGAAGCTTTTAGGTGACCGGCACCTAAGAACATTTCATCATCGAAGCTAACTCGGAACCCAATAAAGATCAAAGGAATCAAGTATATGAAAAGAACTCCCCATAGAAAGTGTTTCGTGGCTTTATCTAGTGTTTTTCTTGGGTTAGTGATGAAGCAGCAACACCTACTAATTCCGTTCGAGCAAACGCAAAAGCAGAAGTTGCGAAAGCAAAACAATTCCTTTGAAGCCATGAGAAAGCGAGCCAGGATCATTCCAGTAAAACCCCCCAAAACAGTTACCAGTGGGACCACCACCACAGGCAAATACAAGAGAACAAATCACAAAACCAGCTATGGTAATGAGCTTTATCGCGGCTAGAATCAATTCCGCATTCCCATATCCTTTGAATCCAAATGATTGATCAATATGATCAATACATAAAATACCACTATGTATGACGATGGGTTTGTTTTCTTATCCCAATACTGAACAGTAATTGACAAGGTATACAATTCCAATGTAAACATCATCAAATATTGAATATAATAATTTCAGCTCATAGCGAAGCCCCAAAACTTATCGATGACAAATGTTATAATTTATAAATGCACCCCCAGAAGAAAAAGATGCAAAAAGTTCGCCTAAAGCTTGTATTGTACATAATACGACACTTGCAATGATTAAATAGGCTAAGAGACACCCCAAGGACCAGCTGTCCTAAGTGGAATCCCAAGAACAACTAAAAATCTGGTAGCTGCCCACCCTCCTATGGCGAGGAAAGTGCTATACTTTTTTTTAGCGATCTTTGTAAAGGGTCTTGGGACATTTTAATATCAATCTTTTGATATTCCGTGAGCGCGGGGTCAGCGTCTAACTCAGCGTTTCCAATTGCTTTAAATGAACCAAAGATTCCTTTTATTCCGTTTTGTTTGTAACTATCCGTATGACTTGCAACTTCAACAATGATATTGTCATTTTTTTCGATAGCAATGGTTTCACCAACTCCCTATTTCTCGATGTCGAGATTGTGCTTCATTTTTCAACTGATTGAATAGATATATTAATTCCGGAAGAGAGTAAAGTTGCCTATTTAACTACTTAGAAAATAGGATACTTCGTGTCGATGTGAATGATTATGTGGATCTTTTTGAAAATAGAGCACAAGCTATCCAATAGCTATAACAAAATCGTAAGTTAGTTTTGCTTTACTTTTGTTTAATTGGTTAAATGAGTATACCCGTATTCAATTTCTTATATACAGATGTGTATAAATAACAATACCGTATATACCACAGCCTTTCGATCCTAGTTATGATCGTCTTTTTAAGTTTATCGTAATTTTTAGCTTATCAAAATATATTAATAGGTAAAACAATCCACTGACAATATCGAAAAAGGGAGATTAGATAACCTACAATATAGATATTAACGAAGAACCTGGACATTAGCCTCTCATTATTCTGTTGTCATCTGGCAAGTACGTTTTACTGTACATTGTTTGACTTGATGTATTCTTTTTTACGCAGGAGAAAAAAAGAATTAAAAGTGCATACATTAAATTGCTTTATCAACATCTCTATTTTGATATATAACTCGAATTACAGCAATATTATTGGTCAATTTGGAGAAGAAATCAAGCGAAATAGTATTTTTCTAAGTCCCTACCAAATCTTTCTTTGAGTATGAAATCTATATCCTCTATTATACCATAATTTTTCTCGATAACCCATTTTTCGTCCCGAGGTTTTACGAGTCTTTCACATGCATATCCCGCTACAAGTAAACCAGGCGGTCTAGGATTGCATGAACTTACTGCTTCTGCGACAAAAGTTAAGCTTTTCTTATTATTCGTTGATCCGGGCATGATGCTTTTTCAATAGTCGCAACGGGACTTGGGGATCACATTTTTTTTTCATTAATATCGGTATCAATTTGACGATCCGATGCAAGACCATTAAAAATATAACAGTCCTAGACCGAACAAAGTTAGGTAAGTTTGGCAAATCTCCACATTTAGAAGTACCACTGCATATTAATATCTGATCCGCGACACATCTAAATGTTGTCGATATATTTCCTAGAAGAGGTGCAGCCAATGCAGTAGTAATACCTGCAAAAACCTGGGGAACAAATCCATGTTTACAGAAAAAATTGTATTCTTCACCTCCCCGTCCAAAAATAGAAGGATCTCCCTGTTCAAGCGAACAACTCTCTCACTTTTTCATTATACTACGAAGAGCTATTTGCAATAGTTCGTCCTGTGCTCTTTCAGCATTACCTGGAAATTTGCGAGTAATAAAAACCTTTATGTGTCCGGGAATTAGATTAAGGATTTCTTGGGGTATTAACTTATCAGCAAGTACTAAATCAGCCTCTTGTCTTTTATGTAATGACCGTAGCGTTAGGAGGGATACAGACCCAGGTCCAGCGCTATCGAGGGATATTGAAACCTTTCGTGTAGGCGTCATTCGTTTTCTCTTGGGATTAAAATGCCCTAATGTCATCTCAGCCAAAGCTTTTAGGGGAAAATATTCTATAGCTTGTAAGAGGCACAGCATTTTTTGCAACCTTTTTTGTCGTTTTGTCATATCAAATTCCTTAACTAACGAAATAAGTTCAATTGAGTTGCAAGTATCTTCGTCATGTTCACACACAGAGGTCATGCCATTATCCAGACTACTCTTATTGCTTTGGTCCTCTATTTGATATTTCAATTTCCCTATATTATTACAAATCTGATTGATATTAGATGGCACGGCATTTTTCATTTCTCTTAGTATTCTTGCAGATAGCTTGCATCCTTTACCCAGAGTTTTTACACTATTCTGAAATCAGCAGACGACAATGTAGATAAAACTGAAAAGCTGCTAAATTCTTTAGAATCAGACACATGAATTGGAATTCGTAATCTGGAACATTCCTGGTATACTTCACATTTTAACTCCCTCCGAGACTTAGGTACGTTATTAAATACTTTATCAATAAAATTACATTCTGCTCTATCAAGTAATGTCAAATCTTCTATTTTGAAATTTCTCTCTAGATGACTAATTGTGCCCAACTTGATATATTGTAGTACAGAAGTCTGTAGAGATCCAAAAGGTACATCTGCAATAAGAATAGGTTTCGCACCTGCATTGATGATAGAACTTATACGACTGGTTTCAACCCTCGATATATCTATAATAAGATGATACTCATCCATACAATTCTATGAAGCTATCAAATCCCCCATTTGCGATTCAATGTTAAGAATATTCGCACTTTGCGAAGAAATCATTCTATATAGAAATCGTTCATATTCATACATTGGAACTTACAGCCTGTCGTATATTTAGATTGAAACAAAGCTCACATTTTCGTAATGCTGAAAATTTTATGTGATTAATGATGATAGCTTCCTTACGTCTCTCCGTTCAGAACAAATACATTGCACATGTTTTGGCTTAAAGTATTTCATTATTTTCGCTAGAAAAATGCTGTTTGAATTTCATGCTAGAAGATCATTTCCTTATGTAGGTCGTTTCATTATGAGAAGTATAATAATAAAAAAATTATTATACACAAGAATTTCTAAGTCACTTAGATCTATTAATGTCAATATCAAATTTATCCTTTTGTTGTTCATCTGACGTTGAATATAATTGACCAAGTTTCAGCATTCTTTTTTTCCAGGTTTTTGTCTTGTTCTTTCTATTGACATCTTCTAATAATAAATCACAGTCATCTTCACTATCATCATCTAAATCACCGTCTTTAATTTTCTGCTTTCGTGACTTTGTCAACAGAATTTCATATAATCTGTCTTTGTTAACTATGCTGTATGTACTTCCATAATTCAAGTCTTTAAGCACAATTTCTCTCGTTCTTCCTAAGGATTCGATATCAGCTATTCTCTCAATTGTATCTTCCAATAATTCGTCAAAATGTGGTTGTGAAGCAATTTCATGAAAAGCTCTCATCATTGGTACAGAGTCGGCACGCACCGTTGATTCCGAATCGATAGTGAATATATTTAAATTATCATACTGCTGAATATAATCAGCACGAGTCATGATCTGTCTTGCCCTCCATAAAGGTAAGTCAGGTAAATGATGGTCTTCAGTACTATGATCATCACAAGGACCACTGGCGAGTCTATCACTATCCATCGCTACAAATGCTCTCATTAGGAGCATTGCACTAGTGGAAAATTTCCCACTTTCCATTACATCATCATCCATATCTATACCTAATAATCCACATTGATTTAAAAACCATGTCTTCTCACGGTCAATTATTTGATGGCAAGCAGTTATAATATCCTTATGCCTGGCAACTTGTGATATATGCTGTGGCCTTCCTCCAATCAAATCATAAATATTGCCACACATTTCATCATCCAACTTTAGTTCTGGAAACTTTTTCGAAGGGAAAAATTTTTCTCTAATAAATTTTAATGATTTAACAGTTTCTTTTCTGCTAAAATCCCTTACGTTGATTAGCTCTAATCTTGTCCCTAATTTTTTTAACTTTTCGTATACCCAATAATCATCAGAATTGAAAACTATTGTGACTAAACCTGAGCCACTTAGACTCTCAGCTTTTTGTTGAAGCAATTCAATCAATTTAACACCTTCTTCTGTCTCTTTAATTAAATGAGCATTATTAATGATTAACACTAACGGGCGATTATTTGTCCTGGTAACCCGTCTGATTGCTAATTCTTCTAGCTTACTAAACGCTCTCTCGATATCTAATAAAGCTGTAGTATCTCTGGGTCCTCTAATGCTGAATAATGAGCCGATATAATCTTCGGAAAAGGTAAAATTTAATGCTTTACCTAATCTGATCCTAAATATTTCAGGATCTGCATGAGCATCGAAAATTGCTACATTGTACCCATCTACTTTCTTCATAGACTCTAACAACAAGGAAGTCTTACCTGTACCTTTCTCTCCGATTAGTAAGAAGTATCTTCCAATGATTTTCCCTGACACAATATCATCAAGTAATTTCTGTTGTGGACGTTCGACCCAATATTGGGACAAATCATCACCGTCGTATTCACTATTAGAATTTTTACTAGTCTTCTTATGCATTGATAGTTGGAATGCAGGGTCACCCTTTTCAAAAGCAAGATCCATTTTATCAAGAACATGGATTCCGTAAAATCTATGGTATAATAAGCCCGCCACGCCTAAAATAGCAATTGAACTAAATGTAATGCCAATAGTTTCAAGGCATTTAAACAAAAACTTGCCAAACTTAGCTAGTCCTTCTTTAAATTTGCTAGGCTCTTCCTCTTCAATGTCTTCTGATTCGTCAAGATCTTCCTCTTCTTCATTCTTTTTATACTGATTTTCTTTTTCTTTTTCCTTTTCTCTATCTATGCTTCTATCCTCTTCTGACCTTTGTGAATCATTATCTTTTTCGGGTTCTATTTCATCGTTTTTTTCAGATGGAGGCCCGTTTCCTCCATTTCCCCCGTTATTACTTCCACTTGACCCTGAAGCTACACCTGAAACTGTTCTACTACCACCTGATGATGATGTTTTGTTACTTTCAACATTCGGGGCCTTACTTGCGCTATAATCGTTGTTTGTATTCTCCGAGTCTTTAAGTTCTAAAACCTTCGTGTTAGGAAGAACAGCCCTTTTAAGTGGAATTGTATCATTGGTAGTCTTGAAATCATCATCTCCTAGATCCTTACTTTGAGGTATTTTGTCAACAGGTTCCTTTGACTCGCCTTCATTCTTTTTCATCTTCTTTTTTTCTTTAATTAATTTTTTCTTGTCCTTCTTCAACTTTTCATTTTTCTCCTCTAGTTCATCGTTCTGAACTTCTTCTAAAACATCAAAAGGTAAAAGTGGATTTATACAAAGGGGTGACGTTTTATGAAATGATCGTAAGTGTGATCGATAGCATACCAATGGTGTTGACCAATTATGTCTTTTACTAATAGCTTTAAATGCGAATGACGTTATTGGTATCAACCTATTCATTACTGTTGATCAGATTCAAACTATAAAGTAGCGATTTTTTTCTTATTGCGACATAAAATAAATCTAAATAGTTTAATCTATCTACTGAGAACCTCATGATAAGTCAAATCTTGCCTCCGTGTTTATAACATATAATAGTTTGGATCGTACTAACTCCTTGTCTTGGTAATCAGGTAGCTTTAATAAATTGACACATGTTGAAGCAGTTGGTAGTCTATCAATGCTTCTACCGGCATTCCTGATCCCAAATTTAGGATTTAGCGATCCAAATCCTAATAAAGGAGCCCTGGAGACTGACGTCACAAATTTGATTAATTTGAACCTCTCTTCTGGATTCATTTCACTTACCACTTCCCAGAAATATACAATGGTTGTATCATCATCAAAGTATCCTCCATATTCCACATTTGCCTTCCAGTCTTGTATATTTACATCATTCTCGCCGCCAGATATTAACATTTGCAATTCGTATGCATCAAACATACTTAACCAGCTAGACGAAATAATTTCAAATAATCCATTAAGAAAAAACTTTGTTTGAATGTGTAATGATTGGTTTAATCTAAAATTGGATATTTGATGAATATAATTCAACCTGTTTGACTGGTCTACTTTGATTTCCGCTCCATTTGGAGGTAATAAATCAAATGTACAGTTAAATTCGTTAATCTTTTCATCAATGGTAAAGTTTAAATCAAGCTGTTCTAGCTCTTTTGCATCCATACTGGTTAATTTCATTAAATTCGTAAATAATTCCTTGTCCAAATAGTTTAAATCATTAATGGAATTTTTCATGGAATTTTGCCCTCTATTGAAACTACACCATTTATTTAAAAAAAAAGGTGCAAATGACAAATCAATTAATACATTTTCATAAAAACATTTTCCAATTATATTACCCAAGAATCGCAAGTACATTAATTTCTGTTGTTGCTCTTGGATATTAACTTTTTTGCTTAACATTTTATATATTTCATCACTTGGATATAACTGATTCTCCGCAGTTTCTTTGAATAATTCAAGTTTACCTTGCGTCTGAAACCCTTCCATTGCAACGCTTGTTAAAAACTCTTTTGTGATTCCTCCACCATCTATTCCTGCCTCTTGGCCTCCTTGTTCATTGAATAAAGTCACACTCAAAGTATGTTTAAAATCGGGTCCACATTTATGGAAGCTATTAAACGCATCTTCGAACAACGATTCTCTTCGGATGTCCGCTTTTAACCTCTTTGGCGTTTGGAAAAATGAAAAGGTATCGGATCCCATTAATTTTTCTCTATCTATCTGAATAAGAGTTTGCAACACCTTAACTCTATCTTTGAAAGATATAAAATAAGGTAATTTCTTTAGTACTTCTAACTTTGCCAACGTATCACTGTTTGCCTTTGCAAATTTTGGCATTTTAGATGAGCCCACATGTGTCAAATCATCACCATTAAGTTCCAAATCTGAATTGTTGTCCAGCGAATCAAGATCCATTTCTTGTCTCCTTTCTTCTTCATCAATAATTAGTTGTAACATATTATCGATATTGAAGTTTAATTCATTAGGCTTCCAAACTGTGTCTGGTAAGAATTTTAGTCTTGAATTTTTGCTGTATAACTGATTAAGCAAAGAAATTGATATTTCCTTAAGTTTACCAAACTCGTTAAATAAATCAGGGTTACTATTATTGAAAATCAAAGTCAAGCACATAGTCTTTAAGAATTCTAGAAATTTTGAAACTTCCTGTAAACTTAGCTTATCCTCAGAAAAACTTTCTAAGTCATTTGATACTATGAGCCAGTAAGAATATAATTCTTCAAATGTATACACTGTCTTCCAAAAGTTTGAAACTAAGTTTGCTGGAATCTTGGAATAAAGCTGAACAAGATCGGCAGATCGTAAATAATCATAATTTTGTGTGTTTTTTTGTTCAATATACTTGTAGATTGGATCCTTTTTTAATTGATGAAAGAACCATTTATATGAACCTGGAGTAATTGTAATTAGTATACAAAGTTTGCTTTTCGAAACTGGAATTAAATATGTTAAAGTGGCAAAAATATGGAGCGCTAGCTGTGAAAGTTCATCGTTAGCATTTGTGAAGTAATCTATGGCCTGCTTTATAAAAGCTGCAGAGTAGAGGATCTGTAACTTTTCTATTACTTCTTTATTCACTAGTATTATAGCTTCAGTAGATCTATGGGTATTAGAATCATCAACAGCATTAGTTCTTTCTAACTCGTCTTCGTCTATCGCACCTTCATCGAGGTTTCTATCCTTAATTGAGAAAGAAATAGTCGATAATACCATACCAATCACTATGTAGTCTGATGCAATAAACTTACTGTCCCCATGTATTTTCAATAGATTGACAAGTAAATTGACTTTCTGCATGTTAGCTAGTGAGCTTAATATATTTGTCGAATTGTTGATTGGTATCTGTTTTCGTAATACTTCTAAGAAATACTGATTTTGTCGAACATCCATTGAATTAAACACATTTGGAATAGATAGGAATCCAATGAAATGTTTATAAGAGTCACTAACATTTATGTCAAACATTAATCGTATCATTTTGTTTGCAGTTTCATCTAGTATATCTTGTTTCAGTAAACTGTCAGATAAATATAGTACCAAATTTGCATATTTATGAGTAGTCCTGCTATACTCAGATCTTAACAAGATCATGCAATCACAGATAATGCCTATACAATCAGTACCTCTCTCAGACTTTGTCTTATTAAGAGCGCCTATCAAGTTTATTAAATTCTTAATCAACAGGTCATATAAACACGAGCTGATTTCATACTTAGAGCCAGAACAGTTATTGTTGAGCCCTTCATAAAATAATGCTAGTTGCTGACAATTAATATCCAAATTAAGTGTTGATCTGCTCCATCTACACAAGAACAGAAACTTACTAATCCACTTACACCAGTCTTCTTCGCTTTTCCAGTTGCCCATCTCACCAGCCCATTCTTCTCTCCATATTTCGTATTTGTTTGATAAATCGAGGTACCTTCTGATATACGATTGGATAATTAGACTTGACCTTTCTTTTTGCCTTTGTTCTTCCCGCTGTTGCCTTTGTAATCGGGCTTTCTGCAAATAATTGGTATTATCATTTGATCTTTTATTCCCTAAATTAACTACTCTTTTCTTTGTATTCCCCGTAAAATTAATCATTAGGAGTATATGCTAACAGAAACTATATTATTAATCTGTATCACTACATCTTCGATTATAATTCGCTATTTGCATTTATATTTTATACCGGACTTGGATCGGTAGATAAAAGATCATTATATTCCTACTCTAAACTTATCTAACTAATTAAATCTATAATATCACCAAATGATTCTATATAGCACAGTGGAATCGTGCTTCTAGCTTCTTCATCTTTATGAGATGTAGCTAAGAAATTATCAAAATAGCGTTTCGTTGTACCTCCACTAAGAACTAATAAAGAATTTGCGAGCCCACCATCAATACCAAATTTAATATCAGTGTATAACGTGTCACCTACCATAATTGTCCTTTCTCTTTCAAACTTGCTATGTTCCAATATTACATCTAATAAGGTGGTACTAGGTTTCCCTACGTTGATAAAATCTCTGTCGGCCGTGTATTGCATGTAATTCACAACACTGCCTCCAGCAGGCAAAATTAGGCCGTCAGAGGGATACGATCTGTCGATATTTGCGCCTATAAATGGTATGGACTTGTTGTCATAAAGCAAATACTGGAGAGTCAGGGCAATTCTCATATAATTAAAATCTTTTGTAGAGCCTACTACAACCGCCTTAACATCAGGGTCAACTTCAAGAAACTCGTGCTGAGGGTCGAACGGACTGTTAAGACGGGGATCAGTACCACCAACCGGAACAAAATTTGCTTCTCGTAATTCATCCTCAATACCTCTGTCACCCAACACCCAGACCTTGGACCCTTCTGGCACCTTTAAGTGTTGCTTCAAATTATAGGCTGCCGCATAGCAAGTAGGATAAATCATATCCTTCTTAATACCTTTAAATCCTAGTCTTTTGAATTTCTCTACATATTCCTGACGTGATTTAGAAGAATTATTTGTGACAAATACGTATCTCTTATTTTTCGAATTTAAGTACTCGATAGTTTGTAATACTCCTGGGATTAATTTCTCATCCAACCAAATCACCCCGTCACAGTCGAATAAAAAGTTATCATGCTCATCGATTAGTTTTTGTGCTTGTTCTTTGCTGCTTATTTTTATCGGTGTTATACTCCCTGACACTGTCATCTTTACTGCTACTGTAAATGCTGTTCCTTCACTTGACAGAAGTCCGTAAGAAAAATATCACAGAGTCAATCACATGACAATGCTGCAGATTAAAGTTGGGAATACGATCAATGATCTTCGATACATAAAATGATACGTAACACAAATTATTAAACATCTCATATTCTGCTCGTATTTGTAAATCTATGCTCCACTTCGTAAGTGTGCTATGTAAATGTAGTCACAATAAATCAGATAAACTATGGGCAGATCAATCTAGAAGTGTCCTTTAAACCTCTCAAAGTAACTTGAACACTCAGAAACTTCCAATTCCTTTATGCACAATATTTTTATGTAGCTATACAGGTCGAGTAGTAAGCATAGAAAATGATTTTGCTACATCAGGCGGAATCTTGTTCAACTTATCTCGATAAGCTACTATAGAATACATTTTCACGTGATCCGAAATTTTTATTTCTTTGTTCTGAAGATATGCTTCCTAGAAGCTTGTTGCATTCCTATTTGTCTACGTCGAAAGTACTGATGGTGACGCTTTTTGAACGGTATTAGTAGTTATATTTGTTAATTAGTCTTAATTCATTATGTCTACAAACCCAGAGGTAATACTTAATTCAGATTCAAGCCACCTTCCTGAATGTCCATCTAGCGATGAAGCTAATACAAATAGACAAAACATGAAACAAACGAAGAAGGGCAAAAAAGTGCGGAAAGAACAGTCTGATGATGATTATTTTTTGCAAAAACTGCAATTCTATAGTACCGGGCCGATATTAAATACTGAGAATTGGCTCTATGATCCAGAAGGATTAGACCGCTTAGATAACTCCAAAAAGACAGACAGAGTGAAGATGTTGCATGCATGCGAAAAATCTTACTACCAAAAAGATTATAATAAGTGTCTTGAAATGATAAGGATAGCTGAGAGATTATTCGGTATGCAACTAGATGATGAGGAAGAAAATGAAGGCATCAAAAGCGATTTCGAGTCCTCAGGTAAAAAAACAAGAAAGAGTGCTAAGGTTGACAGGCATATTGTGGAACTATTACATATTAAAGAGCGTTGCCTCGAAAAGCTAAATATTTGATATATATATATATGTATATTATGCATGCATCATTGACATTGCTCACGCTTAAGCCATATTCTGGCCTCGATATTGCTGACCATACGTTTCTTGTAAATTTTATCATCATTATAATCATTATCGCTGTCATCATCATTTGCTAACTGGAATTCATCCAACACTTCCACACTACCTGTTAATATATCAACTTTATAATTTAGCTCATCTTGAAATTTCAAAGCAATAGATAAAGTATTCTCTATCGCCTTACCCATTCCTTTCACGGTGACATATTTAACCTTTTTGTAGTCAATATTCTGATACTTTTTATTAGCTAGAACTGATTTATCAAACCTGGCAAGTATCTTCTGAATCCTTTTCAATGCTGATATGTATGGTGTTGAAGATTTCACCAAGAATGTAGTTTCATGCTCAATTTTCAGTAATGGCAAAGTATTAGGACTATGTTTTATGTGTTTCCCATTTATCCTCTTTGGATTGACGTGGCTTTTCTTACTTTTTTCTGTCATTATCAATGAGTCTCACATACAGAAGATGATGAATTTTGTGATGGATAAATTTTGAGGTTTCCGCTCGAACTGTGTTTGACGTGAATTGCACTTTTTCTTGGTTAATACGTAAAATTCCTTTTTCTCCAATAAATTATACTATTGTGGGTTAAGGATTATTCGTCGGTATTCAACTATACATAGAGCTACAAAGATTGTGAAAAAACTTCCTAGCGTGTCTTTTACTATCGTCTCATTATTTGCAAGCACCGCGTCTCAATTAAATTCACTTATATAAGTATGGATTCCAGTGAAATAGGAATGAATGTGTCAAATTATTCCGATTCATATTACAGCTTTCTTGATACTTCAAGCTTAACGATACCGTCTTCGCCTATAAATTCTACATCGCATAAGAGAAAAAGATCTGAAGATCTGGATACCGTTGCGCATATTACAATTCACAGCCAAACATTAAGTGACCAAGTAACGAATGAACATAGTAAGAGGTGTCAGTCGCATAGGATTCACTCAGAAGTACATCAGAACACTATAGAGTTGATGATGAAATCGCAGAGACTACTTCAAGAACAAGAGAGGTTGCATAAACTATATAATGATGATAATTCGATACATGAAGATATGAACACTAATGAAGAGGTAGATTGTTTTAAGCAAAGACCTTTCTGGCCTATTATAAATAATACTCGGACATAAGAAAATGATGGTACTTTCCTACACAGTTTATAATACAAAGTAATTCGCCGTAATAATAGAATTAGATTAAATATGTATATACATATGGAGAGAACAAAAATATAACACGAAAAGTACAATTGTGGACCTTAAAAATAATGAACTTAAACAAGAGTTAATGACCTATACTAATTAGAACGCTTTAACTTCTTCTTATTCTTCAATACAACCTTTTGTTTGGTGGATTCAGCTTCAGAGTCGCTTTCCATTTCTTCGTCTTCGCTCATCATATCTTCAGATGCAATTTCTTCTTCCTCTTCTTCCTCTTCTTCCATGGCATTTTCCTTGGCAGCCAATCTTTCAGCCTTTCTACGTAATTCAACATCTCTCATCTTCAATAATTGTGGGTTTTGTTCCACTAATCTTCTGTCGAGAGCTAATTTCTTGTCTTTATTACCTCTCATTCTGTTCTTGTAGAATGCTCTTTCTCTCTTCTGTCTGATTTCTTCGACTCTAGCCATGGCCTTCAATGTGGTGGCAACCAAATCTCTGTTATATCTAACTGGTACGTTTCTTCTTGCGGCAAATGTCAAGGTTGAGTCAACAACTAATTCTTTACCAGCTGCTTTTCTGAATGCCTTAGTCCATCTCAATTTACGTGGGTTACGACGCTGTTTGAATGCATGATGACATTTGGAACGACAAAATCTAAACTCTTTGGCATCGTTTCTAACAAACATAATCCCATGTAAAGGATATACCGGAGATGAGCAGAAATGGCATGAATAAACTCTCATAGTGAAATATTATAATATGTGATAATGTGATGCTAAAATAAAATTATTGAATCCTAATCAAAAATGAAAAACTGTTCTGCAATTGTACGTCTATGTTTATAACTATGTCCAATATTCAACTATTGTCAACCTATCAAAATAAGTAATACCTTCTGTGTATTATTGAACAAATATACTAAATATCTCGAAATATCAATAGATAAGTAAGTTTACTCGAAAATTTTTTGATATCATATAGTACCTCTTCTCTATACTAAAAAAAAATTATTAGTTACACAAAAATGTTTTTTATTTTCGTGATGATATGTGAGCCGCACATTATGCGGATATTCTATTCTATTTCCATAAGCCAATTAATGGTCCGTCATTTACTTGATATTGCATCTTTATAGGGTTTCTATTAGATATAGACAGCACCAATTTTAACATAATGTATGCCTTCTAGGTTTGGGTTGTTTCGGGGTAGTTCCGTGTTGGTTTAAAAACGATTATCGGCGAAAGAACGGTGTCTAACCTTTGAATCTTCATTCCAACAATAATGATTGTTTATATGTATATTACTCTTCTAATAGTCTTACTTATCACTGGATATTTGTGTATTATAGCAGGAAAAGTAGTTTTGCAGCTTTATGAATTGAAGCGGTAAAGAAATTCTTGTACGTGATTATAGAACGGGTTTCAATGCTTCTAATGCATTAAAATCAGATTAGATCTATTTACAATTCCTTATTATACGTAAGCTTCTTCTCTAGAGAAAAGTAACAGTTTTGGTTACGATGATTCAAGCCAATTTGGAATTTCCGGTCAGAATTAAGTTCACCTTTACAAAAACTGTAGACAAATAGTTGTAGCTCGAAATGTTATTCACCCAGATTGGTATTACTGGGTAGGAACATAAAAATTGAAGATTGGTTACAAGTCTAGTCTAGTTTCAACATGGGCTCCTTTTATTTCCCATGTAAGTAACAAGATAAATAGGGGAACTTATAAAATATCTATTTAGTTTTGAAGTCGAGATGTATATCATAACCAATATCCTGCGTTACTATAGCAGTAAAAAACTAAAAGTTCAATAATCGCGGACCGTATATCTGAGCAATTTTCTTCCTATATTTAGACAGTTCCATATTCAGTATAAAAGAATGCGAATCGTCAATTATTCTAATGCGTTTGGATAGTATATTAGTATTATAATGGAAAATCATTACGAAGTAATTATCGTGGGCGGGAGTGCTGCAGGATTATCTGCAGCTTTGGCTATTGGACGTTCAATGAAATCAGCTTTATGTATAGATTCTGGTACTCCTTGCAACAGGTTTTCCGAACATATGCACAATTTTATAGGACACGATGGGGACCCTCCTCTTAATTTTAGAACCCAAGCTAAAGACAGTCTAATAAAATACAAGACTGTGCAATTGGTAGAGGGTAAAGTGATAAAAGTTGATAAGTCTGAAACAGGATTTCGAATTGCAGCAGTTGTGGGCAACTCTGAAAAAGCTTATACGAGTAAGAAAATCATTTTTGGATCAGGTGTTAAAGATTTGATTAACGATGTGAATATCAAAAATTTAGACAAGTTTTGGGGTAAGTCTGCTTTACATTGTCCATATTGTCATGGTTATGAAGCTGCAAACAGAAGTACCGGTATCATATTTAATGACTTTCGTTTAATGGTTATGGTCCCAATGATTTATAATTGGACGAAAAATATAACAGTATTGACGAACGGTACTAAATTATCTTCCATTTGCTCCGAAGCACAACAAAAGGAATTAAAACGAAAGGGCGTACAAGTCGTAGAGAAGGTTATTGCAGAATTTATAGGTGAATCAGGAAATTTAGAAACTGTAAGATTTTCTGATGGGTCATCTATTTCATTGAATTGTGTTTACATTCATCCGCCCTTCAAATTAAATTGTGAAGATATTTTAAATGACTTGCAAGTAAGCAAAGATGAAACAAACTTGATAAAAGTAGATGGTTTTCAAAAAACTAATGTTCAGGGTATATATGCTTGTGGTGACTGTACTACATTTTTAAGATCAGTTTCCAATGCTGTTAGTCAAGGAAATATTGCAGGAGTTATGTGCACAAAGGATTTATTCCAAGATTCGTGGAATGAGTAATTCTAGTGAGAACAAATTTAAGTAAATATGTATGATCCGAATAGAAAATTGATATGCATACCCCTAGTAAGGCTTTGTGTTTGTTTGTTTATTTTTAAATACCTTAAACTAGCATCTTTGCACTTCCCACCGTTTTTTGATAAAGTCATATTCGAGATAAAAGAAGGCTTCATGATGCGATGTTGCACCACTTTCGAGTTGAAATTGCGAATGGTGGATTGACCTGCTAATCACATATGTTTTCTACGTAATCCACTCTATATAGCATATGCGTATGACACGGATAGTGTAATTTCTAGTCATTCTTCTATAGTCTAGGAGTGGCACAAGGACCTTCCTTTTGCATCCATTATAAAACAGAAATACCACTACACGTGATTTAATGGGAAAAAAATTTGGTTGACTAGAATTGTCAGAGAAATTTTCTTGAATCACCACTTCTTTGCACTCTATAGTGAACTAATCAGTGAACCCTCTTGTAAATAAAGTATAATACGATAGAAATGGCACCTTTTAATATGGAGATTCCTACGTTGGCGATTCCTGGAGACAGGAACCAAAACCAACCTATAGAATTACAGCAACAGCCCCAACAACCTCAACAGCCTCAACAACCTCAACAGCCTCAACAACTCCAACAGGCATACACGGGCCACTTACAACGTAAACAAGCAGAGGAAGGTTCTGCTGAGTGGTATTTTGACAAGAGCTGTGAATGGATGGGTGACCACCCATGGATGACCGGTATGGGGTTATTGGGTGTTGCATATTTCGCTGCCGGCTTTGTCAAATCGAAACAACCAGGTCTCAACGGTAAGGCCTTTATCAAAGGTTCGTTTGGTCCGAAGATGACTCCTAAAGAAGCGTTACAGATCTTGAATTTGAAGGAAACCAACTTATCGCAAGCTAAATTGAAAGAACAGCACAGAAAGTTGATGATGGCTAATCACCCGGATAAGGGAGGTTCTTCATTTTTAGCTACAAAGGTCAATGAAGCAAAGGATATATTAGAAAAGAGAGGTGGCTTAAAGAAGAAATGATTTCTGTGTGATAAAACCGTAGCATATGTGGACATATTTTACAGTTGGATTTCTGTATAAACCTTTTCAAAATCAGTCTAGATGACGCTAACTCTCCCATAAGAAAACAATGCTCTTCAATTTCCCCTAGAGCTGATTATAAATATCATAGCCCACTGTTTATTATATGTTTATTGTATATAGAATGTACGATAATAATGAAAAATTCATTAGGTCGTGCAAATACTCAATCAACCTGATCGGGACGTAGGAACCGGAAATTCTTATTTACGTGAACAACAGCATACTTTACATCGATACATTCTTTTAGATTATAGATCAATTATACAAAATTCTATTAAAATAAGGTCAATTAGATATGACAACATATGAGAAAATTGTCAAAGGTGCCACCAAGGTAAAGGTTGCAGCGCCGAAGCCTAAATATATTGAGCCAATTCTTATGAGTACCCTGATAGACCATTCTGTAGAAGCAGAAAATTTCACTGCTATAATGAGAGCTTTGCGAGGCAGACTTCAAGATAGTGCTTGGTCAGTTGTATATAAACTGTTAATTGTTATTCACATAATGATCAGGGAGGGTGATAGAAATGTTACATTAGATTACCTTGTTAATAAGGATCCTAATATGCTTAATTTATCTCACTCAAACATCACCAAAAATCATAATCACAACCCTGACGTTCGATTTATTGTTAAATATGCTAAGTATTTGCATACTAGAGTTAGGCAGTATGAATCAACCTGGATTGACTACGTGAGAGATGAACGTGCTAATAATAGCACCGGTCAAGATGGGGGAAGATTACGTACTTTGACGATAGAAAAAGGCTTATTAAGAGAATGTGAAAGTGTACAGAAGCAAATTGATGCATTGTTGAAGAATAACTTTATGGAAAACGAAATCAATAACGATATTGTTTTAACTGCATTTCGAATGCTTGTCAACGACTTGTTAGCATTATTTCAGGAATTGAATGAAGGAGTTATTAATATTTTAGAACATTATTTTGAGACATCAAAGGTTGACGCAGAAAGAGCTCTCAAAATTTATAAAAAGTTCGTAGATCAGACCAAATATGTTATTGATTATTTGAGAGTTGCCAAACATCTTGAGTATGCAACAAAATTACATGTTCCTACAATCAAACATGCACCGACAGCATTAACTTCATCGTTGGAAGAATATTTGGACGACCCAAACTTTGAGACAAATAGACGACAATATTTAGCTGGGAAGCTGATGAATTCAAAAGAGAATTCTGGACGAGTCTCTGCAAAACAGCCTCAACCACAACAAACCTCATCCAAACAAGATATTCAACCCTCATCGGTTGAATCCCCACAACATTATCAACATCAACAACAAGTTCATCAACAACAAATTCAACCTCAACAAGGGGCTACTTCAGATGTACAAAGAGCTAATTCTTTGATCGTTCAGCAATCTACATTTAATCCTTGGGGTTCAAACTTGCAGCCACAACAGGTACAAATGATGCCACAAGGTACATCTTTTACCACATTACCAGCAATTTCTCAAGGCCAGACTTATCAACATAATGAAGTTCAACAGCAACTTCAGCAACAACAAAATGGATTGACTTCCAATTTTACCGGTGCAGGTTTCGGTGGGTATGGATCACAAATTCAACTGCAGACTACGGGTAGTAATCCATTCTTACAAAATACAATTACAGGACTCACTCAATCCTTCGATGGCTTCAACTCTCAGCAACAACGACTTCAACAACAACAACAACAACAACAACAACAACAACAACAACAACAACAACAACAACAACAACAACAGCAACAAATTCAACAGCAACAGCAACTTCAACAGCAACAAATTCAACAGCAACAGCAACAGCAACAACAGCAACAACAAAGTATGCATCCTGCGTTATCGAGGGCCAATACTAATCCATTTTCGAGTTTGAACGCCTCTCTGACAAACCAGCAATTACATTCTACAAATACTGGCGCGAACCCTTTCTTCAATACAAGATTTTCGCAAATTAGTTCTACTACGCCATTGTCATTCCCTAATGACAAGCCACAACAAGTCACAAGTAATTCTACAGGATCAAACCCGTTTAAGCTTTCTGAAGCAACGAGCAATCTCTTTAATGATATAGGTAACCAGACTCAGTCCCAATTGAAACCACATCCAACTGCCGGTGGCTTGGAAGATTTACCTACTATTCCTGTTTTTCCAGATACTCAACAGGAATCTCAAAAACAATTCTACTTGAATAATGCAAGAATGGAATTACAGCAACAAATGACCAACCAACAATTTCACCAACAGCAAACCCAACCTCAGCAGCAACAGCAATGGAATCAACCAGCTCAATTTCAACAAATGCAACCCCAGCATACACAAAACTATCAAAATCCACTACCAACTTCAATGTACAATAATTATGAAGGACCAAGTTTAATTTAAACAAAACGACCAGTTTTTATATATTCTCTTAGCATTAGATCGTTAAATAGTTTTTAATTATGTCATTTATAATATTTTTTATCGAATTTATATTATTGGTTTTTCTATATGGGTAAAATTAGGACATAATCCAAGTGAAGATCAAGTATTATATACAGGATGTGGCTATTTAAAGCTGCAAAAGTTTTAATAAAAACTAGGAAGAAAAGTCAGTGTATAACTATTGGTGAGATGTTGCCTCTATTATTGTCACTAACAAGAGACATGAGAATCACTTTGGGTGCCTTAGGATTTTACAATTAACTTTATTTTCCAATCGATCTATAGAGTTACCTTGTTGAATACTGAAGTATTAATTATATCAAATATCAATTGTTTATCCAACGGAAATTTACGCTAAGAAAGATGAATCTTCCCTTTACATTACTTTTGCAAGGCAATTGAGAAATTAGAAAATTGTATTAGTATATTCGTACTGTGTATATGAAATCTTTCCGAAAAGTACAATACACAAGCACACCCAAAGATCTATTGAGTGCTTATTTATGTAGCCTCAAACAAGATGATTTTTATGAGAGTGATAATAATGATAAATCTATGGCTATGAGACATTTACAGCCGATTATTTAAAGCAGACGTGTTACCTCTACGATGCTGCATTGGAAGAAATCACTCTACTTATTGCTTGGACTCCGTTGAAATACCCCATCACAATAATTATATCTATGAGAATATCAGTTCCATTGATACTTCATTTAAGTTTGATACGTCAGACTAGCTTCAGTTCAGTGATACTTATAAGATCGTGTGATTATATAAATATATACGCTTTGATTTTTGATTATTTTTATTTATAATTATATAATATTCTACATATTTTCCTTTAAAATTTCTATTTAAAATATCTTAATTTTTTAGTGTTCATAAAAAAAATATATATTTAAATTCTAAATTACAAAATGTTGCTTTTAATTTATATATTCAACGATAAACAAAAATTAATTAGTGAAAAAGAGAAGAAGGACAATTAGAATTAGATTGCGAATTTGATATGCCTCCGACAGAGAATCAAGTACCTAAATGGATAGAAATAGGCTTTTCAAAGAAGTAAATAATCCTTTTTTGAGGATTTCGAAATTTTATTTCAAAGTTAGACTCTTACATAATTATTTCCCCGTCAGGTTGTATATCCATTTCATCTAATACTTTTATAAATCATATATTATTAGTTTTTCTATAAAATTATTACAATTTAAACAAGAATAGACATTATAATTGAAATACCGATCATTATGGAACTAATTGTAGAACTAGATCCTGAATTGTCTGAAGACTTTGCACTTACTGAAGCAGCAGCTGAGCTTGATGAGCTGGCATTCTTAGTAGATTCTGTCTTAGTAGACGAACTCGCAGCTGTGGCATTTGCTTCAAGTGAAGTTGAAGCTTCCTCTGAGCTACTGGTTCCCTTGTTCGATGTCGTTGAAGCGCTAGCCGAAGAGTCGGTCTTCGAAGCAGTTGATTTTGAATTAGATGAACTTGAGTCAGAAAATGAAGTGGAAGAAGCCGAACTTGAAGATTCAACGGTTGACGAAGATGAAGCATCACCACCGTCGATGTTAATGTTATCAATTCTGCCATTAATTTCACCGTCTTTAGCCTTAATTGATGTCCAGTCACCAGATTGATTTTCATAGGAATATTCTTTACCAGTCGAGTAATCACTAACGATTAATTTCTTAATTATCATTGAAAAAGGTGCTTCAGAGTAATCAGTTTCACCACCAGCCCATTCAATAGTACCAGGAGCATTGGATGGATCGCCACCAGCCCAAATACCCATCATTAAATACATAGGGGTCTGTGGATAACCTTCGGATGATGTATTCTTCAAAGTTCTTACTTTGTCACCATCCAAGTACCATACACATTCTTCTTCAGTCCAGTCAATAGTGTAATTATGAAAGCTTGTTTGAGGAGAGTCTCCCAGAACTGTGTGATATTCACCTCTATCGTACGTGGTAGTGTTACCCTTTGAGAAGTAATTAGACTGAAATTGTGTGTGATCTCCTCCCAAGAACTCAATGTCAATTTCATCCAAGTCATCAGATTGGAGGTAGAAATCTGATACAATACCAGTACCGTTAGCAGCCTTCATATGTATTTCAACCCTTCCAAACATAATGTAGAATTTGGATTTTAAGGCCGGATTGTCGAATCTCTTTGCTATGGTCATCGTCAATCCATCGTCACCAAATGAAATACCAGACTCAGTCGAGGTAATTTCAAATTGTGTCGAGTTACTTGAAAAGTCCTCTGAAAGGTCTGTTGCTAATGCCTTGTCAGCGGGACAGTTCGATGTTGAGATCGGGTTACAAGTAGTGGACGTAGCAGAAGTTGCCGCAGAACTCAATGCAATAATGGATGAGAATACTAATAAGCTTTTCTTAATTTGAACCATTGTATGTTAATTCAATATTAAATTAATTATATTTCTATGAAAGAACATCCATAAATGTTGGAATATTTATGTCCTTATATACTAAATAAGGTATCAAGATACTTAGGAATGACAAATTTGCAGCCTTGGAACACCGGGATTTGAAGTCTCAATTGTTCGGCAATGAAAAAAGACGCGAACCCGTACCTTCAACACCCATCTAAGTTAAATAAAAAAGGTTTTCGAGACTAGAAAATGGCTTAACATAGAACCAGGCTATGAAAAAAAAATTCCATACCGCGTACCTGTTACCTTAAATAGAATTATAATGATAGATTCGAGTGGACTAGACATGACGAAACAAGGCTCGAGAGCACTTTTATCCTGCAAGGTATAAAATAAGCTAATAATAAAACCGACCATCTTTAACACATGTAATTGATACAATTTCGTATACTTCTATATAAGCCTAATACTCAATGCTGGTCTTCGAATGGTGGACAAAGAACTAAAAATTTCCAAATTGCCATAATTCTTTGTCATAGTTTTCAGTAACTTCTGCATCTTCTCCGTATTCTTGTTGCCATTTTGAAAACCCGCCTTGTAATACCCATATGTTCAATTTATCAAAAAATTCACGCTTTTTAGGGTCCACCACATCGTTCAACGATCTCATGAATCTCAACGTCGCCTTGGGCCCTCTCGCCTGTGATAACATACAATGGAAAACTACATCGTTGATCTCATTCTTCACGAGTCTATCTTGAAGATCTCCTAGAATTGCTTCAAAATTTCCAGCTGGATAGTGGTAGCATCCTTTTATATGACCCCCAACATAGTCGGATTCTCTGACGTCGACTACGGCAAATTTTCCAGAACCTGTAGATGACCCACTGTTAAACCAACTGCGAAGTTTACTGGGCTTGAGTAGCTTAATATCTGAAACGGAATATATTCTAGACATGATGGCTACTGAATATTCTATGTGTATTTCAAACACTTAAGTTTTCCTATACTATACGGTTTGCTTTACCAACTTCTATCAGGTCACGTGATTTTATATTCACATGGGATCACACTGTACCCATAAATTTTCACTTTTAATACTTCTTTGCTTGTTTGACTAGAGGTATCTACAGCCAAATATTTATCAGTATTATTACTATAATTATTGGTTACTGGTCATCTAATTCCATTCGAACTTTCTTGGATTTTTTTTGCTTTTATTTAACGACAATTTTTGATAGTTTTATCAAAATATAGTGTTTTCGTGATCGAGCAAATCAAGATTCCCTTGATTCGTCAAAATTTTCGGAATTGTTAATTTGATTAACTAAAAAGTAATGTCACAGAATTCAAGGGCTAATTCTGCAGAAGTGTCAGATTTGAAGACGGGAAGTCCGTTGGGCAGAACCATTTCCGTTGATTCTATCGCATCGTTATTTAGGAAGAGAAAGAGAGGTAACAGCGAATCTGTGTCATCAACTCCGGCGGAATCGCCACATGATTCCGATACTGGTGAAAGTGACAAGGACAGTACGCGTGATTCTAAGAGAAGAAAGATCAAAAGTAAACAAGAAATAGAATTCGAGGAAAATGAAAAGAAGTTAGATGCTGAGTTGCCAGAAGAATTAAGAAAATATAGGCCTCGCGGGTTCAAGTTCAATATTCCTCCTAAAGATAGACCAATCAGAATTTATGCTGACGGGGTGTTTGATTTATTTCATTTGGGGCATATGAAGCAATTAGAGCAAGCCAAAAAGGCATTTCCTAATGCTGCGTTAGTTTGTGGAATTCCTTCTGATATTGAAACTCACAAAAGAAAGGGATTGACTGTATTGTCAGATAAACAGAGAATTGAAACGTTACAGCATTGTAAATGGGTAGATGAGGTTATTCCAAACGCACCTTGGTGTGTAACTACTGAATTCTTACTCGAACATAAGATTGATTATGTTGCCCACGATGATTTGCCCTACGCGTCTACCGATTCAGACGATATCTATAAACCAATAAAAGAAATGGGAATGTTTTTAACAACACAAAGAACAGAAGGAATCTCCACCTCAGATATAATTACCAAAATTATTAGGGATTATGATAAATATTTGATGAGAAATTTTGCTCGTGGAGCAACAAGAGAAGAATTAAATGTCAGTTGGTTGAAGAAAAACGAATTAGAGTTCAAAAAACATATCAATGATTTCAGATCCTATTGGATGAAAAATAAAACTAATATCAATAACGTCTCCAAAGATCTTTACTTCGAAGTGAGAGAATACATCAGAGGTAAGAAAACCGGTTCATCGCCTCTGTCAGATAACAATAGTATTACTTCAGAATTTGACGAAGTAAATTCCAGAGCTAACTCTCCTTTAACCGATTTTGCTTCCAAATATATTGGAAATGCAAATAAAGATCTTAACGGTAAGTCTATTTTAGCCAATGTCAAAGGATGGATAAAAGGTGATGAATTGTCAGCTAATGAAAAATCTGAACCATCCCTGGAACCCTTATCTAGAAAATCTACTAGATCCTCGAAATTGAACAGCGATAAATCTTCAGTATCGTCGTTATCGAGTTCAAGGCTGACCAAAAAATCATCCAAGTCGGCCACGAACACTCCTAAACTGTCGAAGAAAATTAACAAGAGAACTCAAAAATCTAGCTAATCTTATTACATGTGTACAAACCTCATTCTTTAAACTACGGCATACTTATTAGATAAATTCTACAGTGTTTCTTAATGTTGAAGATTACATATTTCTTAATATAAATAATTAGAATTATTCTGTTGTGTAGTTCATCCAAGTATTCGATCTATTAAACTAATGTGCGAGCACTAGACGAGTTGTTTTTTGCCAATAGAAATCATCAGACAAAGGATCATTCACCTATTTACAATATCATGACGGAAAGTCTTATTTATTCGAGAACAAGTGAGCCTGTCAATACAGATGATGATAATATACAAACAACACAAACACATTTACTGTCGTTCGAACAGTTGCAGATGCAATTAAGGGCACAACAGGAATTGTTCCAACGGCAGAGAGAGCTTTTCAATAATGATAATGCACACAGCAGCTCAATTCCTACTCTCAACCATACATGGAGTTTTGCTCAGGGACTTGTTGTTGGCCAGTTAAGCGTGATTGTAGTGGTAGCTATATTCATAAAATTTTTTGTATTTGCTGATTCTTCTGCTACAACGACCACCACAAGTTCTTCCAATAAAGATATATCAGGCATAATCGTCAAGAGAAACAAAAACCTAAGAGGTACGCTGAATGAGGATAAAGATCTAAATGGTAGCAAGGAAGATGAAAACCATCTGCCAAATTTATCAAAGATTTCTACGATATTAGAGAAAACCTATTACGATGTGGAAAATCATTCACCAGAATCTCTAGACTGGTTTAATGTGCTCATAGCACAAACCATATCCCAATTAAGAACAGAAGCATTATTATCGGATAATATTTATCACTCTTTAAATGAATTTCTAACAAACCTGAATCTACCAGATTATCTTGATAGCGTTAAATTAACTGAAATAGATATAGGAGATGATTTTCCAATATTCTCAAACTGCAGAATAAAACATAGTAAAGACGGGTCGGGGAGACTTGAAGCCAAAATTGATGTCGATTTATCAGATACTCTAACATTAGGTATTGAAACACGACTTTTGTTGAACCATCCGAGGCCTCTAACTGCCGTATTACCGGTTCAACTATCAGTATCAATAGTGAGATTTTCAGGATGTTTAACTGTGGCATTGATAAATACTAATGATCAAGAATTTTTGGACTTACAAAACGTTACAACTCTGTCTCCTGAACCATCTAACGAACTAAACTCTCAAAACGAATCTCAGCAACCAACACCTGTGAATAGTTCAAATTCAAGAGTTGAAAATGGGACATCATCCAATCCTGATGCAAAACACTCCAAATCTAAAAAGTCTCAAGAAGAAACAGGAACAGCATTGATGTTTTCATTCTCGCCAGATTACAGGCTTGAATTTACTGTCAAATCGTTAATTGGATCTAGAGCCAAATTACAAGATGTCCCAAAGATATCTTCATTAATAGAAAGTAAATTAAGAAGTTGGTTCATTGAAAGATGTATCGAGCCTAGATTTCAGGTTGTTAAAGTGCCATCATTATGGCCAAGGAGACAAAATACAAGGGAACCAGTTCATTCGAATGTGAACGGTATTGTTGATAAAACTGAAGAGGCGCTGATATAAATTTGTATATTTAATAAAACAACCGATTTTTTCTATTATTTTTTACTATGATTTTGTCACAATCAGAGATAAAACTTTGACTACATCCAATAACTCACGTCTAATTATGGTCTTCACAAGAAGTAATTGAAATATTTTCTATAGATCTATTTTGATTATAATTATAATATGCTCCTAAGATTTCGATATGTGAGGCACATCATAAGTGTCTAATTGCAACCTATATTTGTATTCCAGAATTTCATTGGATCAAAAACAAGCATTCTTTTGTTCTTAATATATGTATTCTTAACATGGATAAGACTTCTTCGTTGTCTGTGTAAACCCCGTTTATGTTATAAACTTTTGATAATTCATTCAATCGTTTTCGTTGTCATTTTCATTAGTGACACTTGCATTATCTTCTTTAATTTTCGTTTCGTCATCCTTGATTCTTTTATTTTCATTCTCTTTATCTTCGCTATCTTCTTCATTCTCTTCTTCTTCTTCTTCTTCTTCATCTTCACTTTCCTCTTCACTTTCCTCTTCACTTTCCTCTTCACTTTCCTCTTCACTTTCCTCTTCACTTTCATCTTCACTTTCATCTTCGCTTCCGAAGAATTCATCTAGACTTTGCAAATGATATATCGGCTTGGAAATAATTTTATCAACATTACTATTTTGGTAGTGTCGAGAAGAAATTGCATGTTCTGATAGCGGCTCAGGAGACGAAGATTTATCATACATCGATGACGATGAAATTGATACAATTTTTCTTCCTAAATTATTAGATTGGATTGGCGCAACCTTTCTTATCGAAGAAGGAGGATGCGTGGACGGATCACTCCATTCTATTACATTGAAATACTTCAGCAATATATTACCGGTAGATAATTCAATAGAATTTATTCCTTTTGAGAATAATGTGGATAATGGAACAGGTTTCGGGACACGTAAAAATAAGGATGCCAATTGAGATTGTTTACTGCCAGTATTCAATAGGACGTTAAACATTCGAGCTCTGTCTCTCGTATCATATGAGGTATCATATTTTGATAACTGCAACACATGTTGAAACATTTTAGATATAATGTTTTCCTGTAAAAACTCCTCAATCGCCAGAGAATTGACATCATCAACTTCATTCTTAACTTTATCTAATTCAAAGGATAGTATTTTTGCAGATAAAACTAACGTTTCATAACGAACTATCTCTGTTTCCAATGCGAATGTTTTTATTAATAATCGTAGAACATCTGGACCTATGGTGTTGTTGGCTGCTTCAGTAAATTCTCCAATTATCCATATGATGCTAGCCTTCGCGTCACTTTCTAGATTAGACCTTTCATCTTGTAAGATTAAAGATAGTCTATAGCTGCTTTTAATTATATCCTCCTTTTCCTTTATATCCATAAAATTTTGCTTCTGTTGCATTAAATACCTGATAACAGTTAGTATCTCATTCAATAATGAACCACCGACAATCTTTATTTGTTTTAAACACCATTTCAATATTTTCTCATTCCAATATGGAGAAATTTGCGAGCAACTACCAATCGCTCTAATGGCTTCATTAGCAATCTTAATTTCTATGGAATTGACAGAGTAATATTTTAACTCCTCGAAAATGTATTTCACATTATCTTCATTCGCCAACAATGACAAAATCTGTAATTTTACTTTGGAAATAGAAACTGGATCAGTTGGATATACATAAAATTTTTTAAAGAATGGTGAAAAAATAGTTTGATCACTCAAAGATATTGAAGCAATTGTTTGTAGCGCATATAATGAAACTTGAATATTGTTCAGTGAACTTGCTAATTTGCTTAAAGCCGCATTTACGTGTAACTCTTTATAGATTCGTGGTGGTGTCAATGAATATAGAGCTTTAGATATACTCAAAATGACGAATTCTGACCTGGAATATATCAAAGGTCTTAATGAATCAACCAACAATTGAAGATCTTTATCCATTGATACTTCATACTCCTGACATGGAATCTTAGAATAATCATCAGGTAGATCAATTATTTGAGTTGAATCATTATTCAAGTAAAGTTTTGGTCTAGGCAAAAACATCCTAGAGTAATCTGTTAGAACCTCAATCATGAAAGATTGGCTCCATTCATCAAATTCACTGACAATATTACAAAAGCGACGAAAGTTTCCATGTATTGGCTCCCACTTTTTATTATTTGGTTTCAAGTGCGGCATTACTTTAAAATAGGTTTTAAGAGCAGTACCTACCACTTGTGAATTGCTATCAGCTAATAGCTTTGACAAATATTCCAAAAGTTGTTTCTTTTTTGTATTCTCCATGTCATAAACTTTCCCAATGGCAATTGCTGTGGATGCCCTTACTAATGGGGAGGGATCAGAAATGGTTCTCTTAATACATAGCAGTAATATTGGAGCAATGGAGGCAATCCTTATACCAGCCATAGATCTGATTGCACTAGCTCTATCAATGGGATTTTTGTCGTTCAAAGATTTCTGGATCGAATTAATCGATAGAAGGGCTGTATCAGGTTCAACCTCTGCATATCTGGTTAGGTATATCAAGACTAAGTTCTTAACCTTGCTATTGGCTGAAGTAATATTTTTGACAACATCAGCAAAGTACGGCAACCCATCTTCTCCTCGTGCTATTGTAGATATGACACATTTCATGCCACTTAGATTGTCTCTGTCCACCCTAGAATTCAATAATTTAGAAATTTCTTTAGGTCTCAATGCACTTGGTGTTTCCGAAAGCCTTGATGAGGCAGATGCAGCCACTTCAATAGTTAGATCCCTGGCGGATTCCAACATTGAAGATATCTTGGCCAATGACTCCGTCATACTGTTTTATATGATTGAGGTCTCTTATACATAAATTACAAGACTGTCACTATTGAAATCGAAATATAATATCAAAAGCGCTAACTCTTCTAGAATTCCTATTTAGGAAATATATACAACAGTTCTATAAAATAGTTCTCACGATTTTTTCTGATTAAGTTTGTGTGCTGCAGTTTTCATTCTCTTACCCAAGCCAATCTCCTTTCTTGTTTGAATATATTCCTGAGGAAAAAACTCACTAATCGTAGATTGAGTACCTTCAGCTTTTTTGCGATTCATATCTCTAATAAGAGGTACCATTACTTCATCCACTCTTGCTTGTGACCAATTCACATTATAAACCAAGAAGGACCTGATTTGATCTAAGCTAGGAACTCCCCATTTAAACTCGCTGCTATCATGATCAACTTCAGGTTGTTTATAAGCATCAAAGACTATACTGTCGGGAAACGAATCTGGCAAGAAAAATTTACCACTCTTTATTCTATTTAACAAGCTCTTTTTAATACTGGATAAGTCTGACCTATCCGGAGGAGCAGTGGTCTTCATATTTGCATCAAACCATTGCTTAAACTCTTTAAGAGATCCAAACTCTGCTAATATCTCCATTGCCATTACCGGGCCAATTCCTTTAATTCCTTCCGTATAATCACTACCTAGAAGAAGTGCCAACTCGATTAATCCGTCTTGTGATAGACCTATTTTCGAGTTAATATCATTCATTAAATAGCATTCCACATATTGTTTTTGGTTAAACATATTTTTATATACCTTATCGCCGCCAAATAAAAAGCAATCGCTATCATCTGTGATGATACCATCAACTAAATTTAGCTTTAGTAACTCAGCACATTGGGCTTCGGCTTCCATCGGTGCAGTAATATAGGGTATTCCAAATCTTCGCAATAATTCTTGGACATCTCTTACCATAGTTTCCGTGACTTCATCTGAGTCTCTTTTAGCTTTCTGTAATTGCTCTTGCAATAGTTGCTCTTCCGTAACGCTCGTATGAATGGGAAAAGCGGGAATTTCATGATTTTCTCTTATGTGAGATTTGAACATTTCATGCTCATTTTCTTCTTCTTTCATTTGTTCTACCAACTTCTCTTCATCCGGTTCTTCAAAATCGTAATCCAAAACAGCCCCTTTTCTACCGTTGCCTTTTTCTATATGCACATTTATTTCCTCACTAGAAGAATTCATTTTTTCATTCATGCTATCTAAACTTGGTGTTGCATTATTATAAGCAATATTAGGGTTACTATTACTGTCGTTGTCCTTGTCGTTGTCCTTGTCCTTGTCCTTGCGATCAATCTTTTCGTTAGCAGTAACTTGGACTTCTTCTAGAGAAACTTCAGAATGATCACTTTCATAATCATCTCCAATCATATCTTTAGCTTCATTCCAAGAAATCAAGCCTGCTTCCTCATCCTCTTTATATTTTCTCTTTTTTGACTCATTTTCTGGCACAAATATCTCTTGCTCGTAATTATTCTTTTGGTTTATTTCTTCATTAAACCACAGAGGTAGTGGTTGATTTATTATTTTTGCCTTCGAGCTACTACTACTATTACTGTTATTACTATCATTTTTTGCATTCATTTTTTCTCCTTCATTCGTATCAGACGACTGGTTTTCCAGATGAACTTCCTTCAATTCAAATTCTCTTATAATACCGTCTGATTTTGCAGGGTTACGCACATTCGAAGTTATTTCTTCCTGGAAGCCCAAATTTGGTATTGAAGCTTTCTTTTCATTGTAGTTTGTCGATATAAGTATCTCATTAGTAGTTTGTGGTCTGTGTTCCTTATCTGCATTAATTTTCAGGTGCTCCTGAAATAATATTGAGTTACCAAACGAAAAATTTTGCAATTCTGGTAAACTTTTTGAATCTTGATCAGTATTTTGTTCATTTCGTTGATCTTGAATATCGCCAGTCTTTAATGCGCTTCCCCAATTTAAAATTCGATTCTGTACCATGTTCTCTTCTTTTATCTTTAGATCTAGTAAATCTTTCTTTGAATTTTCAATGGCCTGTTTCAATTGTCTCGAATCGTACTCGTCTAATGTTTTATCTTCATACATGCTGTAAATGGATTCTATAACCGCTTTCTGAACTTCCCTTTCTTCCGTCGTCTCCTCGGCATTATTTCCGTCTAAAGGTATATCATCCCATTCAATATCATCTTCTTCATTGTCATTTTCTTCCTTCTGGTCTTTATATTTATCAGATTCCACAATCGTAACTTTATGGCTTTTACTATTGTCCTTATTATATTTATTATTTATATTAGCACTGACCATATTATAGTCAATTTTCTTGTTGTTCGAATCTATAGCATTATCCAACGAAATAGGCCTATCAATTGACGACCCATTTTCATCTAAAGCTAAGGTCCATCCATCGTCATTTCGAACTAAAGCGTACTTTCTATCTTTGTCACCCGCAATCCTTCTGGTAGCATTTCCCTCATCTCCCATTCCACTAACAGTCATCAATTTTTGTGTATAGAAATTTCTCTTCTGTACTTGTTGAATCTGAAATTTCGAGAACTCCATACTGTCCGGAAACAAATTTTCTAACTGGTCCTTGTTGAATCCCATTCTCAATCTTGACCGTAATCTCAAATGAGATAGAGCCATATATTGAGTCTCTAATGGTAACTCCAGAAACTCTTTTGAATTGGGATCAACCTTGTTTATGTCAACTCCATTAACAATGCCGAACGATTCTTTTGCTAACTCGTCAAATTCATCTTCGGGCATTATCCTTAAATCATCTCTACGAGCTTTTATTTCTTTTAATTCAGGTAAATGATATTCATCCTTTTTCACAAATTTCGTTTGCTTTTCTGGTGGGAGGACGCTCTTATCTTCCTGTCTTCCAGGTCCATGAAGAGGGTGTAGATTAGGCAAATCTTCCAAATAGACTGTCTCATCATTCAGATCTTGAGCTCTTTGATCTCTTTGATCCTTCTGTCTATTTTTCGCATGGACCCCTTGTCTATGAACTTGAATTGCTAATAATTTTCGTGCTGTTTGTTCTTTGCTTTCTTTCTTGCCCTCTCTTCTTTCTCGTCTTTGATTAATTGTTTGACGCTTCAAGGCAGGAGCTCCACCATCAAAGACAAAAATGGGATGTATCCCAAAATATAATAACTTGCATATTCTTCTAAAAAAACCTACTATGTGTGCATGTGGCATTGAATTTCCTTCTTGATCTCTAACTGCTTTCAAAAACTGATAAATCCAAATCGATGCATCAACAGCTAATTTCTTTTTCGATAAAGCTTCCAACCTAACAGGTCTTGCTGTTGGACCTATTATATCCCATAGAGAATTCACACCCATAACGAGCAATCATATATTCTTGCTGCTGATACTGACCTTTGCCTCTAATAGAAAAACAGTTGCATTGATAATGAAGATTAATTTCATGCTTATGTAATCCACACTTGTATACATCTTTATCTATAAGAAAACCATAATAGATGTATAACTAACATAATACTACTAAGATTCAACAATGACACCGTAAATATTAGTATTTTGAGAACTAATATGTAACGAGAGAAATTTATGTTTTCAATTATTTAAATATAGAACCCTTATTTTAGTCAAGTTGCGGCTTTCGAAATAATTGCAAAAAGCCTTTTTGCCATTCCACAAATCCATATATAGCCACTATTCACAATTTAACTGTTTACGAATATAGGATATATAGTACCAAGGTCATGGAGTCAGTTTCAGAGTTAAATATGACACCTAATAATGGAAATACTCCACATAAATTTGAAACTCTTGAAAATTACCAGAATTTACAACAACAGCACCAATATTCACCATATTTTTCTCAGAGGAACTACATTCTTGTGAACTCTAATGAACAGAAAATTACAAATTCTACCTTGAACAATGGTTCTCAGGATCATCAATTGCTTTATTCAGAGATCCAATCTAACTCTCTCCGGCCAGCGCATATAATTTCTCCAAGTAAACAGGCACCCGAAGGATACATCTGTGTCGGACGAGTTATTGAGTCCCCAACAAAAAATACACCTTTAAGCCCAAATCAAAAGGGACTTTTCATTTTAAACGAAGATTCTAATATAGTTAAGCTGGAGTTCCCTTCAAACTTTAATCCTAGGAAAGCTAGCAACATGCCACCGAAAGAGAAAGTAAATAAATGGATCCAAAACGTTCCATTTAGAATCATACATGATGATATACTAATACTGGAATGCTACCCTGCTATTCCATCATCAAGTAGTAATTCTGAATCAAGCATGGACTTTGCTGACAACCAAGATATTTTAGAATTACAGTGCAGAAGAATAACTCGTTATACTACGCATATGTATACGAAAGAGGACGAGCCTGTCGCCCGTTTTGATGAATCTTCTGATGACGAATTTTATGACAGTGAAGGTAACTTGATTCAATACGACACAACTATAGCCCATATGGAGAGCACATTTGAGAACTTTTTTAGTGGTAAGGGCAACCAGCCAATTGAGTATATTATTAACTCTACGATGTAATTTATAGGTTCGTATATGAATTTAAAATAGTAAATAGAGTAGAATTTACTGAGAATAATTCTATATTCGCCTAAATAAATAATTCCAATTCTTCGATTTCATAACTCACAGTATTATCATCTTGAAATTTGCCAAGTTGAGGATAATAAGGAACAAGAGCATCACTGTGCTGAACATAAGTGCTGTTATACATTTTCCAATAGGGATTTCTAACCTTCCTTGCTGGATGAAATAATCCAGCCCAAATATAATTCGAAAAGCTACCCATCCCGATTACTCCTCTTATTGCTTCAATACCTTCTAAAATACGATTAATTACGTGTGGTGAAGTCTCATATACATTAGGTAAAAGCAAATTCAAGTAATGAATAAAAACATCATAATAATCGTCATTAGTTAAGCCAATACAGTTAAGTGCCATATGCCTAATTACGGTTGCTGCAGTTTGGCGATGTACCTGGTCTCTATCTGTCAATGCATCCTCAAGTAAAGGGGTTATCGCAAATAAGTAATCCTTAGTCATATTCCCATCTATGTACTCAAATAGAAAACTGAGTGCTTTCAAAACACCGTTTTGCACATTGTTTTCAGGAATTCGATATTCATTCATGAGCGCCGGAAGAACAGTAAATGGAGCGCATGTCTCTGCCACAATACCTATAGCTACAGCTGTACACACCCTTAGTTGACGTTCCTGAACTCTTAAATTGTTTAGCAACATTGCAAGAACATCCTGGGGACCTATAGTACGGGCTATATAACCAAAAGTATCATTTGCAGCTATTCTTATACGTTTCTTTGGACTTTTCAACATGTCCAATATTTCAAAACAGATTCGCATCCATTCCTTTGCATTAATCGTCTCAGAATTTTTTCTTGCAATTAGTCCGACTAATTTTATAGAAGATTCTTGAACTTTATCCTGTCTGTTTTTCAATATAGGTGTCAAAGTAGGTAATATCTGATTGATTGAGGGGTTCGACATCGTATATAAGGAATTTTTATCAACACTATCAATACATGAGTACAATGCACTCAAGATCGATCCTAAAACCTCTGGATAAATTTCACCTAGCGATTCGTATAAAATCAAAATTAGTTTCATAATCACCTCATCATCACCCTCAGAACATTTTTTTATAATGGGAGCTATTATTATTATTAAATCAGAAGCTTGTTGTCGTATTTCTGGGGTTTTGTTCTTCAAACGGTACAAGATAGTACTAATTATTGAATTCAAATGCGGCTTGAGCCTCACATTAAGAACCTTCGATACAGAGTCAAATACCGTTAGATAAACTTTCTGATAAACAGATTGCTCTTGAAATGCAAATAATATACCATCTATTAGTTTGATTTCAAGCTGAGAATCGAGTCCTATAAGATAATCACCATTTGAAGAAACCATTTTATTGATAGTATCAACACACATCCTCCTTAAAGATTCATTTTCATCTTTGGTATAAATTACAATGCACTCTAGAATTTCTAGGAAATCAAATTTTATGGCAAGCTGTGACGTAGCCTCAACAACTAGCTTGTTCAATTGTTGCGAATCTGAGGCTGTTCTCCTATTCCAAAAAAATCTTAAAAATGGTTTTATTATTTCTTTATTATAATTCTTGATCAATTGTCTGGATAACGGTAAATTGATCATAATTTTCAAAATTGTAACTTTCATATCCTCATCCGGAGAGTTAAATTCCCTCGTAATAACCGTCATTAATTCTTTTGTATAATAATTAGCATATTCTTCATAATTTGGATCATGACACATTAAAGGAATGATTGATCCAATGCATTTCAAAAAGCTCGCCAAACCTTTACCTCTATGACTTCGTAACCCCAACCAAGCTGGTTCCAAAACCTCTTCGAATGATCCAATCCCATATGGCTTTACATTCTCTGCTAATTGCGATAAAGTTAATGCTGTCATCGTACGAACTTGTAATATATCATCAGTCAACCCAGGTTTTAAAACGATCATTAACTGGGATAAATATGGCAAGATGGAATTGCCATTCCCACCACCTAATAATATACATAGTTGCTGAACGATCTTAATCCCAGTATGCCTTACCATCCAATTTTTTTTGGATTTTATAACCGCCTTCAAAAATGGAATGAAGTTTACTAGGCCCAAAGTATTCGCAACAATAGCAAATACACGAGAGGTTACATTCCTAACGTATTCATCCACATGATCTAAATCAGGTCTTAAATTTGCAATCATATTAGCCAACCCAGCAGCTTTAGTCAAACTAGAAATTATGTCCCTTGCTTCTAATCTAATCGTAAAATTTTCGTCTATTAACAATGGAGAAACGACCATCAAAATCTTATGAGTATAGGGCCTGACTAAATCGTCTAAGTGAAATAATATCCTTCCAACCAATTTAACCAAGACATGTCTCTCGTGGTCATCCAAAGTGGGTTCAAGTAGAAGTGGTAAAATTTGATTAAACAAAATTTTTGGACCAAATGTACGTGCATTATCAGTCAATTGACGTAAGGATTTCTTACGAGTGTTTGGTGTACCATTTTTTATCTTCAACAAGAGCTTCATAAGCTTTATCTCTTTCTTCAGTTCTAGAGATACGTCCTCTTCGTCGTGTGTAGTTATCAATTTGCCAAAATATTTCATATCTTCCTGCTTAATGAAACTTAAACCAGTCACACCTGGAATATCTGTAGTTAATTCGTGTTCCATCAATTTCTTAGTCTGTATGTTATCTTGATCAACTGATGGAGGAGCGTAATAGTTTGAAGTACTTTCAGTCATGTCAGGAGCAATTGAGAGGTCGAATTGTTCAAATCCATCAGGTGGAGGAACCAGTATGTATCCGGAAGGTAGTATTTTATCGAGTATTTCATTTAATAAAGGGATGCCGTTAATAATCGGTATATTTCTGTCTTCAGTAATCAATGTTTTCGGTTCATCCTCGGCTTTGGTTTTTTTTGCTGATTGTACAATTTCCAACTGATGATCCTCATCCCTTGAGTTTTGCTCCAATATCTTGTCAGGACCAACATCCCATCTTCTTTTCCTCTGTCTTCTTGTCGGTTCGTTGGTTATCGCTTTCTGAGATGGTTCCTTCTCTTCTTTTTTATTTTTGATTAAGTCTCTTACATTCGCTTCCTCTCTTTCAAACTCACGCTCCTCCATTATTTCCTTATAACTTTTCATATTATCAAGGTTTAAATCTATGTTTCTATTGAATTTCCTTTGTTGGTAGTCATTTTTATCAAGGTTCTGCTTCAAGTTTTCCGAAGAGATGGCGTCCTCTTGTTTATGTTCTTCTCGAATCACATCGGCCAATGCCGTAGGTATTGTATAGCTCCCTACCAAATTCTTCTTCTTCTGATTTTCAGACGGCATTTGCTACAAACTAATGATTTAAGTTCCTTTGGATATACAAACAATATCTGTACTATAGCACAGTTATATTTGATGAGTCGTGTGCAAGCGATATTAAGTAAAACATTATTTGAAATGAAATCTAAGGTACTTACTTAACATTTCTTCATAAGAAACAGCCATGTCAAGTCAGAACTCTACTGTCCTATTGAATAGATTGTTTTCTTTGAAGGAAAGTTCTCCGTTCATACTAATTTTGGATTCGTTGATTCAGTCTTCATATAATGTCCTTAAAGAATTCGCATATAAAAGTTCTACCAACAAGATCATATATATTTCCTTTGAAACTTTGAATAGGCCGTCATATGCTGACTCATTCATAGAATGTTTAGGAATTAGTGCAACTGAAGTCAGTAATAAAACCAAATCAGAAGTATCAACCATAGGAGAGACGTCATCAGGCAAATGTTTAGTTATAGTTGATTCATTGAATTATATTGCAAACGATGAACTAGCGCATTTTATATCAAGCACGATACTGCCAAAAGTTACATTGGTTGGTGTTTTCCACGGCAATGTACCACAACCTCAGAATAACGTTATGAACTATCCATCTTCTTTAAATTTGTTGACGTACATTGCGAGTTCGATCTTTGAAATAGAACCGTTCTACCAAGATAAAATAGACGAAGAATCGCTTGATAATAAAATAAGTAGAATGCAATTCCCAATAAATTGTTCATTAAACAGTACGAGTTACAAGCTCACACTAATCAACAGAAGAAAATCAGGCAGATCATTAATTTACCAATTTACTGTAAACTCAATAAATCACACATATGAAGTTTTCAAGGATGCTAAGGAGGAAGATATCGACCCAGAGGATGAAAGTATGTTAAAGGATTTGACAACGTTTAATTTGACTACTAGCTCTAAGCAAAAACTTGCTAGAGAACAAGTTGAACTACCATTTATGCAAGCTCAAGAGGCTTTGGGCTCATTTGGGGGAGCAATTGTCTACGAATTTGAAAAGGATGATGATTATGATGAGGAAGATCCTTATGAAGATCCCTTCTAGGTATTCACTTGTCTATTTCTTTATATCTCTTACTCTGCGTACAGTTAATAATGAATAATAACTTTATAGAAACACCAGAATAACCTTAATGTCATATAGTATGTAACATTATATATATGATATGACAATTGGTTCCTAAAGTACATTCAATTATTGTAAAATATGTCAAAAAATCTCACTTTTTTGCAAAATTTGATAAAATCTCAATAAAATTATTTTTCGAATAAGCGGTAAAGTATTTAATATAGTAGATTTAAAAATCAAAATTAATAGATAGGTCTCTATTAAGGCATCTATAAATCATTAGAAGTGTTTTTCCACCTCCCGTACTTAATGTTGGTTATTATTATAAATCAGTTACTTTTAAATATGATAGTTTTAATATATGAATATTCTAATACCTACGAAGTGAACACCGCAAAATAGTTGAAAAGCTCGAAATTATTTTCAAAAGCTTGCATGACACTGAAATCTGTTTAAGAATTATGTATTTAGAGTCTTTTTGCCGATTAACAGACTTCATTTGCGAGTTTTGATTGTATTTATTTTATTCTTTATGCGATTAATAATAAGACTTATCTTTCCATTCGCAGCCAATTTTTCGAATTCTTGTTCGGTAATAACCTTCTTAGTCAATAAATTAAATATCGAGCCAAAAGCTAAAGACATCACAGTACAGGTCAAGATGATCACATTATATGGCATTGAAAAATCAGGAGTTGGCAAATATAATAATAAACTAGTAGTACGCATTTCATAAACGCTATTCCTTTCATTATCTAAAACGGTGATAACGGCCGGGTCAATTGCAAAGCCATGATTTGCATCTGGTGGGTATTCTGCATATAATAATAAAGATTTATCAAATTGATATGTTAAAGTTATAGTTGAATTAGCTGGTAATGAGACTGAAAATTCCAAGTGTGATGGTCTCGTTCTATCAATGGCAGGCTTATAGTAGCGATCCTTTATATAATTTGATTGTTCTGTGTCCATTTCATTAATCCCGCTCTTATCCGTAACTGTCACTGTCAATGTATTTAAGTATAATCTCATGTACCAAGGCAAAGTTTCAAAATAAATAAAATCAATGGATTTAGTAGAAGAAGGGTTGGATAATACTATACGGAATCCACCCTGGTCTTGAGAATATCCTGTCAATGAACGGTACGCATATAATGGTGGCGTCTCTATAGGAGCTGTCTTTTGGCTATCACTTGAAATAAATTTGAGATTGTATTTAAAAGGTTCGTCAATAAAATACTGAATGAATTTGGAATTTGACAATGCAGATAATCTAGAGGAATCAGAAGTTTCCTCAGATAACTTTATTATATCTACATCCCAAAAGTTTGAATCAATCTCAATATTGATTGCCGTTGTCTTTGAATCCCCCATCAAAGCTGGCCCATTAATAGATCTACCAAAAACCGTATCCAAATCCCAAGTGACATTAGTCGGATCTCCAAGAGGAAAGCATCGCCAAATATTAAATACTTTAGAGTCATCGCAACGTAATTCTTCACCTGGTGTAGGCCTTGGGATTCCTTCTTTCTTTTTACGAATCGATCTCATAATGTCAATAACTGAATTGACATTTTGACTCATTGATAAATGGCATGTCGAATCAATTTCATCACATTCTGTAATAACATCGATGGACATCGCATGCCATAAGGAATCAAATACCCTGTGGCCCTCCAACAACGACGAAATACCTGCCTTTCCTCTAGTAGGCAAAAGTTTCAAAAATGGAGTTAAATTCTCGGTACAGATTGGTTCACTTGGAAGGGCAGCTCTCAAATAAAATAATTTGTTGCCTGGGTCCAGTATGAAATGACCATTATTATTAGAATGATGCTTTGGTCTAGTTGTGATAGTATCATCGATAAAATTTAAAGATGCACAGAAAAATCCCGACAAAGAATTCGATAATTTATTCCAGTTTTTTTTAGCTATGTCTAAGTCTGGCGCCTCTATAACCGCCGAAACTTCAACTCCCGTTCCACCACTCTTCAAGCCATTCAAGGGCAAACGTCCCCATAACTCAGAATCCCACCAACCCTGCGTGAATCTTAAATGTAGTTCTCTCGTATTTGTTGACTCAATTATTGGGCCTAAAGATCTTGGAAAATAATTATAATGTGTGCTATCAGATATAGCCTTATCACCAATTTCTAAAGTTGCATTGTAATAATTTAACTTTGTTGGTAACGATTCGACATCAAATTGAAATGTAGCCAATAAACTATTTCGTGGTAGGGGCTTCAAGTTCAATGATTCGGTATATTTTTCAGCCTTAACTATTATGAACCATATAGCGAGTAAACAAAGCTTCCAGAATAGCATTTTCCTGGCCTTTAGTTGCTAAAATTCACTTCATAGTTACAGCAATATATTACCATAGATATTAATGAACGCGAAGTAAGTACGACATTATTAGACATGAACGACTTGCAGCGTTTATTTGTTTAGTCTTCAGACACACGAAATATTCTATGAATTAAATCAAAGAAGCAATCTTAAGAGGGATGCTGAGTCAAACGGATGCTTCACTCATAGAGCATGATAAAGAGAATATACAGCCATTACCTGAAGGGAGGTCGGCATCTAAATTGGCATTGAATTTTAAAAACGCATCAAAATCAGTACTAAAGTACAAAGAACAACAACAAAAGCGAAGAGAACAATTTGAGTTAGAATTAGAAAATTCTGAGGAGTTAGATGATCCGTTACAGGTTTTCTTAGATTATATAGACTGGACTCATGAAACCTTTCCGCAAGGCTCCAATACCGAGAGTGGGTTGTTAGCATTATTGGAAAGATGCACATCATGCTTTCGAGATGTAATACACTATAAGAACGACCCACGGTATTTGAAAGTGTGGTTAGAGTATACAAATTATTCAGACTCTCCTAGAGATATCTTTGTATACTTGGCCAAAAAGGAAATAGGGACGGAATTAGCATTGTATTATGAAGAATTTGCGAAGTACTTGGAGCTTAATGAGAAATTTCAAGATGCAACTCAGATTTATGAAATGGGGATTGAATATAAGGCAAGGCCTTTGGTTAGGCTTGAGAGATCATTTATGCATTTCAAGGAGAGAATGAATGGAAAAACCCAGAAAACAGATCGAGGAGAATCTTCCATAAAGAATATTCTTGCCGTGAAAAGAGGTGATTCTGCTGTCCCGATAGGAATGGCGGATGCCCCCAAAACAAGAAAAAGACCTAAGCTACACGTATTCGTAGAAGAAAGAGACAAAAACCCGGACATTTTAAACACGATATTTGAAGGGCCTGCTAATCCCCCTGAACTTGGATCCATTAAGACCAGAATCAAGGAAAATATCTTAACTTCAAAACCATGGTCTGGTGAAATTTTAAAACAGAAGATAGACTCAATAATACCTGAATCAAAAATTGCAGTATTTAAGGATACTTCCTCAAATGAAATAGATGGACAAGCAGTCTTACAGACAATCGAAGAGGACGAAAATGGGTTAATGCATACTTTAATAAGACACCCAGGAAAAAATTTAGAAAAGGTGAGCTTAAATATGGATTTGCTATATTCAAAACAAGGAGAAGAGTATTGCTTGGAGGAGATTTTAGCAATTACCAGAGAGCTAAATAAAGTTTCACTAGTTTACGGTGAACCGGAGATAATTCTGCAAGAGGAGAATAATCAGCTTATGCTGTCTAACAACGTCGTCGATGAGAGCACTTTTTCTAAAGATAATACTTTCACAATACCGTTAAAGGATGGTAGCATTCATGAAGATGATGACACTCAATTGCCCTTTAAACATAGACCTAATTCGCCAACGATGACGATGTTTTCTCGTATGGCAACTAATGAAGTTCTCACAATGTTTAATGATGCAGGCCAAAATTTAAATACTGACGACGAGGATGAAAAGACAGAAGGCGAAAATACTACGAACTTTGATGGATTTGTCACAGAAACAATTCATGCAATAACACCCAAAGAAAATGATGCTAGTCAACAGAAAACAGTGGGTGATGAAATTGGTCTAAAGCAAGAAGAATTGAAAAAAACTATAACGCCTCCGGGAGACATCAATACGCAAATGACGGATAGCGTTCAAAGTTCTCCCTTTATTGAAAAACCATCATCATCCGTAATAGATATCGAGCAGAAAATATTTGACCCAGTTGATGAATCTTTAAGAGACCGTTTATTAGACAATTTATCGACCCCTATAACCTCCTACTCCGGGTTTTGCAACTACTGCCACACAAAAATTAATAAAATTAAGAGATTTCGCGATATAACAAATAATAAAACCAAGATTATTACGAAAGGCTCTCAGAATTCAATAATTGATTACTGTGGTGACGAAATTTATTGTTTAAGATATGAATTGGGACACGGAGGGTACGGTGTAGTGTATCTTGTTGAAACTGAGATGGGGCAGTTGAAAGCGATGAAAGTTGAATCTCCCTCATCAAAATGGGAGTATTATATATTATCCCAGATTCATCAAAGAATCACTATATTCGACTACAATATTAGAGAAATGATAATTAAGCCGCAAGCGCTCTTCTTTTTCCAGGATGAAAGTTACTTGCTAATGAATTATGTAAACCAGGGCACTATCTTAGACGTGATCAACATCTATAAAAATAGAGGATCAACTGCAGATGAAGTATTATGCATCTACTTAACAGTCGAATTGTTAAAAATTATCGAAGTTTTACACAGCATAGGCATTATACATGGTGATTTAAAGGCAGACAACTGCATGATAAGATTCAGCCAATCTAAAGTGTGGAGCGATACGTATAGTCGTTATGGTAATGATGGCTGGAGTAATAAAAGCATTACGTTGATTGATTTCGGAAGAGCCATTGATATGACATTATTTAACCAAAATGTTCAGTTCGTCTCAAACTGGGAGACAGACCAGCAAGATTGTCCGCAGATGATTAAACATGAACCTTGGAGTTTTGAAGCAGACTACTACGGTCTAGCCAGTATTATTTACAGTATGTTATTTGGCCGATATATAGAGGTCAAAGAATCTACCTCTGGTAGTGTATCACTAAGTCATACATTAAAGAGGTACTGGCAGCTTGATTTGTGGAATCCATTATTCAACTTATTGCTCAATCCATATTCTATGACAAACAATTCTAACATCAAATTGCCCATAACAGAAGAACTTAAGTTTCAAAGACACCGTTTGGAAAATTGGCTAGAAGCTAATAGCTCAAAGAAGAATCTTAAGAAATCAATAAATGATATAGAGGAAGAATTGAACGACAATAATAAAAAGTTACTTCATAGTCTACGTTAGTTTTCTAAAGAGATTTCGGATAGTTTACTGAATTAGCCGCATTAGATGCACTGCGAAAATATTATTATTTTAAGTCGCCGGTAAAGCCTCGATATATGGAATTTTGTACAATTTTTTAATTAACTGAGTATAAATTTAGCAATCTCATCGGGCGCCTCGCATAAGAAGATTCTTTAGATAATTGGGTTAGTTTTTATTGTTTCAATTGATAAATGCACACAAATCGAAATACCGATTTCGGGACGTACTATAACATAAAAATTCTTAAGTCTTTTTTTCAATAATAGTTTATCAAATTAGATATAATAGTATTCAATTGTCGGTATATATTCGATAAATATAGAATATGACGCATGGAATATCGCTTTCTGTACCTACTGTTCTAAAACCAAAAACTGACAATGCAACGTCGTTTACCACGAATATATTGGTAGTTGGGGGTGCATACGCTGGGTTATCAGCAGTTAGAAGTCTTGCATATCATTTTAACCGAAGAATAAAAGATCCGTTGATCAAACTGAAGTTGATTAATAGTAGAGTTTCGATTACGATGGTTGAGCCTAAGTCGGGATTATTGAATATTCTCGGAATCCCAAGAGCTATCGTGGATGTGGATTTTGCGAAGACACAATATATTTCATTCGAAGACTTTCACGATTTGAAGTTCGACAAGGTTATATCAAATCAGCCTGAGGTATTGAATAACTTAGCTACAGGACAAATCACAGGAAACAATGAAGGTGGATTTGAAATAAACTTTGTCCATGGAAGAGTTACTCATTTAGACGAACATAAGGCAGAATACCAGTTGATTGAAAGTGACGAGACTGCCACTATCAACTTTGATTATGTTATATTAGCATCTGGCAGGGATAGAAGCTGGCCAACCACCCCTAATGCCTACACCACTAAATCTTATCTCGAAGAGATGACTAGATCGAAGAGTGAAGTAGATTCACACGACATTATATCCATCATTGGTGCTGGTGCTGTTGGCATTGAAATCGCTGGTGATATAAAACATTATTGTCCAAATAAAACCGTCAACTTGATGCATCCACACGAGACATTTCCTCCTGAACCATTAAGCACTGAATTTCAGAGCCTAACCTATAAATCTTTGGTTAACTCCGGGGTCAATGTTCATCTCAATACTAGAATTTTGAATGAATTGGAAAATGGTGATTTAGAAACCACAACAGGTGAAATAATAAAATCTGACTTGAACTATTGGTGTCACGCCCACCAAAACAATATTTCCATACTTTCAGATAAATTAAGGAAAGAATTTGTCACACCTAGAAACAACATTTTGGTGAACGAATATTTACAAGTTCTTAACAAGGATAAGAAACTTGATGCCTTTTTCTGTATTGGTGATATAGTTGAGTTGCCAATCATAAAAAGTGCTGGATGGGCGATGTACATGGGTAGACAAGTTGCAAATAATTTGGTTAGTATGATTTTGGATAATATTTTAATCGAACCATTTCCTGACTTAACCCAGATGCCTCGAGGTATGGTTATAGTAGCGGGAAACGGTGAAATAGTGTCTGAATTAAGTGGCGAGGTCGAACTTAACCACAAAGGGTACGTCGAAGAATATAAAGACTATTGTATAGGTAAAATTAGATCTACTATAGGTGTATAGCCGTATATGTATAAAACGCACTCCAAATAATATCTGATCGAGTTTTCATGGCTATGCTCGTTTATTGAAATTCAACAAATGTTTAAGGCGCTAAATTCTGAATTATTATTGTTCTTACATATAGTTTACGTATCGCAAGGCTGTTAATGAGTAATCAGTCCCTTGATGTGCCGAGAGCTCCTCATGCTAGGAGGAAGAGAGGCCTTTCTTTGAGATCACAGCTTTTCAACAAAACATTGATACAAAGCCAAACAAGTCAATCAAATCAGGCTCCAAGTTTGAATCCCTTTACAAGAAATAATGATACGCAAAGTCAAAAAATAGATCAACAAGAGTCATTGAATGAATGGGAAGGTGATTCAGGAAAAACTTATTCAAATGTGGGTAATTCTGGTTTTATACCACCTCAAATCAATATTGATGAACCTGCGGATAACGATTTTAAGAATAACACACCTTATTGTATCCGTCAGATTCAGTTGAGTAATTCAACGGTGCAACTAAGTATAAATTCGTCGAGATCAGACGAACATCGTAGATTGCTTCAAGAGAAGCGGAAACAAGCAAGACGCAATAGAGTTATAAAGCTTATAATCAAATTGAAGAAAAGGCTATTGGGAATTGATGACTTGAAGTCGACAGGCCATGGAAGACTTATACCGCTTAGCATAAACCGTTGCAACTTGAATAACGATTTTCAAGATGAATTTTATGATGACTATCACAAATGTTTGATCGATGATAGAAATGGTGAACCATATTGTAATAATGTGGTGACATCGGCCAAGTACAATGCATTTACTTTCTTGCCAAAACAATTGAAAGCACAGTTTTCGAAAATTGCAAATTGTTATTTTATGGTAGTAGCAATCATGCAAATGATTCCAACATGGTCCACTACTGGTCATTATACTACAATAGTACCTCTATTGATATTCATGTCCATTTCAATTGCAAGAGAAGGATTTGACGATTGGAATAGGCACAGAAACGATAAGGAGGAAAATAATAAGAAAACAACTGTTATTAAAGAAGATGAAGAATTAAGTAATTTTGATACCCATTCCATCACAACAATTATGACAGAAACTTTGCCAGTGAATAATCCTGATGGAAGTAACTTTTTTTTATCTTCCAGTTCCTCTGCTTCAGAATCAGAATTGACCCCGCTGTTCGCAAACATTGATTTATTAAAGAAATATAATTTGAAAGAGCATACAACCAGATGGAAAAATGTTAAAGTAGGAGATATAATTAAAATAATGGAAAATGAATGGTTTCCTGCGGACGTGATTCTTTTGGCAACTAGCGAGGAGACTCAAGAAGCATATGTTGAAACTATGGCTTTAGATGGTGAAACTAACTTGAAATCCAAAAGACCGCATAATGAATTATCGAAGAACCTTTCGAAAGCCCCTGGCTTGAAGAGCACGAGAGCATTATTTACTGTTGAAGACCCTAACACTGATTTATACAATTTCGAAGGTCAGTTTACTTTGAATGAAGAGAATTTTGCATTGGGACCTGATAATATTGTTTATAGAGGAAGTATTTTAAGAAATACTAAATCTGTGCTAGGAATAGTAACATTTACAGGAGAAGAGACAAAAATAAGAATGAATAACATTAAAAATCCAAGAACAAAAGCCCCAAAATTGCAGAAGAATATTAATTATATTGTTATCTTTATGGTTTGCGTAGTTGTATTGTTATCAGCATTTTCAACTATGGCTCAACGATTACTATACAAAGAGAATAAACATAAGGCATGGTATTTGTATGGACAAGATGCAGGAGTAGCTCCAACATTAATGGGTTTTATTATTATGTACAATACTTTGATTCCTTTATCTCTTTACGTTACCATGGAAATAATTAAGGTAATGCAGTTGTGTTTGGTTGAATACGATATTGATATGTATCACGTTGAAAGCAATACCCGCGCTGACGCCAAAACAGCTACAATTTTAGAAGAATTGGGACAAGTAAGTTATATTTTTAGTGACAAAACAGGGACTTTGACGGACAATATTATGATTTTTAGGAAATTTAGTGTGTGTGGTGTAAGCTGGTTGCATGACTTAGATGTTAAACTTGGAGTCACTGATAATAACGAAATTAAAAGAAATGAAGCACATGCATTACATTCGCCTACAAAGACAAGTTTCCAGACGACGATCAGGGATACCTCTCAAGCTAATAGAAAATCTAGTTTTCAATCTGCATTAGAATATCAACCAAAAAGAAGTACCGCGTCAATAGCCCGTGATAGTCTAGACATGAAATCCTTTGAATCGAATTGGAAATCATCAGCATTTCCAGCTAAAGCTCAAGATTCCCAAAACTCATTAGCATTATTAAGATACATTCAATCTCGCCCTCAGAACTTATTTTCCAAAAAGGCTAAGTTTTTTTTGTTAAGTATAGCATTGTGTAACGCCTGTTTACCGAAACGAAAAGTTACGGCCAGGAGAAGCGAGGATTCAGGGGATGATTACTTAGGAGATGAAAATATTAAAGATGAGGATCTTGAATATCAAGCGTCTTCACCCGACGAATTAGCTTTGGTAAAAGCTGCTAGAGACTTAGGGTTCGTGGTGTTTGATAGGCAGAATAGTCAGTTGATGATCAAATTATACCCAGATGGATTCGAGGCAGATCCGATAATCGAGACGTATGAAGTCCTTGATATGATTGAATTTTCATCTACTAGGAAGAGAATGTCTGTTGTCGTTAAATTTCCTGATGGAAGAATCTGCATTATTTGCAAAGGAGCTGATAATATAATTTTGGAAAAACTAAGAAATTCTGAGCTAGCAAAATTGAAAGCCAAAGAAATTTCTCTTAATTCTGCTAATCGTAAGACACAAGAAGCAGATGCTGTATTACAAACGAAATTCTCTCAAGAAATTGAGTCGAGAAACTCAATATCTTCATTAAGGAGAAGCTTACATATGCGAGCCAATATAGAACCTAATGCTCTAGCTTCAATTGATAACTATTTGGCGAACAATGAAGAATATGAAATTGATGATATCGCAGCTAAATCAAGGAAATCTTTACACGAACAGCAAGCAAAGAAATATAGTATTGATGTTGCAAGTCACGATGACTCAGAAAACTCACACGTAGGAGAGGAAGTTAAAGACTTCAGGAAGTTTGTTCCTAATGATAAATTGCTTGTAAACGATGAATTCATTTTTGAGAAAACTTTAGAGCATATAGAAGAATTTTCAACCGAAGGACTTAGGACATTATTATATGCCTTTAGATGGATGGATAAGAGAGAGTATGGAGATTGGTCCAACGAATATAACGAGGCAAAGACAGCGCTTTTTGACAGGGCCGGTAAAGTAGAAGATGTGGGAGGGCGTATTGAACACAATCTTGAATTGTGTGGTGCCACCGCTATTGAAGACAAATTACAAAATGGTGTTAGTGAGGCCATTGATAAGCTTCGAAGAGCAGGAATTAAAATGTGGATGCTTACTGGTGATAAAAGGGAGACAGCCATTAATATTGGCTACTCTTGTAGACTAATCAAGGATTATTCAACGGTAGTTGTTTTGAGTTCAGAAATCGGGACTGAGTCATTGTCGGAGTTAGTACGTTCAACAATCCATGATATACAAGGAGGGAAAATAGCGCACTGTGTTGCAGTCATTGATGGTGCTACTTTAGCTGATATTGAAAGTAACACAGAATTAATGTCATCTTTTATTGATTTATGTATACAAACTGATTCAACTATCTGTTGCCGTGCTTCACCTTCACAGAAGGCAAGTATGGTGACTGCTGTTCGTAATTTGAAAAAAGATGCTGTAACTTTAGCTATTGGGGATGGTGCAAATGACATAGCCATGATTCAAAGTGCAGACATTGGCGTAGGAATAACTGGCAAGGAAGGATTACAAGCTGCAAGATCAGCCGATTATGCAATTGCGCAATTTAGGTTTTTGCTAAAATTACTTTTAGTGAATGGTAGATACAATTATGTTAGGACTGCAAAGTTTGTTTTATGCACTTTCTATAAGGAGTTGTTCTTTTACCTAACCCAAGCAATTTATCAAAGAAACACTCTATTTTCGGGATCATCCATGTATGAAAGCTGGTCCTTGTCAATGTTCAATACATTATTTACTTCCCTCCCAGTTTTATGTGTCGGTATGTTTGACAAGGATTTGAAACCTGCAACCTTATTAGCAGTCCCCGAACTATATGCAAAGGGAAGATTGTGCCAAGCTTTCAACTTGAAAGTTTTTATTTCATGGATGTTTTTGGCAACGTTACAGAGTGTGGGGGTATCATTTTTGGCATATTATGTTTGGGGATTAACCGCGCTTCAAGACAACACCACCTTTCCTTTGGGAAATTTGGTTTTCAGTGCGTTGATAATTGTTATCAATGCAAAGTGTGAGTTGATAGAAATGCAGAATAGACAATGGTTGGCGTTTGCAGCATTTATAATTTCTGTTGGTGGATACGGACTCTGGAATGTATTAATTATGGTGTTATACAGAACCAAAGATTCGAAAATATTCTTTGTTGCCTACGGCCTCATGACTTTTGGAAGGGATCAATCATGGTGGGCTTCTGTGCTACTTTTGGCGATTATTCCTATACTTTTCGATATCCTATTTAAAGTTTTCAAGTTTATTTTCAATCCAAGCGATGACGAATTATTCAAAATGTTTGAAAAGGATATTGAAATGAGACGATTTTTTGAAGAAGAATCTTATGACGAGTTACGCCAAGGATGGACATTTGTGAAGGAAGATTCAATATGGAAGAGACGTGCTGTTCTTATTTGGAAGACAATTCGTCAGAAATTCAGATCGACATCGGATGAAATGATCAATTCGGGAGAAATTGAACTAGAAAATATGCCAGTTCATAGAAAAAGGGCCGGAACTGATCCAAATCCGACGGAACTACCACCTGGTAGTGAAGGAACAGTTATTTATAGTGGTGATACTCAATATCACCCGTCATCAACATACGATATATTGCCGAGTGGTAAGAGAGTGAAGATGCATAAAGACGGTGTCTGGGGTAAATTGGGCTCAAAATTAAGGTCCAAAAAGAATCCAAACAATGAAAGTGGTATGGCCGATGAAGAAGTTGATGCAATCATTGAGCAGAGACTAAATGGATTGAGGAACGAAGAAAGGGTATCTAATTGATTTTAAATTTAGAAGGAGTCCATAGATATATAGGGAGAATTAACATAGCATTAAGATCACGCGCATTATAGATTATAACGAATTTTTTAATTCTGACTCGAAGTATTTATTGAAAGTTATTGTTAGAGTTAACATGAGAAATGACAAGCTCCGAAGAGATAGTTATAGTGGGAGCTGGGGTTGTAGGGTTGTCAACTGCATTTGCCATATGTGAGAATCTGCCAATTCGTCATAAAATAACAATGATTGCAGACCATTTTCCAGATGACTCTACTTATGTACCTGAATATACCTCACCTTGGGCAGGGGCCCATTTTAGACCATTCCCAAGTAAAAATGAACATGAAGCAAGAGAATCAGAACTAACTAGGATAACACAAGCTTATTTCAGGAAATTAGCTAAAAAAAATCCAGAATCATCAATAAAATTTGTCAAAGGAATAGAATATTTTGAAAAACCAGATTCTTATTACAAAAACCTCTCGAAAGGCTATACAGAAGAAATTGGACACTTTGAGGTGTTGAATAAAAGCCAGTTACCTGAGGGCGTTCAATTAGGTACTTCTTATGATACATGGGTACTCAATTCCCCAATGTACATTCAGTTTTTGCAACGAAAATTGCGATTTGAGTATGACGTCAACTTTTTGAAAGAAAGATTACATTCCTTAAAAGAAGTTAACAAATATGTCAAGAATGACCCAATTATAATCAATTGTTCTGGCCGTGGTTTGAAATATGAGGGTGGTTACGACGAAGAAAATTATCCTATTAGGGGTCAAACTTTATTGGTAAACCCACCTACTAATAATCCGTATAGTGATAAGACCATAACTCATCAACTGAGCGATGGATTATGGACTTTTTGTATACCTAGACCATTGAATGGTGGTACAATTGTTGGTGGCACGAAGCAAGTTAATGATCTTACGGACACCCCTAGGGACGAAGACACCAACGAATTAATTCGAAGAAGTAGTAAACTATTCCCAGAATTGATGAAAGAAGATGAAAATGGTGATAAATATTTTGACATCGTAAAAATTAATGTGGGATTTAGACCAGCTAGAAAAAATGGGCTTAACTTAACAACTCAGAAGTATGATAAAAACATCATCATTAACGCTTACGGTGCAGGTGGAATGGGTTACGAATTATCGTATGGAATTGGTTTCACAGTGAATCAGAACTTGCAGAATATTTTAAACAAGCCAAAACTATAAATGCTTAATTAGTTAATACTTTTGTTTATACTTATTTAGACTAAATATTGAATGATACAGCAAAAATTAAGGTTGAAATAAATAACTTGATGATAAGATAAATTCAAGATTCGAAAAATTTGAAGACAAAAGTTGTAAAAGTAGCGGCTGCAATCAAACCACAAATCACATTAGGTCCAAATTTATCAGCATAATCCACTGGCTTTTTTTCTCTAATCATAAGAACTCTCCAAATATATTTGTAAGTAGAATAGGCTAAAACGAATAACCCACTAATGAAGAAACCGATCGACGCAGTCAAGGAACTCTTTCTACCATAATTAAGCAAAGCCATCGCAGTAGCTCCTAGAATCATACCGATAGATAACCAATGCAAGTAGGTTCTCTCAGTCGCAAAATATACCTTTGGTTCAATTCTTATTGGAATAGCTATCTTTTTATCTTTTGGAATTTTATTGGCAAAAGTCTTATTTAAATCGAAATTAGTGCCTGCTTTAACTGTGAACGATCTATCATCATTAAAATAATGCAAGAATTTTCCATACATGTTCGTCAAGAAATTCATGACCGGACTTTCAGATTCTCTCAATGCGTAACTTGAAGGTAAAAGTAATGGTGTAGATTCATCCAAATCTTCTTCTAGTGGGTTGATATCATTAGAGAAATGGACGGCACCATAGCTTGGTGAAAAGTCATCGTTACCTAGTAATTCTTCTTCATCTAATTCACCTCCTGAAGATGAAGATTTAGCTCTTTGTTGGTTTTCCCTATTAATACCAAATTCTTGTATCTTTGGTTTTCGTATATCAATGTCCATCTGTGGCAACCAAAATGGTAACAAATTTACATATTCAGGCAATAATGATGCACCCCCATGGATAAATTTGGAGAATTTAGGTACGGCTTCCACAAGATGACTTGTAACTAAATCTTTAACCCACGTAGGTGGTTCTTGACCCAATTGAGTCTGCAACTTTACTTCCAAAACTGCATAAGGAAAACGGCAAATATCCTTGTCTTGTAATTGAGGGAATGGATAATCGACACCGATATCAGTTCTTCTCCAGTTGCCATTAGTTCTATCATGGCCATCAAAATTATCTTCTCTGACCATTGACAACTCAGTGTCTAAAGAAATACGAACTCTGGCATCACCTGGTAGTTGGAAAGCAGTTCTATTATAAAAAGATCTCATGACTGGTCTCATCTTATCTTTTATAACTCTATATTGAACTTCCTTTGCCAAATTCTCTAAGTTGTCTATCTCTTTAGTCGACTTTTTTCCATCCTTTCTCATCTTTTCAAAAGCTTGGGAAGCAGTCAATTTACCCTTCAAGAATTCATTCACCTTCTTCTCCTTTAATACAAATCTTGCCTTGACAGATTTTTCACCAGTCCAATCTTCCCTATGAGTTTTCCTTTCTACGAAAATTTGATCCGATTTCATACCTCCATACCATCTCAATCTAATGGCTTCTGCGCCTTCATCTTTCCTTAATCTACCATAATACAAATCCATATTCTTGTTATCGAAGTAAATGGAAGTAATGGCACTATCTTCAGGTTCGAATTCTTTATCGGCATTAAACACCAAGACCGGTAAATGTTTCAAAATAACTAACTTCAATTCAGTGATATTATCCGGATGAACCCAATATTTCGTGGTTTGCCTAACGAAATTCTGTTGACTACCCCCTGCAGAAGAATCTCCCTTGACTGGATTTCCCCTCGTTCTCACTAAGTCATACAACTTAGATAACTTAACAATCAAATTATCATAATTGTCCTTGTAAAAAGGTTTAGCATTTAATCTAACTTGGAATATTGGTCTTAACGTGAATTTCGTAGTCTTGTCATGCTTTTTCAAGATCTTTTGAAACCCAGTGTAGTTCAATCTGGTAAACTTAGCTAAATCGTGCACATCCGCAATGATGTCAGATAATTCGCCTTCTAAATCCTCGAAATCTTGCTCCTGAGGCTGGTTTGGGTTCTGGTCATTCTGCAATGCGTCCACAACCTCATACACATACTTTTCCAGCTCCTTGATTCTACTATTAACTTCCGTATTTTTGACCTTAGTGAAAGAGTAAACCTTATCCAATTCAACCTCAAGCGCTGCTAAGAATTCTTCTTCAAACTCGTTGGTCCATTTGTAATCATTATTTTTCAAGTTACTTTTCAATTGATGTTTTAACTCATCGTATGCAATATAGTAGAAACTATAATTCTTGATTAAAGCGTTTCTAAGATGTTCACCAAACTTCATATTTGTCTATCACTACAATAAACAATTGGTTGAAAGTTGAAATTTCTCGGTAAAACAGAAACGAACACTGTCAAACAAATGCAAATCTAAAGTATATATATGAATGGAGGTGTCCAATTTTAATTATGTCCTAATATATGACCCACGTGCGTTTCGTTATCAGGCTAATCACGAAAGCCGTACATGTAGTACACTAAAAGTGTAGAACCTACGTCAAAAAAAAGGTCGTACCCGGATTCGAACTGGGGTTGTTCGGATCAAAACCGAAAGTGATAACCACTACACTATACAACCTTAAATCCACTTCACATCAGTAGTGTGAAATTTATAATTAGTTGGAACGGATAATTTTTTCACTTATTGTAGAACAATAGTAGGAAATACCATTTCATAGATTAAATGTAATATGTACAGCGAGATTAGTAAATATATGACAACTTCCTGGCGGGTCCGACTTGGTCAAAATGTGGCAATAGAGGCTTCGTCATAATTACGAAAAATTTCAAATAGATATATGCACACTGTATGTCAAAGATCGAAACAATAAAGATCGAAACAATAAAGCTCGAGGAATAGTTGATCTTGATTTGAAAAATTCAGAAACAGAATTGGCATTTTTCTGGCATGTTGAAGAATTGCACGAGACAGGCAGCTCAATGTGTGGGTAGACACCGTAAGCCTCAAATAAAAAAGCTCCACAGTACTGGGATTAGGGCATCAGATTTCTCCCATGTGGTTGTTGGAGGTGGAGTAGTAGGAACAGCTGTCGGCTCTGAATTGCAGGCTATACAAGGCAACAATGTCCTTTTGGTTGAGCAACATGGAATGTTAGGGGCAGAAACTACATCTAGAAACTCAGAAGTGATACATGCAGGGCTTTACTACCCAAAGGACAGCTTGAAGGCGGAGTTGTGTATCAAAGGTAAAAACAAGATATATGAAGCTTATGAGACAGGAAAGTTTGATTCCGTTCAGGTCCCTTTATCAAAATGTGGGAAATGGGTCGTAGCGCAAGACGAGACAGAAAATGAATATTTAGAAAAATTGCAGCAAAATGCACAAGAGCTTGAAGTTCCAACTAAATTGATTTCACCGGAGGCAGCGAAGAGGAGATTTCCATTAATAAAGGCTAATGCAGGAATCCTTGAATCACCCACTACGGGAATTATATCTGCCCATGATTTAGTATTATACTTCCAAACTCAATTTGAGAATAATGAAGGAACTACTGGTCTTAATACACAACTAATCGACATAGAATATAACAGATCTATTCCAAAATATTGTCTCAGATTGAAGGAAAAAGAGTCTGGAAGCGAATTTGAGGTTACGACAGATAACTTGATTAATTCAGCAGGACTTTATGCACAAGAAGTTTCGAATTTATTATTGCCAGAAGATAGGCGACTTAAAAGCTACTTTGCTAAAGGGACATATTATGGTTACCAGCCAGCAACACCAATAAAAACAAGCAAAATTACTGAAAAATTGATATATCCATGTCCAAATCCTAATGCGTCTTCGTTGGGAACCCATTTGACGTTCGATTTAGGAGGACAGCTAAGATTTGGTCCTGATTTGGAATGGCTTGATATAAAGAGTGCTTCAGAAATTGATTATTCAGCAGGTTCTAAAAACATTGATGAAGCAGTAAAAGCTATTAGACAGTATTTTCCGAGTATTGAAAAAGGCGATATACAGCCAACTTATACTGGTGTGAGGCCCAAGACCCTTTCTAAGACAGAGAATTCTCGAAGATTCTCTGATTTCATTATACGAAAAGAGGATGACTTCCCTGGATTTGTGAATTTGTTAGGAATTGAAAGCCCTGGATTAACTTCGTCATGGGCTATTGCTGAATACGTAAAGGATATTTATTATAAATAATACAAGATACATTTTATAAACATTAAGTTCTCCTTTTTTTATTTTCAGGTTCGGAATCTTCCTCTTTACGATTACTTTTCTTAGGTAATTGCAGTGGTTCCGTTGCTCTCGGGAATTCAAGAAAGTACTCATGTAATAACGCTTGCGTCAGGTCACATCTTCTGTTAGGATCCAATTGTGTCATCAGAATTAACAAGTCTAAGGCTTTTTCTGTGGCAGCACTAAATCTATTTCTTAATTCCTGTCTAGATGGGGGTGGGTAAATATGTAAAGCATTGTATAACGGTAAATTAGAAACATTTGGCCATATTTGTTCTGTAGGTGTTCCTAAAGCTCGGAATGTCACATCTATTTGATCAGTATCATCTTTTCCTGGTAAATATGGAGTACGCAACATTAGCTCTGCAAATATTATTCCTATAGACCAGATATCAACTGCAACTGTATAATGTCGGGCTCCAAACAATAATTCTGGTGCTCTATACCATCTTGTGACAACATTAGATGTTAATAATTCGTCCGCATTTCCCAATGATCTTGCCAACCCAAAATCTGCTATCTTCAATTCACCATCTGGTGCTAATAATAAATTATTTGGCTTTAAATCTCGATGCAATATAAAATTTCTATGACAATGGTGTATACCCCTCAAAGTCATTAATAACCAAGACTTTATATCAGATGGTTTAAATACAACAGATGTATCTTTTATTAATACTTCTAAATCACAAGGCAAAAATTCTAACACCAAGTTAAGGTTATTTGTTGTCAGGAACACATCTACCAATTCTATTACATTAGGATGTCTTAATTCTTGTAAATACTTTACTTCTCTTATTGCAGACATATCAAGCCCATCTTTAAATAATCCTGTTTTTATTTCTTTTATCGCTATTTTACGTTTAGTCGATATTTGATTACCCAAATAAACAACCGCATATGTACCTTCACCAACTTTACGATCCTTCGAATAGTTTAAAAGAGCAATAGAAGGAGATGACACACTTGTTGTCACAGTTGCAGATATTTTTGATGCCATTATGCTTAATTTAAATACATTTGCAGGCTAATTATAAGTGAAAAAAGTTGATATAGCTTTTTGAAAATATCACGTGATATAATCAATTCAATTAATGCAAAAAACATGTATAAAAGTATAAAAATCAAACTAAAAAATATAAGAAAAGGGTCAAAGTGCTTGATATATGCAAAAATTATGTTATTAATAAGCAAGCAATGATGTGAAAAAAAAAATCACCATAAAGTTGATTAATAAATGAATAGTTTAGCGTTTAATAAAAATAAATAAGGAAATCAATTAGTTACAGTTCCCATTACGCAATCCCATTGTGCAAAGACATACCAACTGTTCCCACTATCACCTATGACTAGACCCCTATAGAGACCAACTTCTTGACACTTAATATTGCTTTCATAAGCTCCAAATGGCTTTGTAGGATCAGATTTATTTAACTTGAAATATTTACCAGAAGGAGACTCGATGACAATTTTAAAGTCTTGATTCACCAAGTTACTAAGGCTAGTAATTCCTCCTGATGGGTATTGCAAAATTTCGAAATTGTACGCATTCTTTACAACGATTTTGCTTGTTTGAGGTTGTTTAATATATAAATCGTTATTCTGGCTCTGAACAGTAGGATATCTTGGCACAAACTTACTTGGCTTATGAATGCCTGAGTGATATAATGGAATAACTATTGCCAACTCATGAACATTATCGAAATGCTTTTGCAAACCTTTTGCCCCGGCGAATATTTGTAATACTCCAATTGACTCTTTTTCAGGGAGAATAGCCTTAATCTTAGCTATTCTCTTAGAGTTAGACCAGAATATTTGACATAAGCTTAGCTCATTAGTCGTAACTTTGGCGGTCTTTACCAAGGTAAATAGCTCAACATCAGTTGGAACTTCTAATTCTAATTCGAAGAATTCTAGGTCCTTCAACCTTGTTAAGGCATTGTTAAAGTTCCTATGACGTAATCTGTTCTTATAAAAACCAGAATAATTCCTTGGTAAGTAAAATGCAATACTCTGATCAATAGGCGGAACCACATGCTGTAAATCAATAATAGATGGTATGTGTGTAGAGACTAAATTTAATGGTTCAGTCATGAAATAATACTCATTAAACCCTTTACCATGTTCACGAATATTACAGATAGACCCATTTTGAAAGCAATAAGTATCTAATATATGAAATTGGTTATCAATCAAAATTGATAGCCAGCAATGATTGACGACATATTGTTCATTATGATAAAATTCATTAGGCTTTTTCCAAAAACCTAAAACAATTTCAGACGGAATTCTCAAGGCATCAAGTAGTTTTTTAAATATGTAATTCAACTGATAGATTGAAGCTTCCCCTTTATATAATACTTCATTTAACTTTGGCTTAGTTTGCAGAATTTTTCCAGCTTCTTCAATAATATGAAATTTACATAAATGAAGTAATAAGCATCTAACCTGGTTAAGCTTTGATGTGCTAAATTTGACACTAATATCAGATATTAATTCATTAAGATCGCTTGATACTTCATATTTTTCTATGAAGGAATCAATCTTTTTGAATGGAATATCTGAAATATCAAATCTTGGCAAAGAATCAATATCACCAATTGTTTCGTTAGTATTAATTTCAGATATGTAGTCTAACGGTTTAACAATCAATGATCCTTCTTCTCTAACAATTCTTCGTGTTCTTAATTGTTTATCTTGTGAAGTTAACGAATTCATCCTGTTCAAATCCATTTTCAAGGTTGCCCAGTCAATAGACTCTTCGTTTTGAAATCTTTGTTCGATAGGATTCATAATCTCATCCTCCTTTCGTTTTTGCAAGAATTTTTTGAAAATGTTTGGATGTCTTGATTTTTTATCCTGAAAAATAGAATCAATGAGTTGTTTGTTGTTAATATCCTTTAACTCCCCATTAAGCTCGACATTGTTTTCGTCATTATTCTCATTAATTGATAAATTCTTCATTTTTAATTCTTGTTGACACCTCGATTCTCTGTCATATTTGTGCCTAATAAAAGAGCCAGCACTAGTAGCACTCAATTCAGATAAGTTCAAAACATCACTTTGTAAAGATTTAGTTGAGTTTTTTAACTCTTCATGGTGCAATTGTGATAATCTGAGCATATCATCTTCACTTAATTGAATTCTGTTTTGGCTATTTCCGGAAAATCGAAAATCGTCCGCATCATAAGGAACATTCCTGGCGTAACTATCTCTAATCTGACTTTGTTGCATGCCATTTTCTTCATTTGGCTGAGTATAAGACTCTTGTACTGGCTTCCTTGATTTAACATATTTAGGAGGAGGCGGTGGCGGTGGCGAGCCGTATTCATCATCATCATCCTCGTCAGCATATTCATCTACTGGATCTTCATCAGTATTAAATTTGGTTAACTTTCTACCCAAGTCATCTTTTGATTGATAATTCTTCTTCGATGATAATAAATCTTCACTCACATAGCTAGACGTCATTGAATTATCGTAGATACCGTCCCCTTGTATGGCCTTTGAGCGACACGGAGAACCTTTCACGTTTGGATGCGAATTCTTTTTCATTTGCTGTTGCTTGGACTTCTCCAATTCCTTCAATTTTTGTAATTCGAATTCCAATTGTTGTCTCTTGTATGCAATTTCATCATAGTCGTCCTCAACCGAAATATTAGCTTTTTGAGGTGTTTCATAGTAACCTTCAACGTACTTATTCTGTACATATTTTTGAGGTTTTGGAGTCACTTCAGGTGAGGAACTTTCAATCGTATGACTATTTAACAATTGATGATTAGATTTACCATTTTTGGGGGACATGAATTTACTATTCTGCGGACTCTCGTTATTTGCCAATACCAGACCTGAAAAATCACCTCCACTCATAGCAGGAGCGGGTGCTTGAAAAACTTGTGACAGTGGTCTAGTTTTGAATTGCTTCACTCTAGTTTTCGATGAGGGTGATGCGTGGTAATTGTCAGGTGAAATGGCAATAGAGTTCCTATAGCTGTCTTGCGGTTCCAATTGTTGAACATTTTTAACATTATAGTGCTGTTGCTGCTGTAATATTTTGAATTTTTCTATTTCTTTTTCTCGTTGCAAAACCAAATCTTCTTGGGAATGACTAGAATGCATAACTTTATTCTTTGGATGATTTGTATAGGACAACAATTTCGAAGACGACCTGCTCTTTCTAGGATTAGGATTACTACTCCTTAAGTTGCCGTTACTAAACTCGATGGTTTCATAGCTGTTGTTATAATAACCATCATTTTCGTCGTCATAACTATAAGATATGTCAGCTTTTGTTACACATTGTGATCTATTTGGCAGATATCTTGCTGAATAATTAGTTTTGACTGGAGTATTATTTTTGCTTGATCTATATCTCACACCGTATTCATGATCCTGAACAGGTGTTCTCTGCTTCAATGGGGTGCTCGGTTTTGAAGGTGTATTAACAAGAGATGTAGAAGATGAATTAGGTCCCAACTTGTCCTCTATGATCTCCACGTAAGCCTTAGGAAATATGCCCTCGGCACCGTTTCTTCTCAACTTTCCATTCCACCAACTGTCATCTACAACTGAGTAAACTTCGATGATCTCATTTTCAATGAAACCCAAGTCTCCCTCTTCTTCACCAGGCCATGAGATGTTGGTTTTAACCTTAAAAGGTAACGGTGGAATAGACATCAGCGGCTATTATTGGTGTGGTGTGTTAGATGAAACTTAAAGATATGCAAACTGTGAAAGTTGTGAGTTTCTTCACAGTTACTATGGTTTACCAATAGTATTTCTTAAAGTCTGAAATGAATGCTGTGATGTCTGTAATGATAAATATAATCAAACCACTTTCCCTTCGAGCTAGCACTTTTTTTAACTGAAGAAAGCCTCGTCCAAAATTTATTACACTTCTATACTTATGCGGCTAGAAATGATTTACCAAAAGGTGAATATTCCTGAATTTGCTAGCGACTAACCTGCTAGGCTTCGAATCATAATGAATTCCAAATTAGGAAAAGTGTAAACATCGACGATTTCTAGAAGGATATGTATCACGTGATTCAGATTCTATTCATTTGGATATAGCTGCATTAAACTACAGGATCTAACTACAGTAATTGTATATAATATTAAGAGACACACGGTACACAGTCTAGCAAATGCTCTATTGTTGCTGGCGAACCCCACTGACGATATCATCAACCCTCAATAATAAACAAGCACTTTCAATACCAGTTTTGATAGATTGTTGCTTGATAACTTCAGGTTCCCAGATACCATAGTCGTTCATATCAATGACTTTACCTAAATCACCATCAATACCATATGTATGTTCACCCTTGGCATGCTTAGCTCTTAATTGTGATAAGATTCTGATAGGGTTACCACCACAATTTTGGATTAAGGTTCTTGGAATAACCTCGAAAGCATCAGCAACAGCTTGATAAGGCCATTGAGCAACTCCCTCGATAGTCTTTGCCTTTTCTGACAATTTGACACTTACAGCCATTTCAGTCGCACCACCACCCGGGGACAACGAGGGCTCAAACATCACATTTCTGGCAACTGCCATAGCATCATGCAAGTTTCTTTCGATTTCATTCAAAATATCCTTCGATGGACCTCTCAATAAAATGGTACAGGCCTGAGGGTCTTTACATTTGACTAAGTATGTGAAATATTCATCACCGATCAATTCGACATTAAATAAGCCACATCTGGTACCCACATCAGATTCCTTCAAGTCCTCAATTCTATTAACGATTGTGGCACCACAGGCACGGGCAATTCTATTATTATCAGATTTTTTAACTCTTCTTAATGCAGTAACTCCACCTTTTAATAAATAGTGCTGGGCCAAATCACTTACACCCTTTTCGGTCAACACCAAATCTGGCTTTAATTGTAACAATTGATCACAGATGAGCTTGACCTGTTCTTCTTCAATCTGTAGAATTCTATTCCAGTCTTCTTCCTTTGTAATTTCAATGTTAGTTTGCGATTCACCCTTTTTGTATTCTAATGGACAATCCAATAATATAATTCTAGGGTTTTCAATACGTCTTTTCATTTTTGGATGCGTGACATCTTTATTTAATAAAATACCATCCAATACCTCACTATCGGTAACTTCTCCACCTGGTAACTTTTCGATTCTGACATATCTCTTGGTATCAATTTCCTTGTAATCCCCTTTTTGAACACGCACAGTTTTCACTGCTTTCAACGATAATTCACACATCTTCTGTGACCATTGGTTAACGTACTTGGTACCAATCGATGCTCTGATCAACTTAATCATTGCTTCTTCGTTTTCGATGTCAACTGGGGCAGATACGCTATGGATGATCTCTAACGCATCGCTCAACGCCTGTTTCAACGCCTGGATAATAATCACTGGATGTATGTTCTTCTCAATATATGGAAACGTCTGTGCTAAGATTTCTCCCGCCAAAATGATAACTGTTGTAGTACCATCTCCTACTTCTTCATCTTGCGTTCTACTTAATTCAATCATTGATTTTGCTGCTGGATGGGACACATCAATTTCTCTTAAAATAGCATGTCCATCATTAGTCAAGACTATACCTCCCATAGGATCTAATAACATTTTCAACATTGCTTTTGGACCTAAGCATGTTCTAATAATGTCAGCAACAGCTTTGGCGGCGGTAATATTTGAGATTTGTGCTTGACGTCCAGTTTCTCTCTTTGTGGACTCATTCATATATACAACAGGGGCCTGCATCTTTGATTAATTTTCGTGCTGTCCTATACTCTTGATTCACTGCTAATGCTGCTAATTATCGAAGAATACTTTGCTAACTATCGATTGATTTGAAAAGTACCGTCGCCGTTAATTTTTTTACTCGCGGTTTGGCTTAGATTACATAATCACATTGAATATATCACTGTAAGAACATAAATCATATATATGGAAGCCTAGGAGAAAGCAATTAGGCTGAAACTGAAGCTTTATACTTTGGTTATAATCAATTAGTAGGCTATTAAGTCTTGACAAATTTTAGCTATATTGTAGCTAGATACCTGTATCAAGTTATTAAACCTGTAAATGCTTGTATATAACCTGTAAATAGTTTGTATATTAACCAAAGTATGGAAGCTTCCATTACCTTTATACCCACTAAGCAGCGGTGTCATTGGGCAATACAGACGATATGGAGTATATGAATGCTAATTTTACTTCTATAAAGGATTTGGATAATATTGATGATAGGATTAGCGAACTCGAAGCTCTTAAGGGCGAAATAAATGAGGCAGTAAAAGCCAAAGTATCAGACGATTCAAGGTCAGAATCGATTGAGTCCGCAAAACATGAAGAAGAAAGGAACAAAATAGTAGAAGAGGTATTGGAGGGAATAAACTTGCTATTGGCCAAACCGGATGATGAGGCATTGGCACAAATAGAAGAATTAAGTGAACAATATGGAAAAATAGCTGTATTGGACAACGCTCGTGAGTTATATAAGAGGAAACTGGAATTGAAACAAGTGTTGACATTTTTGCAAAAGGCTAAATTATTGGAGACAAAAATTGAAAGTCTTGTGATAGAAGGCCTATCCAAGGCACTGAAGGCTAAGGATGAGCTCCAATCACTTGCCAGCGAACATGAAACTATACCTATTAAAAGTAAGGTAGTCCAACAATTATCTGAGGCGTTAGATAAGAAGATTAATTCTTTTAAGATGCAGCTTGAAGGTGACTTCAGAGATTTGCTTGAAGAGATTAAATGGTTAGCACCTAAATTCGAGAAAAATTCCATACCGCAAGCAAAAGTGGCATTAATACATACATACATGTCTCAATTATTGGAATTACAATCAATTAATAACACACCTGAATACCCTGAAACGTGGTGGGCATTTGATATACTTTTGGAACCGATTATTTTACGTTTTAATTATCATTTCAATACAGCGAATAAAGAAACAAACAAGCTCTCAAAACCTGAATGGGCTCTTAATTTTATAGAAAACTTTCTTTCAGAGAACTTGCTGTATTTGAAACTAGCTATAGGAGATACTATTAAACCATTTACAGGAATTATTGACTATGAAATTATTAATACGTTATTGAATCCAGTGAGGGAAAAAATGTTCAAAATGATTGATTCTATTAATGAAAACATTGCAAAGTTAGACGAACAAAAGGAGAATAGAGAAAAGAGTGGTAGGATTTTATCGCATCTAATTTTTGAATTATCATCTTTTGACCAAAGGCTCAGAAATCTTTACAAGTTTAACCCATACGTGAAAGATATTGCCATTGTACCTTCTAAAAAGTGGATGGGTTTAACGGGTGATATATTGCATGGGGATAATGAAGATTTAGCAGCTCTGAATTGGTTGAATTTTGAACTAGAATTAGCAACGGAGAGATTCAATACTGAAATTATTCAGTCCGAGAAGGCATTCAAAATAGATTTTGATTATCAGGTGTCGCAGGACTCTAAGTCCTTTCATGAAAGGCTTCTCAAACCAACATACTCGGCTTATAATTTAACAAAACTTTTCAACAATCTAACAAGTCATCACAAAACTTTAAACATTGTTAAGTACCAATTAAAATATGTTTCAAATATTCAACTAAAACTAATTGATTTATACCATGATAAATTGAAACAACTATTACGTAGCTTTAATGATTCCTTTAACCTGAAGCTAGTATTAAACTTTATCCCAGGTGGATTAGGTGACAATAACACAAGTGCAGACTCTAACAATACGAAAAACGGATTGAAAGGTTTAGAAATCTTAACTGAATTGTACTGCCTGACAAAATATATGAGTAATCATTTGGAAGAATGGAGTGAAGAACTTGTTTTCATTCAACTTTGGAATTCTTATAAATCGATCAGTAACAAGACCCATGCATTTGATCTGACAATATTTGATAATTCTATGAGTGATTTCCAGAAGCTCTTATCCAAGATTTTGAACAACTATGAAGAATTTTTTAGAAAAGAAATTAAGAATTCCTTGAAGAACTACGTAAATTCCAGTCAATGGGATATAAGTGCCAGTAATAACCTCGACGCTTCTACTGACCTTTCATTACTTGTTAATAACCTTCCGATATATATGAGTTACCTAGAAAAGTGCTTATCGGATTTGGATTACTATTTAATCACCAATAAGATAGTCACTTTACTATGTGTGGTTCTACGTGAATTCATTATTATAAACAATCAATTTAGTCCTCCGGGCGTTAAACAATTGAAGATTGATTTTGAATTTATAATAAGCCAACTAAAGCACTCTTTACTCTTGTTGCTGTCATTGAATGATTATTCAAATATCAACAATAAGGAGTACCTAAAAGTAAATGAGTCAATAGAATTTTTGCTAAAGATTGATTCTCAAACTGCAAAACTGTACAAAAATCATTATGATAAGATATCGGAATTAAGATTGAAATTTGATGGTGGTTTAAAGCATTTGTCTAATCATGAAATAAATGATTTGGTTTACCGTATTTTATAGATCTGTCATAAATAGAACAATTAATTTTTAATGTATAGCAGGCAGACTACAAGATCGCGTAACATTATCTTCGTGAAAAATTGTAAACAAACTCAATTACAGTATCTAACAACAATGTCATTATCAAGAAAACGAGTAAGTAATTGGATCAAGAAAATATCTAAAGAACAATTTCTAACATATGTAGCAAAATGGTTATTCGTCTGACGAAAGCTTATCTGGAATTAAAAGACAGGCATTCGGCTATAAACCTATAGCAAGATTATATAACGTTAAGCCTGGACAGCAGCATATGAGTATTCCTAGGAAAACAGAAGATGTGTTCATTGGAAGAAGCAGTTCATGTGATGTTAAGATTAATGGAAATGATGTTTCTTCCAAGCATTGTAAGTTGACATTGACTATAAACAACAATCGAGAATATTTATGCATAAGCGACCTAAGTTCGAATGGTACCTATTTGAATGATGAAATCATAGGGAAAGATTCTTCTATATTGCTCAGAAGTGGAGACAAACTAGCTTTTGCAAAGACAGGAGGATCATATATATTTCGGTACATTTTTGATATTAAAAATACAACAACACAACTATCAAAATCATTCTTTGATGATTATATACTAGGCGAACAGTTAGGATCAGGACATTATGCTGTAGTAAAGGAAGCCACAGATAGATCTACTGGGGATATAGTGGCTGTCAAGATTTTTCACCCTAACAAAACTAGTGGTCAGGGAAACGAAAATGATGATGCTAAACTTCAACAGGAGATGAACTTATTATTGTCTATAAAGCATCCAAACATAGTACGATTTATATCACATTATGTGGAGCCGATTAATCAATATTCGGTAACATCGTATTTAGTGTTGGAAAAGATGAATAATGGTGAATTATTTCAAAGAATTATAAATAAACTGAAATTAAGACAAGACGAAACGAAAGCAATTTTCAAGCAACTCCTATCAGGATTAAAATACTTGCATGAAAATAGTATTATCCATAGAGATATAAAACCAGAAAATATACTTCTTGATATTACACCAAAAACATCGAAGCATCAACAAAAGACAGGGCCGTGGGATGATGATGAATATGACATAAAGGTTAAAATAGCTGATTTTGGTCTTGCAAAGTTTATTGGAGAACTAAAGTTCACGAACACGTTGTGTGGAACACCGGCATACGTGGCACCAGAGATTTTGAGCAATAAAAGAAATTATTCCACGAAGGTAGATTTATGGCTGAGTGGAGTGTTATTATATGTATGCCTTTGTGGGTTCCCCCCATTCAGTGATGAATTGGGGCCGCCAAATATGAGGGACCAAATACTAACATGTAAGTATGCATTTTATTCGCCTTTTTGGGATGAGATTAACGATTCGGTGTTGCATTTGATCAGCTCGTTATTAGTGGTTGATCCAAATGAAAGGTTTGATGTGCTTCAAACTTGTGAACACTATTGGTTTAATGAGCAGGATAGTGCTTGTGATCTTCCAATGGTAAACAATGACGAAAGTGTGCAAAGAACTCCAGTAAGGTCTGACAGTCAACCACTTAGTTTGAGAGATAAATACAACTCTGAAATTATGAGCGATTCTAACCAGAAATCTTCGATTACGTGAATTTATGTACAAGTATATAGAAAGAGCTTTATAATTGGTAACTAGGCAAGGATTTTATAGAACTACTTCGAGTACTAAAAAATAAGTTTAAAAGTGATTCATTTGTATCCATGGCTTGTTGCATATCCTTTGGAATACCCTTTCTATTTCTAGCTGCCTTTATCTTGTTATGGACTGAAACTAGGTTTCTATATATTCCGTCTGCTTGAGTAAGGTTTTCCAAATTAATGAAACAATCAAATTGACCTATCATACAAGACAAATCATTGCTACTTTCTACTCCAAGCTTAAACCATTCAAGACTTTTCGAGTAATTCTTAAAAATATTCATTTCCAAAAACCCTAGCGATGGAAAACTTTCTTTCAATCCTTTACTAGCAGATATTTCCAAGTGATATTTCGATAAAATTGGATCTGTCATAGAATATAATTGGCCCAAGTAGTAATGTGCTTGAATCGTATATTTATCCAATTCGCCGAATTTAATACTTTTTTTCAAATATAATTCTGATTTTGTCAAATCGGGCTTAGGTTTCAAATAATTGAAGTAATAAATACCTAGATTTGCATATACTTGACTTGCTAAAATTGTATTCAGCTCTAATTCAATAAACTGTAACCAATAAACCTCTGCTTGGTTATGATAGCCTTTCTTGAAAGCTAGATCCCCAGCCATCTTGAAAACTAATGGATGCTTTAACTTGGTTAAATTATCAATCAAAGTATTGGCATACTTATAATCTTCTTTCGAGGTTTGCAGGTTTTCTATGGATTCAAATGCTAATATGGTTATCGCATCATTATTACCAAGTTCTGCAGCTTGTTCAACTAATTCGTTTTCAAGAAGCACCAAATTTTTATTTATTGAGTTGGTGGTTGATCTAATAGAAGCGAGTATTTGCTTACATAGCATTAAATCGTTACTTTTGACATATTTTGGGAGAACAATACTTTCAGGTGTATCAATATTTGAATACACAGAATCCAATATAGGAATGACTTTTTTATATGATAATCTGCTATCATTGTCGAAAAGTATCTTATTTATAGTTCTTTTTCCAGGTAGGAGACTTAATAACTCAGGTCTATTTTGTATCGAGCTAGAATACCAGCGTATTCTGGGAGCTGTTGTTAGCCCTTTAGAGCTACAGCCTAAACTTCTAATCATAAACACCTTCTTCAAATGTATGGTTTGCAAGTCTCTGGAGCCTGATTATTTCAATTTTCAATATGTATGCCACGTGACAAATGACTTTCAAAACAGCTGCAAAAAAGCATTCGTTGCAATCGAGTTTATAATCAAGTTGTGACAATGGATATAGAACGATATAAGTATATAGAACGATTTGGTCTAACTTAAATCAATACATGGAAGCCAGATATAATGTTTTTAGAAAATATTCTTATATCTTGTACATATTGTATTTTTTTTTTGGACACTATTTGCAGAATTTTCTGTCTATCCTAAAAGATTTGATTCACTGCTTAATATGGTTTCAAATATAGAAAATGATTAACACTATCATTTATAATGATACTAATAGCCCCTTTAAGAAAAATAAATCATAAGTTGAATAATACAGATGAACATATAAACTATTGCTATACGATGATGAACTAAAATTATAAAATAGATAGTTAGTGGTAACCACTATTGTAATCTATAAAACTATCGACTTGATTACTACTGGATGAGGCATTTGATGGCGGATTGTTCGCATTGTCTATACTCGCATTAGTTGAAAAGTCATTTCCAATAGTAAAATCAAACGGTTGATCATTTGTAGATGAAGGATGAATGTCCGCAAAGTTCTCCGAACTGGATAAGTTATTAAATGGAGAATGATGTTCATGTGTGTATGATTGCAAATTGGTAGAAGGACTGTTTATCAAATTGTCATCATCGTCTAAATTATTATTCTCTTTATTGTCCTTGGAACTGTGGTCAGTACTATGCATAATGGGATTCTCGGAGGCCTGGCCTGTGGTGAAAAAATCCGGCGTATTACCAGTGAACATATCATTATAAGGATACTTTTGGTTACTTTCTTGTGAATGGTTTGTAGATACTAATTCGTCATCTTCATTGGGAATCAAATTTGTATGTGGGTTGTTGCTGCTTGTCATTGAGTTTGGAGAATGGTTAGAATCGCGTCCCCTCAATGGGGACATTTCGCTGTTATTCCATACTGTCAGCTCTTTAGTAGTGAATTGAAAATTACCAGTAGATGGCCCTTCATTATCTAAATTATTAGGATCATTTAACTGAATATGCGGATGAAAGTTTGAAGATTGATGTGGTAGTTGGTTATTTTCTAAAATAAACGAGTTCAAAAACTGCAAAGAGTTCTTCACTCCAACCAAGACATGTGGAATAGAGCTTCCGCCCTCGTTACAGTAGGCCAAACTCACTTGTTGGTCTTCACTGAAATCATCACATAGAGACCATTGGTTTGAATTTGCGTTTACTCCGTTGAAAAAATAAACCGAAAACTTTGGCTGATGGGATAAACTTATTCTCAATTCATTATTTGCCTTGTTTATATTATTGTCCAATAATGAACAGCTTAGTATACTCGAAATTGGATAAAAAATCCTGAATAGAATTTTCGAATTGTTAGAGATGGCACTAAAAAAGTAGTTGATCTCAAAATTCTTCATCGACAATAGCACCAACAAATCCACATTTGCCATAATATTGTTCAATGTGAATGGCGATAAGTTGACTAAATTATTTCGTAATAAAGACTCTTCATGATATCCCGACTTAATTCTCTGCCATGATCCCACGGATAACGAAGAACAGTCAATAAAACAGTATTTTTCATTTATCTCTATCGGAATGCTAGGAATACCGGGCGTCAATGCTTGCCCAGGGCTTCTGTTTGGCTCGTTAAAGCTATTTGACCTGCTTGAATGTATGCTGGTAGCCGGCTTCTTGCCTCCCTCACCAGCAGTACTTCCTCGTCCCATTCGTTCAAATTTACGCAATTTCGCCCTCCTATTCTGGAACCAAATTCTCACCGCCTTTTCTGTCATATTTGTTCGATCGCTTATCTCTTTCCTCTGTTCCGGAGATGGATTATGATTATTCTCAAATTCTAGTAACAAGTAATCCAATACCTCTCCCGAGGCACGGGTTCTCTTGCTGGATGAACCATATTCGTCTGAGGACATCGTGCTTGTTATGTAGTCCCAGTCGGTTAAAAGAGGAGTAAATACCTATTCCTTGGTTTGTTTTCCCTGAAATTAGGTCCGTGGTCTCCTAAAAATGTGGTAAATTTAAATGCTCGTATTCAATCCAAAGCTACGTTTGGATCTTTTTAGTTTCGACTATTTTTCTTTAACTGGTTTACTTGTGTTGTACAGCCATCCTGATTTTACTATAGATTTTTTTTGCCAAATGCGCTGAATGAGTCTTTGTGTAACATTCGTATTTTATTGTCGTTTCGTACACGTGAACCGCTAAGGCTACATTATTGTCTAGATATTCTATTATATATATATAAGATGTAAATAGAGGAAAATTAAGTAGTAAGTTAAAGAAACAAATCCTCCAATTCAATTTCTTCAAATGCATCAAAACAATATTTTAAATCTTTCCATTTTTTTTGCGTTGGATCCCATTCGTGAAAATCTTTGATTAGGATGTTAATCAAGTGTAGGCTCGGAACGTTTTTGATTTTGAGCAAATCATTAAGTAAGCCTCGTATGTTCCATGGTATATGGAATTGGTTGTTTTGGATTTGTTTATAGTTTTGTGTAGGGGTAGATAGTAGACTTTTCGGATGAACCAAACTAGTGGTTTGAAGTGAATGTCGTATTGCAGTTAAATATACTATTTCATGTTGGAATATTTTACAGTGACCGCCGTCTGCTAGAGATCCGACGCACTTCTCGCTAAGGTCTCGGAGCAAATTGTGATCGGAATAGCCCAAATTTTTCATGATTAGGATGATTTTGAGGAGCGATACTAAGAACTTAGGAACTTCAGTATGCTCGTCAACGAATAGACATTTGAAAATATTAGGGTGGCTATAATTGACGCCGACGGAAGAAAAAATAGAGACCAACTGGTCATCAATGGATCCGCAAAATGTAAGTTTGACATTGTGTTGCACCAAAGCTTGCACACTAGCAGCTAGCGTGATGGATACTTCACTATTTGGCCTCTGAAGGTCGAATAATTCCTTGAGTATTTGATTCTCGGTAGAAGAATAAGCTCGGATTACTAATTTTGTATCCAAACCTACAATTGGGCCTAGATACATTCCACACATACTCAACAAACCTATTTGCTTATGTGAGCTTATATGGAAATAACGTCCTAATAACTTTGCTAGTAAATGGATTGCAACTGGTGTCCCCAGTGAATGTGATGCCACAAATAGGAAGTCACAATTCGATATGATATCAATCCAATTCTCTAGAAGCTTGAATAGTTTATCGACTCTCTCACTAATTGTACCTTCTCCCTCCAATGCAATGGTTTGAATGTCGTAATCCTGATTAGAAGTTCCATTCTCATGTAACCATGTTTCCATAGCTTTGGTGGCTTCATCAACAATATGCATTGAATTTCCTGTTGACTGACCTATTAATGTTTTTACCATTTTAATCGGTAAAAAACTATGTACTCCAATAATAACAACCTTTTTCACCTTCAACCTTTTATTTTGGACCTGGGCACTTGGTAGACTATACAAGTGACTTTCTGATGGGTTCAAATGACAGAGGAGGTGTTCACCCATCAACCTTAATTTAGTTATAAATGTTATGGTACGAAATGTTTCGTCCACATGAGGAGATATTAAACAATGGTCAGAGATATCAGATGCATGAACATGTAGCCTTTCATTTAAAGTTATTGATGAGTTAGATGAATTAACTGATGGATCCTGTAATGGCCGATGGACATTTGTAGTAGTAGGATTTGATGGTGGTTGTAATGCCATCTCTTGAGTCTCATTTGGCATCAAAGGTCTTTTTTTTGAACGATGTTTTACTGGCAGACTCTCAGTTTTAGTACCACTAACCGCCAACTCAAAATCGTGAATGTCATTGCTTGTCATTGACTTTTTTAATGCATAATTCGAGGAGTCCTTTGTACTTTCAATAGCCAATTTGGCTTGTTTAAACAATTCTGGATTACTTGTACCTTCAAGACTTTCATCACTATCATTATCATTATTATTAGAAAACCCAAACCAAGAAAACCAGCCGGCTACTGTATCCTCTGGTTGACTATTTTGTTGCAGCCCAAGTCCCTTAATACCCTCATTTGATTCTTTCGCAAATGACTGTTTAGAAGATTTATTATCAGGCAAAGAGACTGATTTTGTAGAAGATTGGCTATTTTCCAGAAGTAATGGCGTATATTCACCCGAATCTTCAGTGGGTTTAAAGGCTGATGCATTATAGTAGTAACTCAATGCAGAACTCATCTTTTTGTAAGGTGCAGACCATTCTGTTTGTATTGCTTCTACCTCCTCCAGTCTTTTCGTATCTATACCCAGATCTAATGAATGTTGCTTTTCTTTCAACCTCCCATTCCAAAACCACCAATTGAATTCATTTGCGTTCTTTATTTGATCATTATTATTGCCGTTAGTTATTGCTACACTAGTCTTTCGAGAACTAGCAGCTGAATTTTCATTAGAAGCTTCTCTTATATCATCCAAACCACTATTATTAGTATTCTTACCATCCTTATTACTTTTAAATTGTGTCTTATCTGGTTTTTCTGGATTTGTTTGTTTTACTTTTGAGCTAGATAACGTAGGCCAACCAAATGAATTTGAAAAATTCAGTGGTGATCCTTGACTAGACATTTCAAAACAAATCAATCTAAATTTAGAAACCACTTATACTTTATATTTGCTTTATGATACCACACAATTAGATGTTATTCACTTCTAGTATATTATAGTGTTTAATTATAGCTCAACTTTTTTTTTTATCGGTTATCAACTGCTAAAATCGCGATTATGATATGATCAATTTGCACAATAAAAAGATTAAGAGTAAATGATATGATACAGGCATGAGTGATAAAATTGAATGGAGTGAGGATATACTAAACAAGCTTAGTGTAAGGGACCAATATGAAAAGAAAGATTCGAAATACTTTAAAGCATTCAGTCAATTGAGTCAAGAAGTAGGGCCGAATAATCAATTGGGTAATGGCAATAAGGATATAGAATATAACAAGTTGCTAAAGGAAAATAGTCACTTAAAGACAGAAAATGAAAATTTAACGAATAGTCTTAACAATACTGCAATACAGTTAGAGAAATCTGAATTCAAGGCGAATCAGTTACTAAAATCACAAGATCAGTTAGAGAGGCAGAACAAAAGTTTAAACAATAAAATCGGACATTTGAATTTAGAAATAACAGAGAAAAACAAGTCAATAGAGATTCTAAATGACGAGCTATTGTTGAATGAGATTCAGACCAATGTTTTAAACGATAAAATTAGAAAGCTAAGCGATGAGAATAAAAAGCTAGTCGAACGATGGATTGAAAAAGTCAAAAGCGATGCAGAAAAGTTGAACGATGCTAACGAATTTCTAGAGAGAGTAAATAGAAGCAAATAAGTAAAACGTAAATATATTCACCCATATATAAAGGAAAACTACGCATATTTATTTGAAATTAAAAAAATCGACCAAGAAATTGAAAATTGGCATGGAAAACCTATTTGCTGGTGTCGACGACATATCTACCTAAGATTTTACCTTGTTCCATAAGTTCGTAAACCAGTGGTAAACTAGATAACCCTACCACCTTAATAGGGCACTTAATTAATCCACGAGCAAAGAAATCAAGTGCTTCTGAAGTGTCTGCCCTATTTCCTACATAGGAACCCACAATAGAAATAGATTTGACTACAGCATCAAAAACTGGAGCTTTGATTTCAGCTCCAGCAGGTAGACCAACTAGGACCACAGTACCGCAAGATCTAACATACGCACACGATTGTGACATAGCCTTTTCCGATACAGATACATTAATTACTCCATGTGCACCGCCATTGGTAATACTTTTGATATCTGCAACAATATCTTTAGACTTGGTAAAATCGACATAGGCTTCCGAACCTAGCGTTTTAACAAATTCACCTTTTTCATCACCACCATCGATAGATAACACTCTATATCCCATAGCTGTGGCATACTGAATAGATAAGGAACCCAATCCTCCACCAGCTCCAGAGATAACTACCCATTGACCTGCTTTTAAGTTAGCTGACTTTAATGCCTTGTAAACAGTCACACCTGCACATAAGATAGGTGCTACGTCCGCTAAATCTGTACCTTTAGGAATTCTAGCTGCTTGGACCGCATCAGCTGTGGCATACTGTTGGAACGAACCGTCATGAGTATAACCAGATAAATCAGCACTAGGACAATTGGATTCATTTGAGTTTTGACAGAATTCGCAACTCATACAGGTACCATTCAACCACTTAATTCCAGCCAAATCACCAATTTCCCATCCATTAACGTTTTCACCAATGGCAACTACTACACCTGCACCTTCATGGCCTCCTACCAAAGGTAATTTAGTTGGTAAAGGCCAATCTCCCTTCCATGCATGAAGATCGGTGTGACAAATACCTGAATATTTGACATTTATTAAAATTTCGTTAGATTTTGGTTTTGGAACCGCGATATCTTTGTATTCTAATGGACCACCATTAGATTCGAATACGACGGCTTTTTGAGTTTCAGGAATTGAAGACATTAGATTAATTGATATATCAGGGGATTATTTCTTAGTTAATTATTAACATCAATTTAGGGATCATTCTAAATGTGGACTTATTTATACAAATGCGATATCTCGGAATCCGGAAAAACTAGGCACACAATCAGATGATAAAAACATCCGATTTACTTGAAAATCAGTCAATTGGGATTGAAGCCTCATGGCGGCGTCCAATTTTAGATTAGAGATCGTAATTAGGACCGACAATATACTATAATGTCGCCTTTCCTTCTATCGTCCCAATGAAAGTAGCTGTTGAAAAATCTTTCGCATTCAAAGTAATTGGAACCATGCAAGAAGTCAGTCATAAATTTTTCTAATGGTTCGAATATGATCAACCGAGATGGCCAATTACTTGAATCTATATTGCGTGATTCGGAAAACAGCAGAAAATGATTTCTTAGATATTCGGTCGGGTTATCATAGAATTGATCTGACTCATCTCTGTATGACCTTATTTCTTCAAGATTTCTAGACCTTAAATGCAATGGAGGTTCACATGTAAGAAACCAGGACTTTTTAACCAAGACGGGATTATTTATATGACTCTGCCATGGAGTTGAATGGCATGGAGTAAGGAGTCCGAATGATTCAATATCTGGGTCGTTTCCAAGATACTGTACTATATCAATCACACCCCTTTCATGAACTTGCGTGAAGAAAAGTGCAATCGCGACGTTTAGTATGATGATTGTTGGGACAAGAAATTTATAGGCTCTTTGAAATTTTTGATTAGTTTCATAAATAGAATAGGCAACCATTAAAATGAATATTGGCTGCAATGGGTATATGAATCTTATTTCTTTATGGTCAATTAACGAGAATATACCAATCGTCACTATAGCTATTTGGCCAGGGAGTGATTTATATTGTTTTAGTACTATTGCTGAATGAAGAAGCCATGGTAAATAAGTCATTAGGATGATAGGAACTCCTTGAAATATGTAAAAGTGCCAGGGTGCAATACCATAAAATATGGATAAATTTCTTATTATATTGAACTCAACAAAGTTGTACAACGGGAATGTTATTTTACCATAGAACGTGTAGTCCAAGCCCGTATTAATCAATAATACTATTACTAATTCAACAGCTAGAACCAAAACCAACTTTATTAACTTGTATGGTTGTTTTTCAAGCTGGCAATTACCAATAATAAAGTTTGAGCCTAAATAAAGCCAAATAATACCATTGGTGGGCCTAACAATACAACTAATAAAAGCAATTAGACAACTTACAGATAAATTCTTGTAATTAATTGAATTATCCCACGGCCAGTATGTAAGTGCTATCGTAGTGAGAACCATTTCAAAGCTATTTGAAAACGAACGAGTAATAATATACCAATTGAATGGGTTTAATAAAGATAAAATTAATGCCAATTTAGCGAGATTTTCATTCTTTGTTAACCTTTTAGTAAATTTATACAAATAAATCTCCCCAATAGAAGCAACTAACGCTCCTATTACCTTTGGTGTCATAATTATTGGGTCATTGCCAAAAGGAATGTAGGAAGCAATCTTATAGCCAAGTGCATATATCAATGGATGGATTGACGAGCGTATACCTTCTTTCCACTCCCATGTTATATAACCAGATCCAAATACAAGATTATAGGCTGGTTCTAAACATTGATAAAATTCATCTGCTTGGAAGAATGTTTTTATAGTTAATGCATTAACTAGTCTAATGAAAAATAAACCAATGAATAAATTTAGTATAGGCAACGAATGCTCTGTTTTATTATCAAAATCTTTTCTATCAACATTTTGATCCTGATAAAGACCGTTAGACTCCTGGTTATCCTTTCTTCTTTTTCTTAGGGAATTATTTAGTTCCATTTCCATTCATATTGTAAAAGTCTTATGTACATATAGAATTCGCTCGCAAGAAAAGTAACCTCAAAGATCTCATTTTAGATAAAATTAGATTCTATAGGATGGACGAAGTTATAAGACAGAGGTTATATGAATGTGTGAATTTATTAGACCAGGCCCATTTCAACTGTTGCCTCGGAAATGGTAGTGGTTCTAAAAGAGAGTGTCTTGAGATAGTGAAGATATTGAATCATTTATCGAAAACCGATGAATTCAACGAAGGTTACAGTTCAGTATTGAAAGATTTATCTAGATACACTTTGAAACTCTATGATTCTATAGATAGTGGAAAATATTTCACATATGATGATAAAATTATATGGTTAAGTTCGAAATTATATGGAGAATTATACCCTCCACTTACAGTATATTCAGATAAATTAAATTCATTTGATAGCCGGCTCTTACCATCACTGAAATTAACAAGAGAAGGAAGCGATAGTCTACCCCTACCTGGATCTTTCAATGCCCATTATGAACAAGTAAATATTACCAATTGGAGTCTAGACTACAGTACGTTATCTGAGTTATATCAAGACCTTTTAACAAACTGTTCGTTCGTTTCATCTCTATTGTCCATTGTAGAATTAGATGGTAATAACTGTCTTCTTGAAAAGTTGATAACTCCTCGTCAAGATGTGTCATTATTTAAATGTCAATTATTTTTCAATGGAAGCCCAAGGTTGATTACCGTAGATAACAACCTACCATTTTTGAATGATTCTAATAGAAATTTAACGATAAACTCCAGCACCAAGGATAATTTATTTTGGCCTGCGTTAGTTGAGAAAGCATATTTAAAAGTTTTGGGAAGTGGTTATAATTTTGAAGGTTCTAACATGGCGATTGATACATACATGCTTACTAATTGGATACCAGAAATCGTTCCCATACATAACAGTAAACTAGATTGTGATGTAATTTGGGACTACTACTTATCTAAAAAGGTTTTACTTGGAATTGGTACTGGAAAATTGAGTAATGAATTATCTGGGAAATTAAATTTGATTTCCGGCCATGATTATGCCGTTGTTTCTTTCGATTCAGTTACTCGTACAACTGTTTTGAAAAATCCTTGGATGGGAAACAGTCATAATTACAAGAGGACCTTAAATCTATCAGATCAAGGTTTACATCATTTTAAATATTTTTATATTAACTGGAATCCAAATGCATTTTTCAAATATAAGTCCCAAACGACGTTCATATACAACGTTAAAGACAATTCGGGAATACATATATACCAAAAGCCTCAATTTTCTCTATTGAATTCAACCGATGATTCTCAAAATATATGGTTGCTACTTGAAAAACATTTACCCATTAAAAACCTATCGGAACAGTTGATTAATATTCTGATTTACGAAACACAATGTGGAGACAAAGTAATCGTTTCCAATCAATACATTAGGGCCAGTAAAGACTCTAACACAAATAGTAGATTGATGTTACTCAAATTTACTATGAAGCCTAGACAAGCTTATACAGTGGTAATATCAAGTACAGTTGGAAATTCCTTTACATTGAATATGTACAATAATATATCTCATAATTTCAAATTAACTAAAGCAAAATTTAAATACCCAACCACAACTCCCATGATTGAAGATAAATGGATTTCGGGCAATAGTGGCGGAAATTGGTCTTTATCTACATACATTGACAATCCTCAATACGATATACAAGTCAAGGAGTTATCCACGAATATCATGATTGGGCTTTTTAGTGAATTCAAAGACAAATTTGTGAATTTTCATATATTTCAATCAAATCCTAGTGATAGAGGTCAACACATACGATTATTTGATAAGAAAAAATTGTTAGTTCATGAAAAATATAGCATGTCTTACCAATTTGAAGACTTAAAAAATTTGCAACCTGGATTTTATAAAATTGTGCTATCGACCTTTGACAGTGAATTGAAGGGAGATTTCAAGTTGCTTGCAATCCATGATTCTCCAGCTAGTAATGTACTGATATCAAAAATTCAAGCGTCATTGGGCTTATTTCTACAAAAAACTGATTTTAATTGGAACAATTCAAACCGATTCAAACTCTACTTTAAAACAACTCAATTCAATTCTCGTCTTACATTTCATGTTAAGCATTACAACTATGATAATAAAATTATAGAATCACTTTCAGATTATAGACCATCCATGCGAGGATCCATATTCGAGGCGGAGAATGGTCAACCGATCCAGATTAATGACGAATGGAATAATTCACTCTATGGCTTATTTGTTGATTGTGAGATTCAGAAACCTGATACCTATATTTTACTTGTTGAAAGATTCGAACTGGGATCAGGCCGATGTAAAATCGATATTGGCTGCAATAGAAAATTCAATATCTTATAAGAGTGTATATTCGTATTATTTATTGTCAGTTAACCAATACCATTCTTTCCATTAATTAACATGAAATAAGATATGTAATAATATATGATGATGAACTTGATACAGTACGACCAGCATCCATCATGTCAAAGTAGGCCATTCTTTAGGATTTGATTTTGGTAGTAACACAAAACCTCCGAACGCATTTTCTATTGACGTGTCTAGAAACAGCTTATGAATTTCAGACACTGGTTATCTTCTATCAATTAAAACAAATAAACGGATTGAAGATTGAAAATGAAAGTTTCAATAGTCCAGTTATGTGTGGCCTTTGTTTCATTATTTGGTTTTACCGTGGCTGCGCTAACCAATGAAGAAATGATTAAGTTCGTTAAATCTCAAGGAAATAAGGTTGTCAGTCTTAATGATGAAAATTATGAACACATATTAAATGGAGAAAGAGATTATCACTTGATTGTTATGTTATCGTCACAATCTGCAAAGATCAATTGTGCTTTATGTAATGAATTTAAACCAGAATTTGAAATAGTTGGAAATTCATGGATCCAAGACCATCCAAATGGATTAAGTAATGAAGAATTGGAAAGCACCGGATCAGTTATTCCAAAGAACGTATTCTTTATGTTTTCTGAGTTCACTGAATCCCGTAACTTTTTCCTGTCCCTTCAGCTTAATAATATTCCTAAAGTATTTCATTTCCCACCATCTACAAGTAAAAGGCCAAACGAGTATATCAAACAGTTCGATGAATACCAATTTTACCAAGGAGATCATAAAGCATTATTGGTATCCTGGTTAAATCAAATCACTGGACATTCATTCAATATCTATATCCCACCTGATTACACTAGAATTGCTACTAATGCGCTTATTACGTTTACGTTAGTAACGTTAATTAGAAAGTTTAGTGTCCAATTCACAATGGTCATTACATCCAAAATATTGTGGAGTGGTATTTCATTAGTTGCCATTTTATTATTGATCTCTGGCTACATGTTTAATCAAATTCGTGGAGTTCCTTATGTAATGGAGCATCAAAGTGGCAAGGTTGATTATTTTGTACCTCAGCAACAAAATCAATTGGGGGTTGAAACTCAAATTATGTCTTTCATTTATGGCTGCTTGAGTTTATTGGTTGTGGTGTTAATTAAAAGAGCACCAGAAATTAAGAATTCACATGTAAAATTGATTGCTGTAGTAGTACTTAGTATTCTTATCTTTGTTATATATAGCATTTTGCTTTCAATCTTCGGTATCAAAGGAATGGGTTACCCATACAGATTTATAACGTTATAAAAATGAAGCGTTATTCCCTATCGATCTCAAATTTCTCCCATAGAATTATATCTATATAGCTATAAGTAAACATAAACTTGTATCATTCATTTAAATCAATATTCAATTTTTTACTCATCTTCTCTACTCGTGCTTCCACTTTATCCAAAGACTTGACTGTCATAACCAATCTCTTCTTCAAATCTCGAATCTTATTGAAAGTTTCGGCAATTTCTTTTTCTGAAGTCATATTTCCGTCATCTATCACTACTTTCTTGAAGCTCTTCAAGCGATCTTCGATCAACTTAAGTCTGGTCAAAAGAATATATTGCGATTGACTTAGCAGTTCAAAGTCCTCGCTTAAATGATCCAAAGGCGAATTCAAAATACTATGAGCTGTAAGTTCTATTGGATGAAGACCACCGATGTCCGATTCATGTTCATGTGCCGATGCTTCATCATTGAAGATTCTATGTGTACTATGATTTCCGTCATTATCAATATCCAATTGTTCATCTGTTATTTGAGAAAGTCTTGCATTATTTTGTAGTTTCTGGGATTCATGTATTAAACTTGTATCCTTTACAGTGTTTTCCATAACATCAATGTTACCAATTAATACTCAATCAATTTGTTGTACTATTGATATGCTGTTGGCATTGTATCTTTTTATCAAATGTATGATAGAATCACATGCACTATAATTATGTCTCAGAAATTATCGATGGACTGAAGTTAGCACCTGATTTTTTTGTCGTCTGTTCTTACAATACAGGTACAATGCTGTCATCTGGGATAACAGAGGATAAGCTATTGTATAGAGAAATTAAGACCATTAAGGCTGGTGAAATCGAAAGGTTTAAAATTCATTATTTTTCGGACAAAAAAGTTGATGAGACAATAAAGCTTCCAAAGAGCCTTTGGGTTAAAGTCAAAAATATTGAGCTGATAGCGTTACGTGCTGCATACCTAGCAGGGCCATACGTTCTTTATGTTGATTGTAAAACTGAAGAATATGATCCCAATAAGAAATGTTTTATAACGGCTGACCAACCGGTGTTTGAACCACAGCTATTACCAGCCCAATCGTTCTACGCGGAACTATCGTGTCATACTATTAAAGACTCTTACAACTGGACTGTAGATGTTGTATCGCAGATTATTTTCAATAAGACTATAGACGTTAATTTCGAAATTACTATTGGTACATCCAGGAGTATTCTACATGATGCTTCTTTAGCAGAAAAGAAGGTTGAAAATAGTGATAAACGAGGGGATTTTGTACCTTCAACAATTCTAAATGTAGAAAATCATGATACTTTGGACTTGTGGAACTTGCCATTACCTGATACTAAAAAGCCTATACATTTGGTGATATTAACTCATGGACTTCATTCTAATGTTAGTGTTGATATGCTATATCTAAAAGAACAGATAGATAAAGCAAACAAGGGAGATAATATCATCGTTAAAGGATATTTTGGAAATATAGGTAAGACAGAAAGAGGAATCAAATATTTGGGAAGTAGAGTGGCCGAATATATTGTTGACTTAGTGACTAAAAATGAGACATACAATAACGGTAAAGTAACCAAAATATCATTCGTTGGTCATTCTTTGGGTGGATTAGTGCAGACATTTGCAATAGCATATTTACAAAATAATTTTGCATGGTTTTTTAGGAGTATTAAGCCTATTAACTTTATAACGATAGCGTCACCTTTATTAGGTGTTGTTAATGAAAATCCAGCGTATGTTAAGATGGCACTACTGGCTGGAGTGGTTGGGAAAACAGGCCAAGAATTAGGACTAAAACTTGTTGAAAATGACTCAAAGCCCCTCTTACTTTTGTTGCCTACAGGCCCAACTCATAGAACACTCAAGATGTTCGTAAGGAGAACAGTTTATGGCAATGTAGCCAATGATGGTATAGTGCCATTAAGAACTTCTGCATTATTGTACCTAGATTATAAAGGGTTAACTCAAATCTTGAGTAATCCTGAGATAAAAAAGAAATATATTGCAAATACGCAATCCACTGATAAGATTCCTGATAATAGCTCATTAAATATTGGTGAAAATAGTAATACTAATGATGATTCGGTTTTACTGCTGTCAATTCAAGCTATGCTTTCATATTTCATGCCTCAAAAACAAAGAAGAAGGACTGATGTTCAATATCAGAGATTTCAAACAAAGAAAGAAGGCAAATTCAATAATAGTTCAACAGAGAATGATATAGAAGATAATGACAATATTAAAGACGAATTGTACGATGAATTGCCTAAATCTTCATTTGTTGAGGCAGCAACAACTTTAATCTTACCACCATTACCGTCCTTGAAGTACATAACCGACCCAGAGTGTCGTGACAATGTTGTAGTTCACGATAAGATCTACCACGAAAACGATTTACCACCCAGAACCCTGACTTCTGAACCTCGAAGAAACACATTAAAGTCTTTATCGATGGACAAATATGACGAAAAAAGCTCATCAAACGCCAAATCTTTCAATTCGCAACCATCGTCATTCCGTCAAAAATTCTTGGAACCACTTGACGTACAAAATGTGGAACACATAGAAGAGGAGATTGCAAGGGAGTATCATAAGAATATGAGCTGGAGAAAAGTATTGGTTAACTTAAAGCCAGATGCTCATAATAATATTATTGTGAGACGGAGATTTGCAAATGCTTACGGTTGGCCAGTAATTGACCATATAGTGAAAAATCATTTTAAGGATGGAATAGATACATTAGATAAGCAGAACAAGCTAGAGAAGCCGAGAGTATTGAATGATGATTTCCCTTATTTACCAAGCTCGGATTCATTAGATACTGAAGTAGACCTTTCAGATATACTTTCAAGGGATTTGTTAACACAACAGAATAATGTCATAGATAAAGAAAATGAGGTCGAAGAAGCTGATAATGAGAATTGCGAACATGCATGGATTAATTCTAAAGATAATTCTGATTCCTTGTTTGCAGTTGGGCCTACAGGTCTCTTATCTGATGTGAGTGAAATGGTCGGTAACCTAAGAGATCAATGGTATAATTATAATGGTAATAGTAAGGAATCCGAACGAAAGTTATCTGGTCACATCAAACAGGATGCGGACAAAGATTCAGAAAGAGAAATTTCCGATGACATCGATAAAGATGGCGATTTAGGGTTGTCAAAACTGTTAATGGGCAATTTCATTTAGATTAAGCCAGGAATCTCAATAGAGAGTACATAGAAATAAGCTTTACGTTAATCACGAAATTAATTTATTCTAGTATACAAGATAATATTATGTCTATGGTAAGTCTTCTGCGTCCTCAAATTGATCATCTTTGTCTTCTTCTCCTTCTTCTTCTTCCTCTTCATGTTCTTCTATAGGAAAAAGATCATTAATTTTATTTATAATCCCTTCACAAGTTTCTTCGTCAAATCTTTGATCGCATTCTTCAACTAACGCATACAAATGAACCATTGATCTCGGTAATGAGTTAACAATTTGTAATTTTTCAACCTTCATTAGCTCGAGTCCATTCAAATGAAGCATCAATTCTTTAAATGCTTCTTGTGATGTTATAGCTGAGCTCGAGTTATTTTCTAAATAAGAAGATAAATCTCTAGTAATTTCTTCTAAATTTAAACCGCATGCGGTAAATCGCTTCTTGTTCTTCTTTTTATCATTTTCTTCTTCCTTAAATGTCCAATTATATTTAGATTTTATGCCCTTCAAATGCTCTGCCACTTCGAAATTACACAAGAACTTATCTCTTTCTTCCAATATCTTCATCTGTATCAATCAGCTTGCAATTGTTAAGTCGAATTGATTTATGTTACAAAATTTTCTTGATATCATCTAAATTATATACAGGATGATTGTATTCACAGCTATTCACTATACATATGTAAGTCTTCACCATTCACTGATGATTTCTTGAATACACCTACAAATCCACCTCCAACTACCTTCAAGCCTACTTTGGGTCTACATATGGAAACGCTTTCTTCCGATTCTCTAGTAAAAACGGTTTTAACGTCCCATTCTCTGGTGCCTCCCCCATTTCCTGGAGGAAGTTCAATAGTCTTAGTCAAAGTTAAATCAATAAGCGTGTCAGAATTACAGCACTTATCAATAGAGTTACGTCTTGAATCTTCGATGACTTTTTTGCATTGCAAAATCTGGGTAACTGAGGGACAGAATACTACCAAAGTAGCTTCGAGCTTCATATGTTTGGCAATATCATGCAAATAAGTTTCTGGATTTGGTAAATCAAGAAAAACACCACTTAAACATGGAGCCATGTTTTCGTTTAGTTCTTTTCGTTCTTTTAGCCATGACGAAGGTGATTCAGAAATGTAAAATTCAACATCATCCAAATACCTTCCATTCTTATAATTGCTTACGTTCGATCTTCCTGTCGAAGAATGCATCGTATTTCTATCTATAGAATGTAATATAGCTCCCCTAAATGATTTATCATTGTAATGCTGGGCCAAGCCATTTGCTGCATGTATTGCATTGCAAATCGACAATGTCAAAGAGCCATTTCCAGTACCAGCTTCCAAAAAATGTTTAGGTTCATTTTCAAGCTTCATAAATCCATTTTCATTAACAATGTTCGGGAAATCTACATCGATATCTGCCAATTGGACTAAAATACTAGCATCGAATGAGTATATGGGTTGAGCTAGTCTTTTAACCAGAGATGTGTATTCATCCAAAGTTGGTTCCGTTGCAATAAACTTATCATCTCCTATATTAAACTTCTTACCTTCCTTCATTTTATACCGAAGATAAACTCTTTTCGGCTTGCCAATTATATCATCATGAGAAAATTCTCCACTATGAGTTTGAACCATAACACCTTTTTTTAATGGTTTTGTCAAATATGTTTGAGTTGGGTTTTTAAGTCGACGAACAATTGCAATGTCGCCTTCTTTAAAAGCACTAGAAACATGAGATATGAATCTTTTTTGAACCAAAGCCATTGGAATAATGCAAGAATATTTTATCTGTGTCGCGATATCACATCGCACAAATATAGTGCATTTGGACTTGACGATTTATAGTATCATGTTGGCACTTTTATGACTAAACTCATATTAGACCCTTTATCTTTATCGCTAGAATTTCCCAAAGCTTCAGAATCCAGATTACATAGGGTTAGGATATTGTGTCAAGTGATAGACTATGATGAATTGACTGCTACTCTTAAAGTGTGTAGGGTACCTACTATACCCAAGCTACATACAGAAATCAACTTAGTTGATGAACCGATAGAAGAAAAAAGTACGTTGAATGTAAGCTTAATAGGTGTTTTGGATAAAATAAGCATTGATGCAATCAGTGTTGGCTCAATTGTTAATATGGTGGGGTATTTTAATGGAGCAGAAGTCAATGTTATTGAATGCTATCCGGTTCATGGGTCATCCATAATACCAGAAAATAATGTGAGAGTTTTGGAGGAAATGAACAAATTAAAAGATTTTGATTGAATTTCTAATTTCTATACGTTTTATTGAATTATTACTTTCATTATTCATCTGGACTTTCTGATGAGTCTTGCAAAATAAACAGAGACGAATTTAATCCAAAAGCGGGCGTTACTGATGTTAAAAATTGATCCCAAATTGATTCTACTGCAGATTCGGGCAAATCAAATTGCTTTGACTCTTTAAGTACATGTAACTGAGGACTGTTTTGACTTTGATTTCGCAATTGCTGTGTCGAAGCTGCTTGTGATTTGTAATTAGTTGTCTCCGTTTGCATTGAATGACTATTGTTATCAGCCTCAGAATTATCGACTATATTATTGTTATCTAAGTGATTACTTGCCCCAGCGGGTAGTTTTTCTGATGGTAATGACGGTAGTTTGTCAAATTTATCAAAGTTAATTAGGTTATTTCCAGAACTTTGCTGAGCATTGTTATTAACTAGTTTCGACGATTTGTCAACACTAATCCATTCGAATGTTGACGGTGATTGAGGTATTTTATTAACGTTATTATTTGCTTCATCTTCATTTAGGTTAGCTTGTGATGCAAAATGAAAAAAGTTATCTATTACATCCATTTGATGTTCTTTTTCAATTTGCTTCCCATTTTCTCCTGTATCAGATCTTGCTCCTAAATTTTTAACCAAATTGTCAAGATTCGAATTAACGTAGCCAACTGGCTGATTATTTGCAATTTGTTGAGCTGTAGGAATATAACTATCAATTCCATGCATTATTTCATTATATTTAAGTTTCACTACTGCTGCCGTAAGAACTTCGAAGCTATGTCGGCAGTTATAAGCAGTAGCGCATTTATCAATTAATGAGTTTAAAACATTAATACATTCCCTTGATACACTTTTCACTTCATTTATGCTATTTTGTCTGCAAACATCGTCACTATTATAGATAGCATATAAATAACAAGTTCCTGCCAAAAATAGGTTATGAACTGTAACCCATGTATAATTGATGCATTTACTCGCATGTAATTCATTATAACAATGAATAATTTCTTTTGATGAGTCTTGAAGTCGTATAAAATCAGGAACCGATAATTTATTATTTTTAGGTGAAAGACCATGGATCATTAATATTATATGATTATAGTTCAAGTTGAAGAATTCGACATTAAAGTCACAATTCATATCTCTTTCAGTTTTTGGTAAATGAAGCTTCCAATTCTTCAATCTTTCGAGTATGTCCAATTTCCATTCATGTAAGTTGGAGAATTTCCGTGGTATATCTGAATCCTCATATAAGACCTTCTGTACTTCACTTTGAATTCGTCTCATTTTGAAAAATTCTAATGACACAGTCTTATATGTTGGTGTGTCGCTTTTCACATCCAGTAAATCATTTGAATTGTTTTTCTTTATTAATGCATCATCCAAGGCACAAGGAAATGGAACGGCTATGCTTTCTTCAGGGATACCCACAGGTCTACCTAAATAAAAACAGACTTGTCTGTCCAAAGAATATGTGCACCAAAATAATCTTCTTCTTTTATCTTTGGTAAAATAATCAACTGAATTTAGAGGAGCTTCTTTATGTAAACCTAAATCAACACATACTCTTAATGCTAATCCAAGAACGTACCAAACTCCAGGAACTGTTGGTCTCATGAGGGAATATAATGTAAGTAAAAGAATACTTTGTAATGACTCTAATTTATCTGTTGATGAACTTGCAGTTTCAACGTATCTGTTTGCTGCTATTTTAAAGGAGTTTGACATATTTGAATGATATTGTAGATGATGAACAGAGCTGGAAATTGCAAAAACCATACTTAAAAAATATAGTGCTTTGTGAAATTTCTTAGGTGGAATAATGGTATTGGAAATTTCATTTGGATCCACTATATTTTGAGAATTATGTAACCTATTTTGAAACTCTTGTTTGTACTGAAAAAACCAAGTGTCTTCATCCCTAATGTGCTCTGCAGTTTGAAGGAATGACATGTTCATTGGTGAGTACTTGTTAGCTAATATTACCCCTTCATCTAGCTTACCATATATTGGAATAAAATATTCTTTTATAAACTCCTCTCTGTGAAATATCGGTAATTGTGAGTTTGATTGTGAAAAGAAAATCATCAAAAATTCTTGTGCAGTGCTTTTTGGGGGTAATATAGCAGGCAAGGCATTTACATCTTCACATCCCATTATTGGGTCTATCCTCTCCTGATCCTTGCATCCTTTGTGGCTTCTTATTGCAGTGAACATCAATTTCGAAAACGAGATTTCTGAACCGTCGAAGATTGAAGTATTAATGTTCTCAAATGGTAGTTGTTGACTCGGTAAAGAAGGCAGACCATGCAATTTATTACTATCAGTAGCATTACTTATTTGATCATCAGTATGCTTAATCTCGACTTCCTTGGTAATTTCGGTATTATCACTGGCATAAAATCCTCCTCGATTTACTTGTTCTTCTAATTGCATTATTCTATTCTCAAGATACATGACGTAAGACCTAGGAACTTCCCTTCCTGTAACAGAATCTAGTCCAACACAATCAACGTTTGCTTTAGCACACTTCGTACACTTTGGAAAGTTTTGATCGCATTTAACCTTCTTGATCCTACACCTTTGACATGCAGAAATGGAACGGGAAATACGCGATATCTGTGAAAGAGATGGTGACCTCTTGTTATCAAAGTCTTCAGTCTCTAAATTGCGTCTTTTACCAGGCATTTGTTGGTGAATAATTCCAATTCGATTGTTTATACATTCGAAATTAAGTATATATTAGCGATATTGATTTTTTCATCGATCGTAAATATTGATAAGCTTCATTTCGAAGCCGCACTGAGAACTACAAATCGAGAAACATAGATAAGAAAAATAATTCTTACTTTTAAATAGATCTAAAACATGATTAGAATGAATAAAAAATAATAATACATTGCAATAAGAAGCAATTTCAGTTATACATAATTAGTCAAGGTGTTTGATATCAACCTTATCTAATTGAAACTTAGCAGACAATCTTGGAATTAATACTTCGTAACCCGCAGTCTTACACTCAAAATCGTTTGGATCGTCTTCAACATGTAATGTTGTGACTAACGAGTCCGAATTCAAAGGATACTCAATATGTGTTGAATCGATTTCTTTCTTTTTCAATTCTTCTTGAATAGTATCCGATATGGGTCCCGGGAATTTACGGATACTAGAGTCTACTTCTTTCTTGTAGACTGATTGTTTAGCGAGAATTAAATCGGCCCAATTACGCTTATTTAAGAAAAGGTGGTTATCTCTAGGCATTCCATTTGGGTGTTGAAGGAAAAGAGGAACAACATCCTCATCAGAATTTTTATTAAAATGATGAATCTTTGATCTTTTATTCAATAACCTGGCCATAGCATCAGGTGGCGGAGCATTGATAATGGCAGAAGATGTGACATTGAAAATTAATCTGGGGTCCAATTCTGGGTGTTTAAGAACATTAATATTTTCCTTCTCAATTTCCTCGGGGTACTCAGTTAAACTATGGAAGTTTGGATAGTGATGGATCTTGGTCTTCAATCTACCAATGCAACACAAATGAACATCACCCGACAATATAGTGACTCTGACACCATTAGCAGCGCCAAAATCAATCAACTTTTTAACTAAATAGTTTCTTTCACGTTTATGGTTGGCAGAACACCAGTGGTCATTCAAATCATCCAAAACTTCAACACCACCATCAAATTCATTCACTAAACCCTTGCTAATTACACCCTTCGCCGCCAATGCCTTGATTGGTTTCAATACAGGGGAACTTAATATCCATTCTAACCAGACTAAACGAGGGTAAAGAATAGGCACACCTAACATGACTAAAAGATGCTTAACCTCTGGTGCATTCTTAATCTCCGTCTCTAAACGGTTAAATATCTTCTTATACGTTGCAGGCTTAACGATTTCATTCAATTTTCTTTCTGTTCTACAGTCCAATCCAAGCAAACTAATCTCTTTACCTAATCTAACGTAGTTAGAATGGTTCTTCTGGTTAATATAGGGACCAGGGGTATCAGATAAAATCCACGACGGCTCAGCTTCTGTCGAATTGTGAATATTCTCATGAGGTGACATATGGTGTTGAAACAACATATAATATTTATATGCGACATTTCCGACAGTTTTGAAATAATCTTGAGTCATGGTGGAGTTATGGTATGATCCAAACCCATCTAGGATATCATGATCATCATAAATATTCACAGAAGGAATCTGAGACATGGACATAGGGAATAATGTCTGGTATGTTCTACCACTCGAACCCTCCCAGAAACCTTTACCAAACCAAGCCATATAGTGGTTTAAGTAATAATTTTCAAACTCACGAATAGTTGCGTCATCCACTTTCATATTTCTTTTCTTCATAGGATTTCTTTCCGAGAACCACTTCTGCAAATTCTTGGAGTGCAATTTAATAGAATCAGAATAGATCTGATCCCCTCCTCCCAACATTACATGGTAATGTTGTTTAGCATGCTTTTGTAGCACATCAAACCAAAGTGAAGATTTGTATCCTTTTGGATCACAACCTAAGGAAAATCCATTACAGGAGTATGAAATGACATTCATAGACTGTTCGAGTGAAGGCACGAAGAATTGGTATGACTGCTTGTAGCAATCATTGATGAAGTACTTGATCTTCTGCTCAAAATCAACCAACGTCAAGTCAACATTGAATCTCCAGAAGTGAAATCCGTCCTCTGTGAAAAAATTGGTTCCTGGAAATTCCCCCACGGCTAATTTTGGCTTACTTCCCTCGTCTACTGCAGGCCCAATTTGATACGTAATCTTTGGCTGCACCGCATCACTACTTTCACCCTTAGTTACAAGCAAGATCGTAGCTCTGTAATTCTTAGCATTATCCTCCAAAGTGCCTACCAATTTCAAAATCGGCCCACATCTGACGTCTAACCCGCCAATTGGTTCTCCAATGGGCAATTCCTTAGGCACATTTTCTCCGCTCAGCTTGTTAATGTGCTGATAATCAGCAACAGGGACTGGATCAAACCAATTCGAAGCATCAACTGTCATTGTAATTGCACTTATATCTGCTATATTTAAATATTTTAAAATATTATTATATCAACAATTCAATTGGTTTAAGTAGCAATAAAAGCTGGATGAGATAAAATTTCTAAAACAATGAAGCGTCTCATTCCTTCATATATTTTGGCTCTTCTTAAACATGGCACTTACGGAACAGTGTGTGGTCACACTACAATGTATATACTGTATGCACCTATAAACATCCATACATACATATTTGAGAATATACTACTCAAATAAACTTGCAGCGGTATCATATTGATATTGTGTTGTACTAGCTCTACACTTCACTATCGATGCTATTTTTATTCCTCCTTCGACGAGTTCTTCACTGGCATCACTTTAATGCGACTGTTCTGCGTTAAGTAATTTTTGTCTTCGAGGATTATGGTTATCTTCGTTGGATTATCATACTGACAGTGTACAATTTGCACTAGTCAAGCCATTCTTCGGTGAATGAAGATGGTGAGCTCTTAGTAAGTGACATTCCATGGCCTATGATAGGGTATAACGTAGCTAACCAGCCGCGCCAAGCAGGGAAAAACATGAAAGTCAGTTACGTAATCTATATTATTACAGTGCACATGCTTTTGACTAAATAAACTAGACGGATGCAAGGCAGAGTGTTGTTGTGATGGCAGAAACTACGCTAATGTAATGGTATACAAAAGGAATATAATAAGATAAATACGATGTAACTATGATTAAAATGATAATGAGCCTATAAAAGTAGATGCGGGTCCCACGGACTAGTGCTTTTTTTCTCTTAAGAGGAGTCTTCCGCTCAACATGTCGGCGACTTCGATCATTTCAGTCCAATGGACTACTCTACCCTTTCTCAAAGGGACATTGGCATCATTATCGAACAAAGATTTGACCGAGTTGAATTTCATTTGGGCGCCTTGGATTCCAAGCACAACCGCAGAGTTCTCCTTATCTTCCTGTTCGAGAATGTGCTTAATGCTGGCCTTGACACCAGAGCGAGATGGTCTGTTTGCCTTAGAGACATTCATATCCCGAATCAAGCCTCCCAATTTCTTATTCCAATTCTCTATGAACAGACACGACTTTACCGCAAATCTGCATGCATTAATTCTGTCCATAGATGTAGGAGTGAAGCCTTGCTGAACATGACCAGGAACCGCAGTTCTAGTTTCAAATCTTCCACCAGCAGATTCCTTAATGATGTCGGCGATGAGCTCGGTGGTGTACACGGAAGAAGCTTGTTCGTTTCTGATAATCATTTTCCCGTTGTTATATTCACCTCTATCGTCTTGGAAAACTTCGTACAAAAGGTCGATATCTTCCTGAATAGTCTTCAAGTCCATCTTAGATTCTGGAGTATATGTAGCAAGTGAGCCGGTGATCAAACCACAGTATGACGCTACAAAACCTGAGTGACCACCTTGAACTTCTACAACAAAAACTCTTCTTCTAGATGAAGATGCCGATTGCTTTACAGCATCACAATACTTAACTAATTGATTCATGCAAGTATCTCCACCTAAGGAATATTCGGTACCTGGCACATTGTTAGAAACGGTAGCAGGTATGACAACCATTGGGATATTGAAAATAGGATATTTGTCTCTATTTTCGTCCAATTCATGTAATGCTGTAAAACTTTCAAAACCACCAATAATGATTAAACCTTGTAAGTTATACTTTTGGAAATAATATGCAACCTCACCAAAATCCTCGCTAGGCAAGGATCTATTAGTACCGATTTCCGAGCCACCTTTATTATGCCAACCTTCAACGTCTAACCAGCTCAATTCCTTTATTTCACCTTCATTTATTAGACCACTGAACCCATTTTGAATAGCATACAATTTATGACCTTTTGACATACAGTATAATGCAGCAGCCCTTGTTGCCGCATTTAAACCAGATGAGGAAGCACCAACATGGACAATACCAATGTTCAATCTCTCTTTCTCGGGTAATATTTTCAGCCCATCGTCATAAATTGAAGATGATAAAAAGTGATGATAGGCATCCTCGAAACTGGAGTCTCTCAAACTCATTGCTTTATCAAAATCCTTATTCTCAATGGCAGTAGCAACAGACTTTGTCAACTTAACTGCTTCGATCAAAGGCTTTCTAACAATCTTATTTTCTAAACTTCCGATCATAGGTGAAGGATCGTCTGGTGTTAATTCCAATACAGCTTTGACAGCATCCACACCCTGTAATGTTGCCAATAAACGGTCATATGCTACTGCAGTACCTCCTCTTTGAACGTGACCTAAAGTGGTAATTCTAGTATCTAATCCTAACGACACAAGAACTTTTTGAACTTGATCTGGAGTGATAGGATTCAAATCATCATCAATTGCCCCTTCTGCGACGATAACAGTAGTATTTCTTTTACCTTTATGTCTATGTCTTAAACAAACATCTTTCAATTCGTTCTCCCATTGTCCAGCTTTTGGTGGCCTCTCAGGAATGAAGATAAAATCAGCTCCAGTAGCAAGACCTGCCATCAAACCTAACCACCCACAATGTCTTCCCATAACTTCAACAATAAAAGCTCTGGAATGAGAAGCTGCAGTAGCATCAATATAGTCAACCATTTCAGTGATTCTCTCTAAAGCTGAATATGCCCCGATAGTAGAATCAGTTGAAGACATATCATTATCAATTGAGCCAACTAACCCAACCATTGTCAAATGTTTGTATGGTTCTACTTCTTTTCTTGTAAAAATACCGTTATCAACCAATTCATCTACTAATGAAGGCCATTCAGATCTAAATAAATCAGCTCCAGTTAATGAACCATCACCACCACAAACAATCAAAGCATCAATACCATTTGAAATCATGTTGCGTGCACTAGCAAGTCTTCCTGAACGTTCACGGAATTTAGCACACCTTGCAGTACCGATAGCGGTACCACCTAATGATAAGTAGGATCTAACATCGGCCCATTCCATTTTGCGCAACAAATCACCACCTTGAACCAAACCCTCATATCCTTCGTAAACAGCAAATACGTCACAGCCATAATAAATACCTGCTCTTACAACAGCACGAACTGCTGAATTCATACCAGGCGCATCACCACCAGAAGTCATAACAGCAATCTTTTTCTTTTTATTTGTTTCAATTGGTACATCTTCCGTATCCTTTGTCCCCAAACGATCCAATGACGCAAGAATTTTTTCCGTCTTATATTTCAAGTAATCATCTGGAGAGTCAAACGACTTTTCGGACAAAGGATTCTCAACATTTGAAAAATTCAAAGTATTACCCATTGGATCAACTACTCTGATTACGGTATTGCTCGAACTTTCAACGTCAACTTTTAAATCCTCGGTCAAAATTTCCTTGATTCTTGCCAAATCTGATGTAAAAAAGTTCAATTCTTTCGGCATATTGCTCAAGTCATCTAAAGAAGACAATCTAATCTTAACAGTAGTAGCTGGACTTAACTGCTCGCATCCATCTCCGTTATACACTGGTAATTCCTGCCAAGGTCTAACATAACCACTCTCGTCTGTGTTTTGCAATGGGAAAGATTCTAACCAAAGCTCCTTTAAGGAATCATTCGAAATCCCAATCTGCAATTTAGGTTTACTTTCCGAATTGTTTGTAATTTTAGAAAAGTTCTTAGTTAATCTAAATCCCAACTTGTTATAGAAGTTGGCACTTTCTTCGAACACTTCATTTTTATACGTAATTAACGAAATAAAACTAATTCCCTGAATATCATTCCTCGGGATAGGCATTTTAAGATTATTTTGTTGGCAATGCTCAAGCGAAAAGGAACTAGATATCTATATCTTTGAATTGAAAATAATTAACTGATTATACCGCCCTTCTCCGTCTTTAATTGACAAGTCTGAATGGTCAAATAAATTTTATATAATTTGTATCTATATATTAATGTTAATCATCCGATGCATCAAGTCCGGAGCTGCTGAAGCCGAATTCATTACGTCATATGCACGACTTTTTTTATTCCTATATATTCGATTAAAGTACTAGAAGTATAACTAATGTTTCGACAGCTAAGGCCTCTAACATAATCATCCATCGATTGATATTCGAAACACCCAGAATAGCTGCTGCGATAGTGTTGTTTTGAAAGATTTCCTCGGTTTTTGTGTCGGAGGGAGTCGCCAGGGGATTTTTCTCACTACTGACAATATTTGGCTTAACTATAGACAGTGTAGTTTTTTCTTTCGGAGTTCGTTCATATTTAGAGTCTTTATCATTTTTTGTATGCAAATTCGTATCAAGGCCTCTAAAAGCATTTACTGTTATTTCAAATTTGTCTTTGGGAGACAATTTCTTACCTGAATCGTCGTTTGCAATCCAATCATCGAAGCTATCTCCATATCTGTGTTGGAAGCCAGTTGAGTAGTCGACAACATGGAGGTTTTTGATATACATAGAGTAGGGTAGTTCATCATAGTCGGTATTACCTCCAGACCATTCAATTGTTCCTGATTCGTTCAATTCGTCACCTCCAGCCCATAAACTAAACTTGATATACATAGGTGCATGTGGGAACCCTTGAGGGTGATCGTTCGTAACCACTCGGATAACATCTCCATCAAGCAGCCATACAATCTTGTCTTCTGTCCACTCAATACCATATTTGTGGAACTCATCCATAGGAGGAATATCCATTTCGTGGTACCCTCCTCTGTCATGCGTGGACGTATTTCCCTTGATAAAAAAATTAGTTTGGAAAGCATAAGGATTACTACCAAACGTTTCAGCGACATCAATTTCATCTAAATTTTTGCTTTGTAGATAGAAGGATGAGATTATTCCAGACCCATGTGAAGCCTTTAATTCCACTTCTGCTCTGCCGTACAATACCTCGAATGTCGACAGAATCGATGGGTTATCAAATCTCCTGCGGATTGAAAATTTAAGTCCCGAATCGTAATACTGAACAATTGGAGGATCTGATGAAACCTGGAGGCTCTCTTGACCTCCTGCTAGGAACTGTGGTGTAGGTTTATGTATACCTTGGGCTTCTGCAACACAATTAGGATCGTCCAATGAAATGCATGCGTCCAGTAATTCAAACTCGTTGGCTCGGATTAAGCTTCCCCCCATGATCAGTAGGACAATTGACGATAATTTCAATTTCATATTATTGTGAATTCTAGATGTAATATTAATAAGTTATAGATGATTCACGAAATAGAATCTAATAATTGTGGTTTTATATTGCAGCAATTTTTTTTTTTGTAACCAAATATGCGGCTCAAGCGTAATAAAATTTCTGATCTTTCGGTCAGCATAGCGAAAACATTGATCTAGCAGACTACAAAAATGGCAGATGATGGAACCGAATACTCAGAGATACATAGGGTTTTGCTTACCTACATAATATCAGTCCGTTATATTAGTCATAATGAATTGGAACCGAAATTTGGTACGATTGTTCAGAAGCTTAATCCAGACCTATTAAATGATAAGAGATTAGAAGATCTTTTACAAGAGCATATAACATCCATAAATGGTAAAGTAAATTCCCACGGTTTTAAAGTTGACAAAATCAGGCATCAAGTGTCAGGGCAGTTACATTATGTCTTAATTAATACTATATCCAATGAAGTCATTAAAGGAAATACAACTTATTCTGTGAACGAGCTCGATACAATTAAACAAATAATAGACGAACTAGTTGAGACAAATGATATAGATTTTTCGATTGGACTTGTTAATGCTACACAAAAGGTTTCTGCTGGTTTGAACAGAACTATGAAGGAGGCTGGGTCTGTAATTACTAAATTCATTGATGATGGATGGTTTGGACTTACATTTAACGATCGATTAATATTATCCATACGATCTTTAAGTGAACTAAAAAGATACTTGATAGATAGATATGGCATTGTTAGTTCCGAGACTGATGGAAAGATATTCAGTTGTTATCAGTGCAATGAAATTAATACTTTGGGATTGCAATGCCCTATGGCCTATTGTCAAATGAATTTTCATTATAAATGCTTAGATATATATATGAGGAACGAATCTAACAAAGGAAAATGTCCCAATTACTCCAATTGTTCATACCATTGGCCAGGAACTGAATTCTCAAATATTGATCCGAAAAGGATCGGAGTAGATCCAAACTCATTGTATAATTAATTATGTAGTAGTCTATACGTCAAAGCTATCTAAGTATTCCGCTTCTACCTCATCAATAATGTCCCAATACCATTCGTCTACTATAGTTTCATTATATCGTTCATTAATGGGTCTCACATCATTATTTAATCCAGCTATTGGAAACTTAAAATTCGGCCCTGGATTAATACCCACAACTCCGTCCTGAAAAACTGAAAGCATAGGATAATACCCTAATGAACCATCATCAGTATTCTTGTATCCTGCATTCTGCAGTTGCCGTGTATTGTATGAGACGTTCAATTCGGTATCTTCAAGATATGTGGGTAAGAACGAATACAAGTTTTCAAACATTACCCCAATTTCTATCCCATTTTTAAAGACGACAATCTTGGAGTTTGGAATAATTTGTAAATTCGTTGCCTCCTTTGAGTTTCCAGCATTTTCCAAAATAGCCTTTTCTCCGAATACTGTTACAGGGTTTAGCAAATGATCCATCTTCTTTGTAGTAGTATATTCATATTGTTCATAATATAATGCATTTTTATATTTGATTGGAATTTGATCTCTCGAAATGTTATTGTATTTAACGAATTTTTCATCATCATTATCTGTTTCACTGTTTTTCTTCGTCTTACGTTTCTTCTTACTAGGATGACTATCATGAGATTGTGTGCCTTTTTCTTTTAGTTTCTGAATAATGAAATCATTGATTGCTTTTTTATGTTCTTCCAATGAAGGTAACTCAATTACCATTCCTATTACATCACCGCTTTTAAAACCAGCAACGTCTATTTCTTTACAATGTTTCATAAATTCCATCGGTCTACTTAATGTAATTTTCTGCCCATTTAAATCTCTTAGTCCATAGCCATAACCATCGAATCCTACCGGAGCTTCTAAGCTCGCTTCTTTGCGAGCGAACCCAATACGCACATGGCTCTTGTCGGCGGGTGTATTTGCGTTTATAATATTAAACTCGACATAATGTTTTCCTTCTCTGACACCAATATTACTCCGTACTGACCTCCATCCTTGCAATGTAGATACAGAGCTCATATCACTATTGAATATGATACCTTGCGATCTATCAAAATAGCTTGGACGAACGATGAAAGGAGGTAATTCAGTTGTTGAGTATAAATTTGAAGGAAACAGAGGATTTGGTTTACATGGTTTATATTTAAACCCCCTCTTGTTAAATGGATGATCATCAGATTGGTAGAAGTCGCTTTCATCAATCTTTTTTATGAATTGTTTACTTGGTTCCTTTCCGTCATTCTTAGTTAAATCTAATTTTTTAAACGGTACCGGCTTCAAACGAGGATGAACTATTACATTGTGTTGTTTCTGTTTCAATTGAGACTTTAAATTGTTATCATTGACCTTTTTATCTTTTGATCTAGTAGAATATTGATGAGGTGTACTAGACATAGGAGGTTGTGCTTCATTATCAAGTGTCTCCTCTTTCACTTGTGGTTCAATTGAGGCATCCATGTATGCCTCAATAGGAGTCGCCAATTCAGATTTTGTTGGCGTGTTTGCTTTATCGATTGTTTCCATACTAAATAGCTGTATCGATATTCTTTCTAATCTTTGTTAAGCTTTTTCTTAGGCCTTCGCGCACTAAAAATTCGGCGACCAAGTTTCTGCTTCTACATGCTTAGTACTACACAATACGATCGAAGAAATTCAGTGTCTTATTCGTAATTGTCCTATCCTATAACTCTTAAATTTATTTCTTTAACCCAATTTTTTTCCAAAATGATTTTTTTCTAGGTTTCTTATCTTCATCATTGCTACCAAGAGATGCGCAATCAGCCTTTGTTGATTTAGTTGAATTAATAGAATTCAACTTATCCTTCTTATCATTTCGTATCTTATCATTCTTAAGTTCTTCTTCTTCATCATATGATATCATAGATTTCACTTTATACATTTTTTCCCCATTGTTTTGATGATTATTGTTGTTATTAAGCTGTGAATTATAAATAGAATGCATTTTACTGTTGAAGACGACAGAATCATCAAACTTCAAACCACTTGATGACAGATCCCTGCTCTTTAAAGCTTCGAGATAATTGTTCAGTTCACTTAAAGACTTGTCTGAAATTGCTGATAAAATAAGTTGGAATTTATCAATGCTCTCTGAATTTAATAAATTATTAACCTCTATTTTCAAGTTCAAATCTGACTCTGAAACTTTCTCTTCTGTAGGAGTTCCCCCATAGCTTTCGATTGACTCATTTGACGAGGTATAAATAGATATCCCAGAACTCTTACGAGAACTACTGGGTATTCGGTGAAACTTAGTTGCATTTCCCACTATTATCACCGGAACCGGAGAATACTTAATAATATAGGAACTAAATTTGATCATATAGTCATCGACCTTTCTTTTTAGGAAAGATCCAGGAGATGGAAGTGAGTGTCGTTTCAAATCATTGGGAAGTGAAGAGCGTGGAATACCCGTAGCTACACCACTAGGCTTCGATTCTGAATTTCGCTTCATTCTCAACGGGTACTTGAAGTTCAAGTTGGTCGATTTGTTGCCAATTATAACCAACATTGGTTGATATTGTCTGTAAATATGAGCAAGCATATACTTAATCCCAGTCCTATTTTTTGTAGATATGTTCGTCTCCTCGGATGCTTGATCAGTAATGAATTCAACAGTGGCCTTCACTCTTAAATCTACAGGCAATTCTCTAGTTATATAGTTCAACAAATTTTCACATTTTGCTAGCAATAATTCATCAGATGTGTGCTTTTTCTTCTTTTCCTGTTCTTTTATGAATTTTGCAGGTATGAAACTGGTGACTACCAAATAGTCCCCATCATTCAAAAATGACGGCTCTTGCTTGTTTCCTATCATCAAAAGCCAATCAAGTGCATTCCATGTATGCTTTCTTCCAGAGATAACAGTGAGTAATGTCCTACTTGTCGTTGCCAGGTCATAATCGTTATGCTTAACTGTGAGATTTATCGATTTATAGTTATTCTCATTGGATGAAGGATATGTAGCTTTGCTGAATACATTAGTTGATGCTCTTCTGGACGAAGGAAGGTAATAAGTCTTCTGTGAGTCAAAACGAAATTGCTCCACATCAGAAACTTTGGATTTGGTTGTAGCGTATTGTGGGTCCAATGCCATCAACTCTTCGTCTGTCATACCTACATAAGATTTCCGCTTTGCAGGCTCTACCTCCTCATACTTGTTCTCATCTTCATCCAACTCTTCGTCGGAATCGTAAATCGCTGAAGTCCCGCTTCTGGCTATCTCATTCAAATCTTCATGGTAATTGATACCTGTCGTCTCACCTATTTCTAAGTTACGTTGTGCTTGTAAGGGATTGAGTTTATTCTTCAATATAGATTTCGACGGTGGATCTGGCAAATGATACCGTTTGCGCGTGGAGATATAATTGTCACCTCCACCATAGATCTTGGGGAAATCTTTAAAAAGTGACCCTGCTGTTCCTCCTGGTGGACTTCCATAATTGATCTCTTTAAACCGTATGTCTCCCACCTGGTTACTATTTCTTGTGTAGGCCCCCGATAAGGCATCCTCCTCGATATAATCGGGGCTTAAATTGTTAAATGATACCCTCCTAGCAAATGGTGATTCTGTTTCTGGTTGTACCATTGAGGTAGACATTCTATATTAGTCTACGTAGTATATGTCCCAATTACCTATCTAAATCAATAAAAAGCAAGAAGCTACAGTGTTAAAGAATATTGTATGGTGCCAATTCATGTATTATATACAACGCATGCCAAGGACTAAAATTGTATTGTTCGCATGAAAATAATCGACTGTTTGCTAATTTCTATATAGACGATCCAGCCCTTGCTCTAGATGGCTAGCCACGTAGTAATATATCTCTATAAGTGCTAAGTAGTCTCGTAACTCACTGATATTAGATGTTACCTACATAGCTACCATAAGATGTATTAAACAAAAAAAGGTTACACTATAACCAGCATTAGCCCAATTAGTCAAGCAAATTACCATATGCCAATTTTCACCGTACCCCATTTATCTTATCGGCGAGGTCATGGACACCACCAAGCACCACCAATTACCATTGCGGCTTCCAGTGCGAAAATGATCATGCATTCGCAGTGATAGGTCATAGAGTCGTAGGAAAGGTGATGATTTTATCCTGACAGCATAAACTAAGTTAAGCGAAGGCTACGGCTGGAGTAGGTGCTAAGCGGGAATGGTGAGGATATCTGGAGGTATGTTGGAATGTCACATGTTGTACAGCAAGTTGGTAGATTATAATCTTTAGAGTGTATTTGGAATTCGCGGTACTAAATAGTCAGTTATATTACTAACGTTGAGTATATATATATTATACACATACGCTAGATAGATGGCCCCACTAATCATTATTTCGAATGACGTTTATTAAGATATCACTAGTCTATACTTTGTATTGTGTAAGAGCATCAAGGAGTAGCAATAGGACCTATTTCTTTCTCCCCTCCATCCCTGTTCAATAAAAATTATTGAAAATACTATCAGTCACGATTACCAGAACCAGGTGACAATTGTTACAGCACTGCCATACAGGGGAACGTAACCACTATTATTCACCGTAAGCGCATATAGGCTGAATTACAGTAAAACTTTCCTCAAAATAGAATATTTTAAGGTTCCTTCTACACATAACCAGATGTCAGTGAATAGTCTTCGGCTTCCGATACATAAGCAACAGTCAAGTCATCAAATTACAGCATGTACCTCCTATTCGCAAGTACTTCGATGTACTGAATTCCGTTTTCAACATCCATACACCTAAATAATAATTGCAGTAGTTGTAATATTTAAACTCCTGAGGGGGGGTTTTGGTTCATACGGTATCACATCTTAAAATACTCAGATCCTCACGAAAAGGATACGATATCTTCAACGGCAATCATAAATCTTACTTGCAGAATGTGTGAGCCCCGCCAGTGTTTACATTCTCATGTCATTAGCCTGGGTTTTTTCATCTGCTAGCTTGGTGTAACCCGTCTAAATACATCCAATCGAGGATACTCCTCAACAACTATTTCCTATCAAGGATAAAAAAGACTCACCTTTTTTCTATGTGCATACATGCATACCGCACTGGCCCAAACCTCTACTATTGATTCGCAGCACCCATCTATCTTGTAAAATCCGAAGGTTTGTTTTACATCACTTACAAAACCCCTCTCCCCTCCCCCTTCTAGATATGATTCATGAAAATACTCGAGGATGTGCTCACTCTCGTTGATAATACCCATTTTCCGTTAATGTGTTATATATCTTCGATGTGAGACATTTGCGGTATGTCTCAATTACGAGCTACATGCAACATTCCTTTTGTGTCCGAATATGGTAGTCAAAACACATTGTTCGCAAGCGAAAAATTCCACCATGGACCGTTGAGCCCATGTAAACAATTGTTATAATGATTGGGTGCAACGCGCACCACTGTCAATTTGCAGCCTAACTACTTATCTACTTGGGGTAGTTTGTACAATTCCTCGGGTCACAATCCCAACCCCATCTTTTCAAAGCCGCCTTCAGTTATGTAACACGCTTTGGTGTAAGGGTACTCGCACTTGCATCTAGTTCGCGATGTGTGCGGTACTGGAAATTGTTCATCCGTTGCATCACAGTTTTCACCCACCAGAGGCCTGTAAAGGAGCTCTAGGTCTAGTCACATCCATCTAATGTATACAGTTTTTGATCTTGGTTCTCGGTGAGGGTTCATCATCTCTTACATATTCTGCTTGTATCTTCTCATCTGGCATTGCGCTTGTAAAGTGGCCTGATAGTTCCGCATACGGTCAAATGGGGTACTGCACGTTATACTGGGTATTACCGAACGTTCCTGATAGGTGAATCTTCCCCCATAGCAATGCCAAACGTTCATACCATATGCTAGTGAACCCAAGGCAATCTTGCATCGATGCTTCAAAAATGACCGAAGGTCACCTAGTGTTAATCTCTTGCAGCGTTACCACTCACAACTTAAATTCCGAGTTAGACTATTTTTCCTATAAGCTTGGTGCGAATTCCGAAATACCATTGCATGGTGGGCTCAAACGAAGGGCATTTTTCGCACACCGTAAAACAGCACCACAAATATAAAGGGAGTGTGCATAGGTCACCGGTACATGTATGTGATACTATGTACAGACTAATTCGTTAAGTAATCTCCAGAATTTATGTTGTAGGCTTTCGTACGACTCTGGGTAAAAATTTTCGCCTAACAAGCTGGTTTTGTGACATAAGTTCGCACTGCATTTCAAAATAATTTGTACAAAATATATATACAACGTAAAATCTTTTCTTGTGGTAGTGATAATATTATCGGCGGTTAAATAAAAATATCGATATTGAACAAATATATCAGTTTTAATAGATAAAGAAACAGAAAACATTCAGGTGAGCTGTTTAATCGATAAAGAAAGCGAAAATAAGTTGACCACTACGACCCGTACAAATATCGTCGGGTAAACCAACTTACATTAAAAGAAAAGTCAATTACATGACATATTATAACTTATAATTCATTGTACGAATCATATTATAAGTTATTGGAATAGTGATCAGTGATATACAAAATTTTTGACGCAAAAATTGCTCAAAAAGGTCGAAAAGGAGTATTATGAAAAATGAGTAAACGACAAGAAACCCCTATTAAGAAGAATGCTTTTGTTCATAAACTCTATTCGATGTTAAACGACCCGGAGCTCTCAAACCTTATCTGGTGGACGAGGGAAGAAGATAGTAACACTTTTGCGCTCAGTCCTGGGAAAGACTTTGCGAAAGCTCTCACGAGGTACTTCAAGCATGGAAATGTGGCCAGTTTTGTGAGGCAGTTGCACATGTATGGGTTTCACAAAGTTTCTGACCCAAGCCATGCTAATGCGACCGCAAATAATGATTCAGAATTACCGGTGTGGGAGTTCAAACATTCGAGTGGCAAATTTAAGAAGAACGACGAGAGTTCGCTTGTCTTCATTAAGAGAAGATCGTCATCCAATAACGCGAGAAATGTGTATAACAACGAGAACGATGCGAATATTATGATGCCGACATCGACGCCATCTCCCGAGCATGCCCAGTACCTTCATGAGGGCCATCATTTTTTACCTCAAGGTTATTATTATTATAATGGACACCAGGTTACTCATCACATGTCATCACAGTTACCGTTCCCTCCTGGAGGTGCTCCGGTTCAGCTGCACCAATCAAAACAGCTCCCAATGTACTATACACAAAAGCCCATGCCATCTTCAGTTCCACATGATTATGCGCAGGATAGTACATTGGAAAAGCTGAAAATTCCAGATATACAACGGTCCATATCACCACAATCACAGCCAAGTTCGCAGCAACAAGTACCCCAAATGCCAAAACCACTTCCTTTGAAACATATTCAACCACCAATCCCACAGGTGCTGACACAACCATCCCTGCAAGACATAAAACCACCGCTCTCCCAACCCGATTCACAAGATACACAGCAACCTCAACATTATACACCGAACCTACAATTTAGAAAAATATGGGAAAATGATAATCTGCATTCGAGGCCACGTAACCCTTCATTATTGTTCGATCCTTTGGCGCCAGTTCCTGTTACTTCCCAGTTACAACCCCTACATCAATTGCAAGGCACAGAACAACAACCTCAATCAGGTTTCTCGTATTTGTTGTCTAGATCAGATTCACGTTCATCGTATGCAAGCGCGAGAGACTCATTCGCTAGTAATAGAGACTCGCTCGTCAGTGGTAGAGAGTCACTTACGAGCGCAAAGGACTCATTTTCTAGTGCTAGAGATTCGTTTAGTAGTGCTAGAGATTCCTTTGGAAATTCGAGGGATTCATTTACATTTTCAAAAGATTCAGATAGACTCTCCATAAAGTTGCCACCTCCTTCTTCAATTCATAATCCATCTTTTTATACCAATAATTCAAACTCTCCATTTTCGTCAGTGTCCGATACGAATTCCCAAGCATCAACTATTACAACTTCGAACCTACCAAGAGAACATTCAAGAGATTCTCCATCAAGTTCTACGTCTACATCGACAATTAAAGTTAAATCAAATTCAATTCCAGAAACATCTACAACGTCTAAAAGGTCTTCCATTTTCCCATCACATTCAGTTCATGAGAAATTGAGACCTTCATTAATAGAGTTGCACTTTGGTACATCTAACAAAGCGTCAATTTTAAACCCTCAACATGACTCAATCGGTTCTCAGTCATCATATAATTCAGTATTTTCAAATAACTCCTCATTGTCTTCAAGTTCGTCATTTCATAGAACATCCTCCTTTGGTTCAATCTCACATCATCCCATTTTTTCTAACAAAAATTCAATTTCCATCGCACCTCATGAAGTGTTACCAATTGCACTGCTGACACGTTCAAGATCATCAAATCCAGAACAGGAAGTAAATCCTGACTCAAAAGATTCTATTATGCCTAATTTGAACTCTCCAAAAGTCATTCAAATGAATTCACCAGTAAAAAGGTCTTTAACAACAGCGATTCCAATTCATAATGGAGGTGCAGTTGCTCTGAAAGTTAGATCTTTAAACAGTTCACCGTTATCAAGACTGTTGGCAAATGAAGATCTAATAGCTGATGAATCTAACAACTCAAAATCGTCTAATACAAAGGTTTCTATTCATTCCTTATTGGATGATGGCCAAGAAGAGAAGATTTTGTTACCGAGCAAGACCAATATCAAGGAGGGTTTGAAAGAGGTCAAAGAAGTTATCACCGAGCTCAATGAGGAGAAAGACGCTAATGAGGATGAGGAGAAAGACGCTAATGAGGATGAGGAGAAAGACATACAATCACATTCCAATGGGAATGGTTCTCAGAAACATAACGGTATTCAACACTCGAAATCGCTAGTCGATCTGAAGAGACAAAAACTTGACTAAACAAATGTATATTATTATTATACTCTCATTCTATAATCTATCTTATTTGTGTATTATTACTTAATGATATTTCTTTATACATTTGCTTTATTCATGCACATGTAGCCTCTGTAAATTCATTAGAATGGCTTTTGCTTCTTTATTTTTGATTCGAATAATAAATTTGAGCCTTTTTTGACCGAACGGGTTCTGGCCGTCTGTTCTTCTTCGCTATCGCTATTACTTATGCTAGTATTTTGGGTGTTTGTCTTAGGCTTGCGAGTATTTATATTTTGGTTTAAGCCTTTCTTCTTGACTTTATCTCTGTTTGTATTCCTCATCTTATTCATCAATGCCATCATAGGTTTAGAATTGGTCTTTCGTATAGAGTTATTTGAGGTATTCCCATCCTGTAATCTTTTGAATTTCGTTTCATCGGAATTTATGAAGTCTCCTATATTTTTATTTGAGTTTTCAATATTGCTCAACCCTGATCCTTGGGGTATAATTGGTAAATTAAGAAATGAATTCTTTTCTTCATCATTATGTGCAACCTCGTTATTATTAGGCTCTAGCCAATTTAATATCTTGGTATTAGTATGTGAAATAGCTAACTGAAACTTAGCTTGAATTTCTTCCTTTTTCTTGATCTCCTGTCGCCTGTTAACTTTGGACATTGTTAATTAAGCTACACCTCAACTTAGTGTCTATTAGACTTGTGATGCCCTAGATTAAAAATTAGACATACAAATGAGTTTGCAAAAAAAAAAATTGCGCAAACCCGGAATCGAACCGGGGGCCCAACGATGGCAACGTTGGATTTTACCACTAAACCATTTGCGCTAGAAAGAAATGCTCCGCGACGGGGAATTGAACCCCGGTCTACCATGCGACAAACGGTAATTCTAGCCACTAAACTATCACGGATATTTTCTGAAGAAGATATTTTTCTAGAAAAATATTTGTTTTAATTATGGGTATTTTCAAATTCATTAAGTGATGGCATCTTCTTGCTTTACAGATCATATTACTCTGCTTATTTCCACTGTTTAATATTCTCTTCTGTAGATCTTACCTAGTTAATAGAAGTTTATTTAATTTTAATTTTCATAAATTGTGTCAATTTTGATAAAATTAAGAAATTATTTAACATACATCGAAAACTTCAAAAACTAATACAATTAAATTGTAGGTTCAAAACATGAACTATTTGTGAATATAAAATAGACGTTAATCGTATAATTCCATGGCATGGATTAAATTATTTTTAGTTTTGGTTGCAATTTTAATCTTTAACTAATAAAGTATGTGAAAAATATATTACTGCAAAAGATTAAAATAATTTAAAAGGAATAATATTAGAGCAAATCAATTTTAAGAAGTGAAAACCACCGGTTTTTGCTTCTTCATTATAGTATTTGGCGACTATGACCATGGTAAATCTTTATCTTCATCATTTTTATATGCAGTGATTATGCTTTTTATGAAAGTGTAGAAAATACTTGAAAGAGATGATATCCACGTAGAGACAATAAAGGAGGATTAATAATAGTATGGTTGTACTAGTAGTGTCTCATAAATCTACTTCTGCATCTTACTTAATAGCATTTTCGATTTTTTTATATTACCGAACTAGAAAGAGATTAATCAAGATAATCGTGGTAGAGTTAAATGCTACCACTCTAAATAAAATCAACCATGATATAAAACCATGGTGTGGAGTAACTACATTGAATAATTTGCATTTTGATAATCATGAGTTTATTTTCAACTATCTAATATCCGGTATTCTTTCTCTGCCTTCGTTTGGAATGTTGGCATTGGGCCTGGTAAATATTTCAAGGAGGGTTGCAAGCAAGGAGCCCATGAATATGGACATTCCTCCAAACAGCCAGAATGATGTCATTCAAGTATCATTATCAGATGGCTATTCGAATACAGTGGGGCTTATTTATCACCCTATACTTCTCATGAACAACCTAAGATTTATTATGTCCAATAATAATGTTGTATTTACTTCACTTGCCAGTAACCTGAATATCAATGATTTGATTGACACTATTAGAAAGTCAGAACCGTTTGAAGACATAATATCTTTGGATTATACAGATGAAAATACAGATTCTCTAAATAATTTTGGCTATCTAATGCACTCAAACTTGATGTACGTTGAGTACATTAACCGAAGTACGAAGATATCCAGAAAGCCGCCAAGTTACATTCTATGGCTTCCTAAATTCAGAGGAGATTTAGAAATGCCAGGTTATGGATCCCTACAGAACTGGATTATTTCGTACAACACCTACACGCAGGTAAACATAATGACGAGGAATAGCTTCAATGACGCGACAGTTATAGATGTAGATATATTTTCTGGGTTGAAACTTGCTGATTATACGTTAAAACTTATAGACCAAATGATTAATTTGGGTAATATTAGTCTAATTACGAATAGGCTATAAACAATCTTCTGCAGTGCCACATATGACACCAAAAACTAACTAGAATATACAGTATGCACACATAATATAATCATAAACGTTTAAACAGGTAACGTATTAATACCAGCCAATCTATCAATAGTTGGAGCGACCATAGGGTGACTTAAAACATCGCCAATGTAAGGAATAGACCTTAAGAATTGCACGATGGTTCCAAAGAAATCACCGAAAAGACCCAATATTCCAAAACATTCAATAATAAACCCTATAAATGATCTCTTCGCCAAGATTAATAGTATTCCTGTGCAAAAGCACAAAGTACCTCTCATCTTAGTAGGCCTGGTGAAAAATGTCACGGTACGTTGTGGCCCAATGATTAAAATCAACCCAATTACAAACAATATGTTTCCTAACGCCAAAAATGCTGAATCAAAAAATGCCATTATACCAAACAAGAAGAAAAATATTCCTCCGGCAGTGAATCCAACACCAAATTCTATTTCGATTAGTACTTTTTATTCGCCATTCTTTCTCAAAAGATTACATACTTTGCCTTTCAGACAACCAAATCATATTACTCTATTCTTGTTAAGGCTATTGAATACTCTTCACAAGTAACAGAACTGTTGATATAATTCATCAAACCAATTCACGTGACTAGATATTAGAGCCTTCCTCAAATCTATTGTTAACCATTTCTGATTCCTTGATTGACAGGTTAATAGCTATGAATTCACATGATGATGATGTAAAACCTTCAGAGCCTCCGCCATCATACGAAGAAGTAATTAATGAGTCGACTGGAGGCAGTTACTCAAGACCAAACCCTCCACCACCTCAACCACCACGTCCGGAGACTTTGAGACCACCTCAGCCTCCAAGACCGTCAAGTTCATCACATTCCAGTTATAACTCACCAGAGCCTTCAAGGCCGCCAAGACCTGCTCAAAACACTAATTCGCTATATACAACAAACCAGAGTCTACCATTTCAGTATCCAAAAGCGTTTCTTTGCCAGAAATGTAGAAATTCAGGTTACAAGGTTAAAAACGGGAAACTATGTAGAGACTGCTGGGACAGATTTTACTTGAAGAACAATGCATATAATCCTAATCCACAATTGCCCTTCAAATTTCCAAAGAGATATTTGTGTGAAAAATGTAATAACTCAGGATACAAGTTGAAAAATGGCAGATCATGTAAGGATTGTTGGGAGAGGTTTAGTCCCAGAAATAGCTACCAGCCGGTATCTACACTGCTGTCATTTAATCCGTTTTTTAACACACTGACAGTGAGTATGAATCCAATGCTTCCATATGGGCCAAGGGCAGGGCCTGGACCCTCATTACCTCCAATGCGGGTTAACCCAGGAGACCCAAGGATAGGTGGTACATTATGTGGGAGATGTAGAGGATCTGGATTAGTAACCTTCTTCTTGGATGACGAGTTATGCCCTGTTTGTAATGGAGTTGGAAGAATTTTGTCTGTGCCTCCTATGCAACCACCTAGAAACCCAGGACCACCTCCTAGTCAGTTTCACCCTGGACCATCACGAGGACCTTATGGAGCTAACCCTTATATGGGAGGCAAATACTAATTCTTTTATAACGCCTTATAACAACAATTTACTACCTACGTTATTTGATTATAATAATATACATTTAAATTTGGGAAAGAAATGAAAATTATATATGAGTAAAATTAATTATAATTTGAAGGATATTTAAAGCCTGTTAACTCGTAAAAGTTTTCTTTAATATTCCTGACAGATACAAACCTGCTCAAAATATTACCACTACCAGCCTTATCGTTAGTTCCTGACATTCTGGCACCTCCAAACCATTGTTGACCAACAACAGCACCAGTGCACTTATCATTAATATAGAAATTACCAGCGGAGTAACGTAATTTTTCTTCAGCTAATCTAATGGCTTCACGGTCTCTAGCAAACACAGCACCAGTTAAACCATATTTAGTACTGTCGTCGATTTTGTCCATAATTGATCCATATTCTGCATCAGGATAGATGTAAGTTGTGACAATGGGACCAAAGAATTCTTTAGTTAAGAACTCATGGTTTGGATTCGTAGTTTCAATTAATGTTGGGGCTACGTAAAAGCCCTTTGATTTATCGTAGTTACCTCCTTGTATGATTGTTAATTCAGGATCGGCTTTTGCGTGGTCAATTGCTGCGGCCAATTTATCAAATGATTGTTCATGAATGACAGGTCCCATGAAATTTTGCAAAGTATTTGGGTCAGTACAGTTTCCGACAGTAATGTTAGAAATTGACGCAACCAATCTCTCTTGGAATTCTGGCCAAATTGACTTAGGAACATATAATCTAGATAATGCAGAACATTTTTGACCCTGGAATTCAAATGCACCTCTGATGGTCGATAATACGGCATGATCTAAGGAGGCAGATGGATGAATCAAGTGGAAATTCTTACCACCGGTTTCACCCACAATTCTTGGGAAGTCACGGTATTTATCATTAGCAACATTGTTTGAAATTTTGACATACAAGTTCTTGAAAACATCAGTAGAGCCAGTAAAGTGTAATGCTGAGAAATCTTTATCGTTCAAAACTAAGTCAGTTACTTGATTTGGCTCACCTGGAATAAAGTTGATAACACCCTTTGGTAATCCAGCTTCTTCCAAAATGTTTAATAACAAGTAATTGGATAAAGCGGCCGTAGCAGATGGCTTCCAAACGACTGTGTTACCCATCAAAGCAGGGGCACCCACCAAATTACCAGCAATGGCAGTGAAGTTGAATGGGGTAACTGCGTAGACAAATCCTTCCAATGGTCTATACTCGGCACGGTTCCACACCCCAGGCGCAGATGCTACAGGCTGTTGGCCGTACATTTCTTCAGCGTATTTGACGTTGAATCTGAAAAAGTCTATTAATTCGGCCACACTGTCAATTTCTGCCTGGAACACATTCTTCCCTTGTCCCAACATGGTTGCAGCCAACATGTCATATCTGTATTTAGTAGAAATCAAATCGGCAGCCTTTAAGAAAATTGCGGCCCTATCAGTCCATGGGGTCGCACTCCACGTAGCCTTTGCTTGCTTTGCAGCCTCAATAGCCTTCTTGATATCCTTCTCACTCGCCTGTGATACTTCTGCCAACCTTTGTGAATGCTTGGCTGGGTTAACCTGTGTCATTTCCTGGGAGTTGTAGATCTTCTCTCCATTAATAACCAATGGAATCTTCAATGCTCCGTTATCAGTGAATTTGGTAATTGATGCCCTAAGCAAGTCCCAGTCTTTTTGGTGATTGAAAGAAAAATCCTTAACTACCTCATTTCCAATATGTGGCGGCACTTTTGGATGTGCAATTTGTGATGCACATCTGATTTGTTGTTTGCTTATCAATCTGATTTCATGTCCTAATCTTGGGGTAAGTTTGGTTGCAGAACGAACTGCTGTACGATATCCAGCTCTCAACATATTTTAAATATATTATGAACTTATTCAATCAAGAAAACTAAGACTTTATTCAATTGAGGGCGATTTTAGGCTACTTATATATTGGGGATCCTTATTGTCGTTATGACCTTCATTCTTCCCCATCACGGTTTCTAATGGCATTTTATAGCGAGCGCATTTTTTTTTGGGAAAGTGAAATTCTAAGCGAGCAATTTTTCAATCCTGTCTCTCTATAGTATTGACTTTAGCATTGAGGTCGTCGAGAAGATTATCAATATATTGCTTATTAGTTTCGAACTGATGTTCATGATCATGTATGTTTGAATTCACTAGGTCGATAGAGTCGTTCCATTTTTTCATTTCAATTCTGATGTCGTTAAGAATCAGATCCAATTCGTGAACCGTCTGGACAGTATTGGCTAGATCAGCATGAACTGTATGTAGACTTTTTAGCCTTGCGATAATGAATGGTACTGTAGCATTGAAACGATTGAAATGTGGTAAGTTTTCATGTAGATCTTCAATTTTTGAATGAATTTGGCTATTATCAGAGTCCGGTTGAGATGGAACGTTGTCAGGAACCAGGTGCGAGAAGCCTAGGAATTTTTTTTGCGATGCTAGGGTCTCTAGTTGTTTAGTTAAAAGAGCCACCTCGTGTTTCACGGTACCTAATTGATACTCAGGATTATGTACTACATTCAATTTCCGGTTCAAATCTTTGAGCCAATTTTGGATTGTGGGGGTGGTGGAATTGGCCTTCGATTGAGCGCCAATAGCAGTTTCTGGCCCTAACGCAGACTCAATCGCATTTATTCTAGATTCCAATGCCAATACTAGCGATGTATCGACCAAATGAGATTCTTGGGGTGTTTTAGCGTTCTCTGAACTCTGCGCTTCGAGTCTAGAGGATACCATATTAAACACCTGTTTAATTCTAGTATTATAGTGATTTAGTTGGTTAATGGGCGACAGGGGCTGTTCTTTATCGAGAGTTTCCAAGACACTTATTAGCTTGTCAGACTCAGAGGTATTTTTGTTCGACGTGTCATTCAGTTGCAATAATTTGATTTCTTCTAGTTCTCTCGCGATTCTCAGAAGTCTTTGATCCACTGTTTCATTTACTTGATTCACACGGTACCCTGTTTTAGTAAGACTTGGGTTGTTAATACTGCCCAGAAAGTCTACCATGTTTATATCACCAATAAGTACATTATTAGCGAATCTACTTCTGGCTTCATCTGAATTTAAGTCTGGTTCTTCAATATCAGAATTTTTTTCCGACGCATCTATATCTGTACGAGTATAGATTTCGACGTCACTATCTATGTCAGAGGTTTCGAGGACCTCTGCAGACCCAACATCTATGTCCGGTAGCCCAGTATACTTGTCTGTCATTGCAATTTTAAGGAAATGATGTAAAGTGTTTCACAGACCCATTCATGTAAATAAAGAATTTTGCGCGTAAACGTAATGCATTAAATTTATAGACATACTATTTAGTAACTATTTGAATAACATCTTCATCATTAATAGGATGACTTATACCACATTTTTGAGGTGAATGCTTAGCACTGGAACCCCAAACCAAAGCGTATTTGAATTGGTTCTTCATATCTCTGTGTATAGCATCACAAACTTGTTGAATAGTGGAGTTACCTCTAACAACCATCGGTTCATCAAATTTTGGTTGGATACCTCTTCTTTTAGTGTACAATCTTATAAGACCCAATTTTCTCCAAATCTCCTCCTTCAAGTCCTCAATTCCCAAGTCCAATTCACACGAAATGACTACGGTGTTAGGTTCCCTGGCCAATCTATCACACTCTTCTAACGAAACAGCATCAATCTTGTTGTACACATATAAGCACTTAATATATGATATATGTTGGTCATTAATGATATCAATGAAATCGTCGATAGTGACATTCTCATCTCTGATAAGTACATCTGCGTTGTGAATTTTATAATCTTTCAACAATGCGGCCACGATCTTCTCGTTCAAGTGCTTTGGTGGAGTGATCGAGTTTAACTTGACACCCCCTGTCTTTTTTATCTTGAGAGAGATATTTGGTCTAGTTTTGTTCAACCTGATTCCCATAGATTCTAATTCATTCTCCAACACTTCTCTTTGATTTCCACCCTTGGTTGCATCTAACACCATCATAATCAAGTCTGAGGTTCTTGAAACTGCAATCACCTGTCTTCCTCTACCTTTACCTTGTGAAGCCGCTTTTATAATCCCCGGTAAATCTACAATCTGCACTTCGGCCCCGTTGTATTCAAGGATCCCCCCTACCGATGTTAATGTGGTGAACTCATAGTTAGCTGCTTCGGATTTGGTATTGGTAACTTTCGACAAAAATGACGATTTACCGACAGATGGAAACCCAATTAACGATACACGAGCATCTCCTGCTTTAGAAACCTCGAAACCTTGTCCTCCTCCCGAGGATCCTTGTCCTGGCTGTGGTTCCAATAATTCACGACGAAATCTTGCTAATTTACCCTTTAATAAACCAATGTGATATTCTGTAGCCTTATTTTTCTGAGTCCTAGATAATTCCTCCTGAATCAGGGCTATCTTTTCTAAAATACCCATTGCTGCTTTCAGTTAATCTTTGCTTGTCTTATCGAAATTTAATATCTCTATACTTCACTTCGAAAAATTGTGAATCCAAGCTTTTAATATACAGAATCATTTTTTAAGCCGCAATGGAAAAAAAAATTAGTACCCATCGCAAGGTAGATTTAATCTTATATACGGTTGGAGACCTCGTAGGAGACCAGTTTTTTGAGGAACAAAGCGATAATGCCAAAGACAGTAGGAAACAAGAAAAGAAGATCTAATGGAGCTTCCATAGAAGTTGCCGGAGTGATAGGAACTGGTGCATCGAAAATTAGAAAGAAGATGAGAGATATAGAAAGATTATTAAAAAAGGATACATTACCAGCCCATGTGAGAATCGAAAATGAAAGAGCATTGAAGGCATTAGGAGTGGAATTACAGAACACTCAACACAATTTGAAGGCTAAACAAAACGCCAAAAAATATCATATGGTTCGTTTCTTTGAAAAAAAGAAGGCCATTAGAAAATTAAAACAGGCAAGAAAGGCTCTTGAAGATGCAGCTCGTACAGAGGTTAGAAAGGATATCAAGAAAGCCAGAAAGGTTGTGAGACATAGTGAGATTGATATCGTGTATGTTATGTTGTTCCCTAAAACTGAAAAATATATCTCATTGTACCCCAACCCTAAAGAAGACGATAAGGAAGAGTTGTCAAAGAATCATAAGGCAAAGAAAGGAATGCAAATGACTGAAGAAAGGAAGAGAGAGCTTAGGAAGAAGGCTGAAAGTCTTCTCGAGGAGAACAAATTACCATTTTCCATTGAAGATGTCTTACAGGGTAAAACTATCAGGTTGGATGACACCCAAAATCATGCCGTTTTGACTGAAGAAATTGACGCTCCAAGTAAGAAAGATGACGAGGAAGAAGAGAAGAAGGATGACTTCTTTGAATAAAGCAATTGTTTATATAGACTGTACATTAGTAATAACAATAATTTTGCATTTTTATAATCTAATAATCATTTATTAAAATTCATGCAGATAAATCGTAAAGCATATCGTCTTATAAAAGTTCATATTTGGCTGAATACTGGATGTTAATTGCATCATTAATACACAAAATATTAACCATAAGTCCTTTAAGATCTTCTGGGATATTTAAAGAGCAGTTTATTTTACCCTTATTTCCAACCAATTTTGGAGAACCTCTTTTGAGTAAAAGTAATTCTTCCATAGATTCGTCACATATAATAATAAACCAAGATTCTCTTTGAGGTTTGGGAAAATGTGGACAATACATTTTAAAATCTTTGTTAAGCGGTTTATTATCATGCACTAATTCAAAATATAACTGACTGGAGTCTTCTTGGAATATTTTAACTTTACCAGTAGGAAGACGAGATGCAATATGAATAAATTCATTTTTTGCATCTTCATCATTTACAAATGTCTCGGTATCATGCTTTCCATTAACACCTAACTTTGAAGCTAAATGTAACAATTTCCCATGATTCATAGTCCCGATTTCAGATAATTGTGTCACATTTTTATTGCTCTTTGACCGTTCAGTAACCTCTGGAAGTTTATTCAATTTCAAGCCCGGTAGTGCGGATATGGGATCATCATCGTACCAATATCTTTGTTTAATGCACTGCATTAATTCAATGAATCTTAAAACTGTCTTCAAATAGCCTAATTCTGCAGCTGCATCTATATACGCTTGCAAAATACGTAAAGCTTGATCCAATATAGAGACTGTATCTTGTGCATAATCCGCAATTGGGAGCTCCACCCTACTAATAAATGCTTGAATCAATAAATAAGTTTTCACATGTGGATCCCAAATAAACTCACATTCTAAATCTTCAGCTGGGTATCTCATAGCATGTGACATTTCCATGTTTATCAATTCTTCACCATGACGCGTGGCTAATTCATCATATTCTGTAGCTTCACACAACCATCTCAAACAGTCTCTGAAAGTAGCTTCTTTGAAAATTTTATTAACCAAATTCCTTATAGTTTTGTGCGAAAGGTAATAATAAGATGAAATATGTAAAAATGGGGTTGCAACAAGTTCATCCTTACCTGTAGTTATAACGCACTTGGATTCTATTAAGTTCTCTATCGTTTGGTCAATCAACCCAGCCAAGTACTTGGAGATTCCATACATACTGACGTCTTCAATGCCATAATAAGTTGGATTATTATGGGCTCTTCTATATAAGAAAGTCCATGTTAAAAAGTCCATAGCTTCTTGTCTGGTATTGATAGTTCCAGCAGATATTTCTGCACCAATATGATTATCTAAAACCTTATGCAAAGATGATTCCACAGGGAAGCCTAGATTCAAAAAGTGCTTATAAAAAACCTTCTTAGATTCTTTAGTATAAACTATAGCAGTACCACTTGTATCGAATGATGGACGACCAGCACGTCCCATCATTTGTAAAATATCGGTTAAGTCCATATCTCTATACGCCTCAATCTTAGCGTCAAAAAACTGAGTACCTTTAATAACCACAAGATGAGCAGGTAAATTCACACCCCAGGCTAAAGTAGAGGTGGCTATCAATATTTGGATTTTTCCTGTTTCAAATAACTTATGAGAAATTTGACGATCTGATTCAACTAAACCGGCATGATGCAAACCCATACCAAATTGTAAAGAAAGCCTCAATGTATCATCCTTGACGTCTTCTAAAATCTCCAGTAATTCAATATCATTAATATTTAAAAACCTTCGAGGATTGGCTTCCATACCACATAAATGAATAAGATCTAATGCAGTCAAACGAGTTTGACGACGAGAAGCAACAAAGATAAGCACAGGTTTATTGGGAGAATGCTGCTTAATAGCCATGAATGCTGGCTTATTCATAGTTTTCATCAATGGACAGAAAGCCAAATTATCTGGAAATCCATCAATATACATTTGTAATGGGACAGGACGAACAGATTGAGGAAAATTAAATAAACCATCTTTCACAGATAACCAATCTGCCATGTCCATGGCGTTAGAGACAGCAGTAGACATACCTAAAAGTCTGATTGGCTTTTTCGTTTGAGAAGAAATATAGTTCATACGGCTAACAATCATTTCTAAAATAGGACCACGATCACTTGCTAATAAATGAATTTCATCCATAATAACCAAGGACACTTGTTGCACAAATTTTCTAGTTTGCCAGTTACGAGAAATACCATCGAATTTTTCGGGTGTGGTAATAATAATATCGGCTTCCCTAACATCTTTCGCTTCAGGCAAGGAATCACCAGTTAATTCAACTAATTTGTGTTTGGTATTACGCGATATTCTGGCTCTCCAATCATCAACTCTTTCTCTGACTAAAGCCTTCATTGGTGCGATATAGACAACTTTCGTACCAGGATAATCTCTAAACGCATGCCAAATTGCAAGTTCGGCAACAACTGTTTTACCGGAACCGGTAGGGGAACCAACAAAGACACTATCATTGGTATTATATAATGAATGAAATGTCATTGTCTGCATTGGATTAAAGTAGCGGAATTTACTTGAGTAGATAGCTTCAATTTCAGAATTATGCAAAGCAGTTACAGGTAACGGTTGTAATCTTAACAAGTTAGTTCTTATAGTTTCATTGGAAGGCCTTATAAGATGCTGGAATGAAATTGTGTGAACAGTTTCAGAACCTATCCAAGAGTCTGAAATTATTCTAATTACTATTTGAGGCGGTAATGGATCAGTTAATGGTATCATGAAATCCATTTCATGTGGGCTTTTCATCTGCTTTTTATTCAAAATAAATTTCTCAACGTGTAAAATACCTGAATTATTAGATTCCTCTACAGTAATCCAAAAAATTTGGGCATTACCATGATATCTTTCATCCCATATAAAATCAGGTTCTAAGTTTATATGGATACGCATAACATTAGTGGTAATTGGAAAGATTTCAGATTCAACCTCCAAACAAGGAAATCTAGATATCAATTTATATAAAGTTCCTCCAGCCTTATTATTATGAACTAAACCACCTAATTCTCCAGCATCCATATCCTTCAAAATATCCATGGGAGGATTTTTAGCCCGAATATTCTTCAAGACGTGCTCTGGAAGATCAAATTGAGTTAGTGGATGATCAAATGCCCAGATTCTCTTATCGATAGATTTACAGATCGATAGCATGATTTTCGCAAAAGTTCCCCATCTTCTATTTATGCCGATCAAGAACAACGCTCTACAAATTCTCGCTGAATTTTGAGCCACATAATTGCAATCCGATATTAAAGCAGAGTCTTTAATCGCTGCCTGAGAAACATATGATTGGATTAAGATATTTGTTTTTCCGTGAGCTGACTCGATATCTCCTGCTATCTGACATGGGGCCTCAGTTTCTAACAATTTTTTTAATTCTTCAACTTCCTCTTCTCTAAATTTAATACTATCGAACTCGCTACTCATGCTTATCATCGAAAGAACATCGGCTTCTGTAGCTTTAGGGTTAATCATTTGGTTAAATATTTCTACCGAATTATTCAACAAGTAAAAATCAGATGCAATTCTTCCTAAATCTTTAGAATTTAATGCACCAGAATTCTCGTCGAATATTATCATTTGTAATTCATGGAGTCGCCTAGCTGCAGATATGATCATTGAACGGCGCCTATTGTACAATAATGGATCTTCGTGCAATTCTTTCCATTCTATGCCGTATGCAAATGGATTTTGGCGCATACGAACCATCATATACGTATAACCTAACCACTGAACACCTTCTTCAACATTGGTAACACTTCCCAAGGAAATTTCAGCATTTAAGTTGTCAATTAACTTGTCACTTAATCTGGATTCTATAGGATGCTGTTGTGTAATTAATGAAACGTAGTGGTCCAATCTATCACTTGTGGTACATAAAATACCAATACCAAACTTTTCATATTGAGGCCTACCGGCACGACCAAAGATTTGGATTACATCAGATATACCTAAATCAATGAAACCACCTTGTTTTGAGTCATAAACTTGAGTGCCTTTAACAATAACGACGGCTGCAGGCAAATTGACACCCCATGCTAAAGTTGATGTACAACAAAGAACCTTGATCGCACCACTAGAAAACATTTTTTCAGTAAGATTACGGTCAGATCTTAACATACCAGCATGATGAACTCCAAATCCATGCTGAAATAATTCTTTCATATCTCTATTTCTATTCTTGTTTGACATTTCCCTTTTAAACTTGTCATAGGATTCACACGCTTCTGATGCATCAAAAAGTCCAAGCTCATTGAAGGATTGTGCCATCGAAATAAATGTACGTGCAGTTTTAATTGTGTCTTTGCGCGAGTGGACAAACACCATAACTTGGAGCCCTTGACCAATATAGTCTATCAATTTTTCATATGACACTTTATCAATATTTTCCCTAGCTAGCTTAGATCCAGACTTACCACGGACACCCAAAAGCTGCTGTTGCAAAGGACAGGGCCTAAATGATTGATCAAAGTAAAACATACCTATTGATCTATTAACACCTAAAAAATCTGCCACATCTTTATAATTCGGCAAAGTAGCTGAAAGACCAACTACTCTGATCATCAGTTGAGTACTTTCAACTTGCCTTAACGTACGTGCCACTAATGTTTCAATGACAGATCCCCTATCTTCGTGTAATAAATGCACTTCATCGATGATAAGTAATTTAACTTTCGCAACTAATTCATTATCACCATTCAGTTTTCTGGTGACAACATCCCACTTCTCAGGAGTGGTAACTATAACTTGCGTGGTCATGATTTCCAGTCTTGATAGTTGCATATCACCTGTTAATTCTCGGACACTAATACCGAGCCATTGAAGCTTTTTGCTATATTTTTCAACAATCTCGGCAGCCAATGCCTTCAATGGAGCAACATAAACAATCTTGAATTCGTCGTAATCAATGTCAACAGTAATATCACCGTCATCGCTCACTGTTTCAGTGACAAATTGGTTAATAGCATGCAAAACGGTTAGCAAAGCAACATCAGTTTTACCTGCACCAGTTGGAGCACATATAAGCATATTTTCATTTGTGTTATATGCCACTGGAAAAACTAAACTTTGCATCTTGTTGAGACTAGAATAGTTTTTGAAAGTTCCTTTACAAAGGAAATCCAATTGATCAATTTGGACAAGATTGTTTTCAGATATCCATTTGTTTGATTCATTCTCTGGATAAGGAATTACAATTTCTTCATGTGTGGCGTAACTCTCCCTAGTTGTGCCAACAGGCAATGAAAACTTTTTACCCGTGATGGACAACATGTTACCTATGTTTGGCTTCTTAAACACATGGGGGTATTCTTGACGAAGTTGTTTAGGACCTAATTTCTGGGTTTTTATACGTTCATGGTTTTCAATCAACTGTTGAGCCCTCTCCTCTGGACTTAAGAATCGTGGTTCGTTCACATCATTAATATTGTTATTGGATGCTAATAATCGTGACTTATTCTGCACAATCTTGGATATCAATTCAATTTCTTCAAAACCAAGAATATCAAATAACGATGATTGCAACTCCTCATCTCCAGGATTCGAAGCTAAAATATTCTTCACCATATCAAACATCTCATTTGCATGATCACCTCGATTCGTACTGATCCTTCCGCATTCCTTTTCAATTTCTATGATATCATTACTGGCACCGCTTTGACTAGAATCCACTATGTTATCCAAAACTTCTGTTGAAATATCATGAAATCTATCTAATATACCGCTGATTGGTGTGATCTTATTATTCTCATTATCTATTCTGGGTATCTTTTCATCGGGTATAGGCAAACTGTTCAATATTTCTATCATCGGCTGCATAGCCTGCATGTAAGATTTAGTGGAATCAACAGAATAAGAGGCCATTGTGTGTCTATATCCTAGTTACTTCGTGATAACTCCTATGTCAATGCTATAAATATAAATATAACTCTGCTTAAATAGATCTTGACTAATATTCAAAAGCGCTAAATCACAAAATTGTCACGTGGTTAAAATTTATAGAAGAAATATTTTTGTTAATGATGAGATGAGACTGAAAAAATTCGTTTAACAGTGATAGAAGTTTTTTGATTGACATTATTCATACCTTGGCAATGAGTTCTAAGTTAAAAAGCGGAAGATCTCCTAAAGCAGCAAATTTTCAAACTTCCAAGAAAAACGAATCTAAGAAAAGGGATCACGAAGAAGTAGATTCAGACTCCTCAGAATCAGATAACGAAAAATTAGTTGAAGAGTTAGACGAGGATTTTGATGAGGTTGCAGGATTGTTGGGAGAGGATATCAAAGATCCAGAAGCTAAAAAAGACAAGAAAAAGGAAAAGAGGGCTCAGGAAGAAGAAAAAAGTAGAGAATTGACCAAGCCATCAGCAGAATCTAGCCACGATGACATAGTGACAGATAATTTCGAAGAAGCTGGGTTATCCGAACCTACATTAAAGGCAATCAAGGATATGGGGTTCAGTAAGATGACAAAAGTTCAAGCTAAGACCATTCCACCTTTATTGGCAGGCCGTGACGTGTTGGGTGCTGCCAAAACCGGTTCAGGTAAGACATTGGCATTTTTGATTCCAGCCATTGAAATGTTATATTCTTTGAGATTCAAGCCTAGAAATGGGACTGGTGTTGTTGTTGTCTCACCTACTAGAGAATTAGCATTACAGATTTTTGGTGTTGCAAGAGAATTAATGGCTCATCACACTCAAACATTCGGTATTGTGATTGGTGGTGCTAACAGAAGACAAGAAGCAGAAAAGTTAATGAAGGGTGTTAACTTGTTGATCGCTACACCAGGAAGGTTGTTAGATCACTTGCAAAATACTAAAGGTTTTGTTTTCAAGAATTTAAAGGCATTAGTTATTGATGAGGCAGATAGAATTTTAGAAATTGGTTTCGAAGAGGAAATGAAACAAATCATTAAAATTTTGCCAAATGAAGACAGACAATCTATGTTATTTTCTGCTACTCAGACGACTAAGGTTGAAGATTTAGCGAGAATTTCATTAAGACCTGGTCCATTATATATTAATGTTGCATCCGAATCAGAAGCTTCTACTGTTGCTGGATTAGAACAAGGTTATGTTGTATGTGAATCTGATAAGAGATTCTTATTGTTGTTCTCATTTTTGAAGAGAAATGTGAAAAAGAAGATTATCGTTTTCCTTTCTTCTTGTAACTGTGTGAAATATTTCGGTGAATTGTTGAATTATATTGATTTGCCAGTCTTGGATTTGCATGGTAAACAAAAACAACAAAAGCGTACCAACACTTTCTTCGAATTCTGCAATGCTAAACAAGGCATTTTAATATGTACAGATGTGGCTGCTAGAGGTTTGGATATCCCTGCTGTGGACTGGATTATTCAGTTCGACCCACCTGATGATCCAAGAGACTATATCCACAGAGTTGGTAGAACCGCCAGAGGTACCGCTGGTAAGGGTAAATCATTGATGTTCTTAACACCATCTGAATTGGGCTTCTTGAGATACTTAAAAGCAGCTAACGTTCCATTAAATGAATACGAATTTCCAATCAACAAAATTGCTAATGTCCAATCTCAATTAACCAAGTTAATTAAAGGTAATTACTGGTTACACCAATCTGCTAAGGACGGTTACAGATCTTATTTACAGGCTTATGCATCACATCACTTGAAGACTGTGTACCAAATTGACAAGCTAGATTTAGTGAAGGTTGCAAAATCATTTGGTTTTGATGTTCCTCCTAAAGTTAATATTACTATTGGTGCAAGCGGTAAATCTATAGAGAAAAAGCATAAAAAGCAAAAGAGAGCCTAAGCTGATAGGACGCTTTGGTAAATTTCTGCATCTTTTATATAGTTCTACCCATCTCTTGATACAGCCTCTTTTATTATGTATTTTAATGTAAATGGTAAATTAAAGTGAGATTAAGTGTAGATCAAATGTACGCGTACTTAATTACGCCAAAAAAAAAAAAGAGTATCTCTTTATTATATTATAACATAATTGGTTGTACAGATGCCGCTTCAGGAGTATTTGAATAATGATATAGATACATCAGAAACCATAGCGTATAGGACTAATTGTGAATTTCTGGAAGAGTTCGAGAAGCAAAACGATTATGATTTAAAAGCTAAGGAACGTAAATATGACAAACAATTTTATTCGATGTACCAATACAGATTATCCGTTTCGAAAAGAAGTGTGGATGATAATGCTTTAAAAAAGTGGGGAGATGGTACTAAGAGAGTCAATGGACAGATAATAACTAAAAGAGATAAGATATTAGATATATCCAGTGGACAGTTATGCTGGGTAAGTGGTACTATATTTTCTGACATGAAGAACAAATTGAACATTTTGCAAGACGTTGAGAATGGTGTTGATGACGTTCTACCAAAATCTCCGGATACGTATACATTACCAAACTCTAAAGAAATGCCCGTAATTATGTTGGAAGATGAGTCTGGTAGAGCCATCTTGAACAATGATGAATTTTTAAAGAAGAATATATTAGTAACAGGCTGCATTGTTGCAGTTTTAGGAATTGAGATTCAAGCTGGGATATTTGAAATAATGGATGTTGTATTTCCATCAGTAGCACCTCAAAAACCTCTCAAGACACCGAAAGAGAAAAACAAGATTGCATTTGTTTCCGGACTTAAATTACGTGATGAAGCTAATCACGATCTAAAAATAGAGTTATTAAAACAGTATTTGACAGGAGAGTTGGGAAATAATGCCGATGCTCACGCTGTTTCGAATATATCCCGGTTGATTATAGCGGGAGACTCAGTTGTACCGATAGAGGAAACTGTTGATGAAAATTTTTTCACAACCAATAACTACGGATCAAAAAATATATCCAAGTATAATACAGACTTCTTGAAAAGCTTGGACAGATTTATAGCAGATTTGATACCTTCCTTGCCTATATCAATAATGCCCGGTAATAACGATCCAGCCGAAATATGCCTCCCGCAACAACCTCTACATAAATCAATTTTCCTGTCCAATAAACGATACGTTGGAGGTTCTACTTTACAAAGCCTTACCAATCCCGCATGGATGGAAGTCAAAGAGACTGGATTGCGTCTTTTAGGAACGTCGGGGCAGAATGTCAGTGACATTTTGAAGTACTTGACCCCAGAATCTCTTGCCGATCCCCAAGTTGTTCTCACCATCATGGAATCAAACATCAAGTGGCAAAATATCATCCCTACGGCCCCAGACACCCTCTACTGCTACCCTTTTGACAACTCTGATCCCTTCACCCTCGCCGACGAAACACCCCATGTCTATTTTGTCGGAAATCAAAATCTGTTCCATGCGAAAACCATCGAGTTACAAAGAGATCATAATACTCACGAAACTGTTCAAGTTACTTTAATTAGTGTTCCAGATTTTTCGCAAACTGGACAAATCGTTTTGCTAGACCTTACTACTCTTGATTGTGAGTTAGTCTCAATTAGTATATAATACTACCTATTTAATGCAATTAGCGATTTACCCAAACATGTATCTACTTCTACATGCATCTCTGCTCATTACAATGCAATTTGAAGTATTTACGTACATAACATGTCTGAGATTGCTTGCCATTTCAGCCTGTTCCGTAAATAATGATTATATTTCCCCTACCTGTGCCTATTATATTCTCACTTGTAATATCCACTTTCTACTAGTTAGAAAATGTGTGTATGTGAAGGTTAGTAAATATGATTCTGGACCCACTTTGTGCGCAGTCACAGTGTGACCGCTCTTTAGGATTTTATCTACAAAAATTTTATATATTACCTGTTAACTCCTTAATTCTTTTCAAATCGATAGCAATTGTCTTTTAGTAATTGATATAATTACCCTTGCTTTGAAGATTATTATTAAATAATTGATAATACTGATATATTGCATAATTGATTACTTTCATTATAGAATTAATACATTATTGAGTGGACTTAATTAGGGACACGTCCAATCCTTTTAAAAACTAGCGGCAAACAATAAGACCTTTTTTTTGCAATATTTATTTTTGAGTACATCAATTGAAGATAATTGAATTTGAGAATTGATATTAGATTATAGAAGATAGTTATAAATAGTGGTATTTGTTGAACATTCAATTATTTGCCAACGACGAAAGAAGGATTATTAATTCGACAAGCGGTCAGTTAAATTGATAGAAAGCGGAAAATAACAGCAAAGATGAGCGCTGATAATAGCAGGGGCAGCAATAGCAATAGCTCAGATAATTTGAGCATCCCAGGTTCCAGCGGGGGAGAAGGGTCTAAGAAACCAAGAAACTTACATATCGCACATAGACGCTCACCAAGTGAGTTAACTACACTTATGGTGGAGCAATATAATCTCCAGCGTCAATTGGAAGCGGTGCAGTTGCAACAGAAGCAGATATTGCAAGCACAACAAATGACACAACAATATAACTATCCGGCTAAAAATAGCAACAACACTGGAGGAGGTAATACGAACGCTAATGCTTCAGAATTGATGCCTCCACCAGCCAATTACCGTTCACATTCAAGATCATCGTCGATTAATTCGAATAGTGGGGGCAGTGGGCAAGGCCACAAAAGAACTGGGTCTACGTCTAACCAGAATATGGGTCATAACAGGAGACATTCTTTGGGGTTGAACGAAGCAATCAAAGCAGCTGCTAATCAAAGACAGTCAAATAGAACATCATTGAGTCCTACCGGTGATACCAATTCGAGTCCGAAATCTAGGGGTAGTCCTAATACAAACGACAGTATTGGATCATTCAAATTTCCTCCAAGTTCAGGATCTGAGGGTGGAGATAATGATTCTTCGTATTCTGGCGGGTCTTCTGGATCGACCCATAATAGATCGAAGTCTTTGGCTTATGGTCTGCAATCATTTAAATTTCCTCCAGAAAATAACTCATTATTGCCTCCAACTCCGAACTTCACGATTAGTCAAAGTCCAGAGAGAGGCCACCAAAGACGTGGGTCTCACTATAGATCTAATTCTAGGAATTTCGACCCAAATGGTGCGGTCAATATGAATACTAATTGGAGATCGCAACAACAGCAACATCAGAGACAGCAATCTTCTCAACTTGAGCCTCCTCAAGCTTCGTTTGTTCCTGGCCATAGACCTCGTAATAGCTCGTATGGAGGCAGTTCATCTATTTCTTCTTTGTCTCAATTTATGCCCGGCAATAACGGAGCAAATGGAAACGGAAGTGGACGTAAATCTCTTTTTGCTCCTTACTTACCACAGTCTTCGTTACCAGAATTAATCAATGACGGTCGTCTAGTTACAGGTACTTTAAGAGTTAATAAAAAGAATAGGTCTGATGCATACGTCTCGACTGATGGTTTATTAGACGCCGATATCTTTATCTGTGGTTCAAAAGACCGTAATCGTGCGTTGGAAGGTGACTTAGTGGCGATTGAATTATTGGTTGTTGATGAAGTTTGGGATTCGAAGAAGGAAAAGGAGGAGAAGAAGAGAAGGAAGGACAACACTCTAGGTAAGACTCCACCTACTTCAATATTAAATGACGACATCCATAATGATGCAACGTCGACATCAGCAGCTACAGCTAGTGGAGAAACAGAGGACAAGTCTGAAACTGATGGAGACTCAGGTTTGACCAGGAGAGGTTCATTAAAACAGAGACCTACCATGAAGAAGAATGATGACGTGGAAGTTGAAGGTCAATCGTTACTTTTGGTTGAAGAAGAAGAAATCAACGATGAAATTAAACCATTATACGCTGGCCATGTTGTTGCCGTGGTCGATCGTATACCTGGTCAACTATTTGCTGGTACTTTAGGTTTGTTGAGACCGGCACAAGCAGCACAAGCAGCCAAGGATAAGAAGTACGGAAAGGAACCATCTATTCAACAACCGAAGGCACCTAAAATTGTTTGGTTTAAGCCCACTGACAAAAAAGTACCTTTAATTGCCATTCCAACAGAGCAAGCGCCCAAGGATTTCGTAGAGAATCACGAAAGGTATGCGGATCAGTTATTTGTTGCGTCTATTAAAAGGTGGCCAATAACCTCTTTGCATCCATTTGGTACATTAATCAGCAAATTATCTAAAATTGATGATCCTGAAACAGAAATCAACTCTATTTTAAGGGACAATAATTTCTTATGTGATGAATATCCTGAGAATGATGATAATGGAATTATAAGCTCTTATATCAATGATTTCCCAAGTATTGATGCCGAATTAAACAGCATCAATAGAACAGAGTACTTTAACGATTATATTATATCATTTACTCAAAATGGAGAATTTGTTGATCATGCTTTGCATGTAAAGAGACTTTCAGATACTAAGATTGAATTAGGATTCCATGCAGCTGATATTGCCTTTTTTATTAAACCTGGATCTGTATTAGATAGAAAGGCAAAGAAGAGATCTTCATCCGTATTTTTACCGCAGAAAATAACTCATTTGTTCCCACCACAAGTGAATGATTTGATTTCTTTCAAGGAAAATGAAAGAAATTTAGCGCTTTCAGTTATTTTTGAAATTGATACAAGCAACTTTGAAGTCGAAGATCTTTACATTCATGAATCTATCATAGTGCCCAAGCAAATTGTCAAATATGATTCGTTCGATCAGATTTTAGATGGTAAGCAGGTTGCTAATATATCATCTGCAACCTCTGACTATATTAAAACTTTTAGTTTGATTGCGAAAGAATTCCGTCGCCAAAGATTAAATGACAAAGAACTAGGCATTACTCCAAATTTGACTTTGTTGGATCAATTGGATGATGAAAGGGTCAATTTACATTTGAATATATTTAAGGATAGTCTTGCCTTCGATATCATAAATGAAATTTCCCATAAGGTTAATAATGCAATTGCGGCCAAGATTCATGCAAACCTAGGGGATCAAGCTTTGTTACGTCGTCACTCTTTACCTACTTTACAGAAGATGGAAACCTTTGTAAGAAAAGCAACTAACTTAGGATTCAAGATCGACACTACTAACTCTTCTACTTTGCAAAAATCTATCTTGAAAATCCAAGATCCTGTTAAAAGACAATGTGTTGAAATTTTATTGTACAAATGTATGTCAAGAGGAAAATATTATGTTGCTGGGAAGCAAGATCCTGACAGCTATGGCCATTATTATTTCAATATTCCATTGTACACTCATTTCACTGCTCCATTGAGAAGATATGCAGACTTGATTGTTCACAGACAATTGAAGACTGTGCTTAATAAGGCAGAAGAAGATAGATCAGTGGATTTGGATGCATTAAAGGCAACAGCTGATTATTGCAATTTTAAGAAAGACTGTGCAGCCAATGCTCAAGAACAAGCAATTCACTTATTATTATCCCAAACGATTAACGAAATTAGTGAAAGTGCTGGACAGTTATTGTGCATGGGTACAGTTATTCAAGTTTATGAATCGTCGTTTGATGTGTTTATTCCTGAGTTTGGTGTTGAAAAAAGAGTTCATGGTGATCAATTGCCATTGGTGAAGGCAGAGTTCGATAAATCGTCCAGGCTATTAGAGCTTTACTGGGAAAAGGGAGTTGATTCAGCTACGTATATCCCCCCTGATGAACAGTCTTCCTTATCGTATAGATCGTCAATCAAAAACAAGTATAGAACTTCGTCATTGGAAGCAGCAAAGATGCAGAGCAAAACATTATTGGAAAAGAACAACGTAATGTCTGACTCAATTGTTGAGAAATTATCTAAATTGAACTTGGAAGTTCCAAATATAACCCTTCCTTCGCTCAATAAGTCCGATCTAGCATCTAAGGATTTGAATACGAAATCCATGCCATCTTCCCCAACCAGATCATCGTCTTTCCCAAGAAACGTCAGAACTAATTCATCGTCATTAATCAAATCAGACTCTGCTAACGGGGCCAGTGATATTGACGCATTAAGTGGCTTGAAGCCATACTTACAAGACCTTATTACTCGGGTTGATAACGGTTCAAACATTCAAGAGATCAGGGAGTTAACACAAGTACCTATCCTTATTAGGGCTGAGATAGGTATGGCCTTGCCTTGTTTGACTGTACGTGCTTTGAATCCATTCTGTGAGTAACCAATCCCATAATAACGATTATTAATAACTTTAATGTTTATATATATTTTTTTGTTTGTGAGTTTAATTTTTTCTACGATTTATGATTTTTTATATCATTATAAGCAAGTTGTTTGCATCTGTAGATTGTAGTAGTCTTTTATGATCTTAGTCTGGAGTGATCCAAGTCTATCATACACTTTCACGTGAATTAAATTCGACAACTGCGAAAAGATCTAATCGTTCATTAATGACAAAGATTAACAGGTTTTTCAAACTTTGCCAGGAGATTATTATAAAGTTAAAAATAATATAATATATAATGTCAGGGAAGAATGATGAGCTAGCAAAAGGTGAGCCATTTAATGGTACTTATTCTCCAAAACCAATTTTGCCATTGAAAAGATCAAGGTTGGCTGGCGATGACACCAATCCGAGCTTTGGTACTCCTTTACAAACAAGAGTTGCGTCACCATGTACGTTGAACCCTCCTATTGACAGCGATGGTTTGTCTTGGCCATCCAAAGGTGCTCGCTCTCGTATCGAGCAAACACAGGAAGAAGCTAGTGCCAGAGAGCTCAGAATTGCGTCAGCAGTCAAGACCATCTTGACCGAATTGGGAGAAGATGTTGATAGAGAAGGATTATTGGAAACTCCTGAACGTTATGCTCGTGCAATGTTATTCTTTACTAAAGGGTATGAAGATAACATAAGAGATGTTATCAAGAGAGCAGTTTTTGAGGAGAATCACGATGAGATGGTTATTGTGAGAGACATCGAGATATATTCATTATGTGAGCATCATTTAGTACCATTTTTCGGTAAAGCTCACATTGCCTATATTCCAAATAAAAGGGTGTTAGGATTGTCCAAATTGGCCCGTTTGGCAGAAATGTATTCCAGAAGATTTCAAGTCCAGGAAAGATTGACCAAACAGATAGCAATGGCCTTGGGCGAAATTTTGAAGCCAAGAGGAGTAGCTGTTGTTATAGAGGCAACTCATATGTGTATGGTCAGTAGAGGAGTACAAAAGACTGGATCGTCAACCACTACCAGTTGTATGCTTGGCTGTTTCCGTGATCAACAAAAGACAAGAGAAGAATTTTTGACTTTATTAGGTAGACACTAAATGAATTTTAAGAAAATGATTTCAACATTTATTTTCTAATCTTTTATATACCTATTGCATTTTTATATTTATGGTTTAGTTCTACCTTTTTTTACCAACGTTTTTTATCAACCAGTTACTAATGATGTTATGATATTCAACTGTTCATTTCATATATTGTTTAAATATAGCATTATCTTTATTATGTTTACAGTATATACAAGCAAATAATAGCCAACTATGTAGCGTTAAGTTTCATCAACTCAGCGGCAAAATTAAGAAGAAAGTGGTCATCACCAAACTGAGCCATCAACTGCATTCCTTGTGGGATAGCTGGATCGGTTCCGGGTGTCTTCCACGGTATTGATACAGCTGGCATACCTGCCAATGAGGCAGGTACTGTCAATATATCATTTACATAACTATTTAAAAAGTTTTCTCTATCATGACGTAAATATTCTTCCACGCTCAATGGCCCACTCATGGCAGTTGGTGTTACAATAACATCACATTTTTCAGACAGGAATTCAGCAGAATCATTCATCAATAAGTTTGGGAAGTTCAATATTTCATTAAATTCTTCAACGATATCCCGGCGTTCATCTGTAGCTTTGAAGTAATGATTGCCCGAATCTGCAGACATAGTGTAATTGCCGAGGATTATTCTTCTTTGAACTTCAAGGCCTAATGATTTACTTCTGTTTTCTGCTATGAGCTCTAATGGCGAGTCCTTCAATTCATTGGTATTAAACCCATATCGTATTCCATCATAACGAGAGAGGTTTGAGGATGCTTCTGCCGTAGCTAATGCAAAGTACGCCAGAATCAGCTTTTTTAAAGAAGGCATAGACACTCTTCTTACTATGTGCCCCATATCTTGTAACGTACCGAGCATATGCAGCCAATGCTTTCTTGTCTCTTGAGACATCTCCTTAACTAGGAATTGATCAGGAACACCGAAGACCAATTGTGACCTACTTTTTCTATATATTTCTCTCTCCTTACTGATTTCTTGTCTAAATTCAATAGGTAATGACGTGGGATCTTTTGAATCATGCTTGTCTAAAATCGTGAAAACTTTTTGCACAGTATGGATATCTTTTGCAAGAATCCCAACAGTATCTAGACTTTGAGCATAAGGGATTACACCCCATCTCGATATTCTTCCGTACGTAGGTTTGAAGCCTACAATACCGCAATAGCTCGCAGGCAATCTCACTGAACCTCCGGTGTCTGTCCCTAAACTGAAAGTTGCCAACTCACCTTGTATACTTGCTGCCGATCCTCCTGATGAACCACCGGTAATATACTCCTTTTCTTTAAACACTGGGTTTATAGAATGCCCATAATACGAATTAACATTCGCCGATCCCATACCAAATTCATCCAAGTTAGCTTTTCCTACCATTCTCAGACCTTGTTCTTCCAACAACGTAATCACTGTGGCATCAAACGGACTATAATAATTTTCGAGCATACTGGACGCACAAGTAGTAGGCTCCTTTGTAGTTGCTATATTATCTTTAGCTATGAATGTTGTTCCCTGCAAAGTCTTATCTGAATTTACCTTGGTTTCCGTATCTCTGGTATTTAAGTCTCTAGATGATATTAAACTATTCCATTCATCAGCCGTCTGAGTTGTCATATACCGTAAGGATATCAGATTGACATCCTTCTTCAATTTCACGTTTCTAACCACTCTAAGCATTATGTTATATGCTTCTTGTAATATCTACCTTCTGTCTAGTTTCTTCCCTTGGTTAGGGCATCAAAATAATTTTGTGTTACAATTTAAGAAGAATGAGCATTCAACTTCCTAGAACATAAAAAAAGATCATTAATCCTAGATACTGGCAAATTAGATACGAATAACATGTCTTCGCTTCAGCTAATTGGTGAAAAAGGTAGCTCCTTGTTGACATTGACTAATAATTTGAAATTATGTATAGCCTCTGCTATTTATCAGCCTAAATTAAGTGCTTCTTTGAGCGAAAATGAGTCATCTCTCTCATTGACCGATAAGAAGACAGGCTTTGAATTATCGGAACCAAACGCTATAGTGAAATATCTTGCAAATGATTTCAAAAAAGACGCAGTTGTAGATTTTGAAGAAACTAGCCTTTATAAAGCTTTGAAATCGAATAAGAGAGATGCAATTATTCAGGCCATCAATGAGAGTTCCGTAAAGCTTGAAAAGGCAGAAATTTCAGCTAGCCAGATTATTCTCTTTGCTGCTGTTTACGGAGTATTAAATGATGGTAAGAATGAAACCCCAATTAGCAAGTGGTTTAAGGAATTTAGTGAACTCCCAAAAGTTTGTGAAGGTATTAAGCACGCCTTATCTATCACCACATTAGAAAGACAAAAGAGTGAGAATACTGGGGCTCAGAAGGTCCGAGTCGGTCATTTAGTGAAGAAACAAGGAGACAAAATCCTTCCAAAGGAAAACGAAAGAAATATCTTGATTACTTCTGCTTTGCCATACGTAAATAATGTTCCACATTTGGGTAATATTGTTGGATCTGTTTTGTCAGCAGATATTTATGCACGTTATGCTAAGAATAGAAACTATAATGCTTTGTTTATATGTGGTACTGATGAATATGGTACCGCCACTGAAACCAAGGCATTAGAAGAAAAAGTTACTCCAAAACAATTGTGTGATAAGTACCATAGGATTCACAAGAATGTTTACGATTGGTTTGATATAGGATTCGACTATTTTGGCAGAACTACTACTCCTCAACAAACCGAAATTGCGCAAGATATCTTCATGAAATTATTTAATAATAATTATTTAGAAGAGCAGACCACTGAACAATTGTACTGTGAAGAGCATAATGCGTTCTTGGCTGATAGATTTGTTGAAGGTACTTGCCCAAAGTGTCAATATGAAGATGCGAGAGGTGACCAATGTGACAAGTGTGGTTCGTTATTGAATCCATTCGAATTGATAAACCCTCGCTGTAAGGTTGATAATGCTAAACCTGTTCCTAGAGACTCTACACACATTTACATTAAATTGAATGATTTGGAACCAGAGCTTAAGGAGTGGATTGAGAAAGCCTCCGAAAAGGGCGCTTGGTCCAAGAATTCTAAGACCATTACTAATTCATGGTTGAAGCAAGGTTTAGAACCAAGATGTATCACGAGAGACTTAATTTGGGGTACACCTGTTCCATTGGAAAAATTCAAAGATAAAGTCTTATATGTCTGGTTTGATGCCACAATTGGTTATGTTTCTATTACTGCGAATTATTTCAAGGACGATAAAGCAGAAGATTGGAAGAAATGGTGGAGAAATCCAGAAAATGTTGATTTATACCAATTCATGGGAAAGGATAATGTTCCTTTCCATACAGTTGTTTTCCCAGCTTCTCAAATTGGTACTGGGGACAATTGGACTAAATTGCACCACTTGAATACAACCGAATATTTACAATATGAGAATGGTAAATTTTCTAAATCAAGAGGTGTAGGTGTTTTCGGTAACAATGCTAAGGACACTAACATTTCCCCATCAGTCTGGAGATATTACTTAGCTTCTGTGAGACCCGAAACGTCCGATTCACACTTCTCGTGGGCTGAGTTCGTTACTAAGAACAATTCTGAATTATTGGCTAATTTGGGTAACTTTGTCAACAGATTAGTCAAGTTTGTTATTGCGAAATATAATGGTGTCATCCCTGAGTTTGAACCTAAGAACATTCCAGACTACGACAAATTTAACTCTGAGATCAACCAATTATTGACCAGTTACATTGATAATATGGAGGCTGTCAATTTACGTCGTGGTTTAGAAATCGCTATGTCTATCTCATCTCGTGGTAACCAATTTTTACAAGATAATAAATTAGACAATAATTTATACACTAATTTACCAGATAAATCTGACGCTGTTATGGGTGTTGGTTTGAATTTAATTTACTTGGTTAGTGCTATTATTAGTCCTTTCATGCCAGAATGTACTACTCAAATTTGCGAAGTTTTGAATGCCCCTCCGTTATCTATTACAGATAAGTTTGAATTGGTGTTAGAACCTGGCCATTGTATTGGTAAGGCTCAATACTTGTTCAAGAGAATTGATGAAAGTAAAATCGATGAATGGAGAAACTTGTATGGTGGTAAACAGAAAGCCTAACTCAATTAGTTATATAGTCGTATATACATACTAGATGTAATTTGATGCAACTACACTTCAGCTACGTGCATTGTCACTGACAATATTTCATTACCAAATTACATCTATATAGATTAATCTATAATAATTAAGCGTACAATGTCCCGTTATGCTCCGATTTTTCTCGGAAACTAAATATCGTGATGATGATCTGATTCAGGGTCTCTCCGGGTTACCACCAAAATCGCAGTATAAATTGATTGCATTCCCCACTAAATGATTTGACGTAGAGTTGCGTAAGAACATCAATCATGTCTTTAATTATTAATTCACCAGCAACAATTGGATTATTGAGTGGATTGGCTTTACCACCTTTAGTAGCAAAATTTGTGCTAGAACCTATGTTCATACAAAGGAAATACGACGAAGTCCGGAATCTTAAATACAATGTTGAGTATTTAGGGTGGCACGTTCGTGGGTTGGAAGAAGCTAGTGGGTTTAAAGAAGATAAATTTTATTCCCCTTTAAGCTTGTTTCCTGAACAAAAGCGTGATGTGTAAATAGACCATTGTAATTGAATTACATGGAAAAGAAATGATATGAAATGAAAGAGTAAATGTGTACAAAGTTGTAGTTATGCAATATATGTATTGTTGATTTAATTTGATTTATGTAAGGACTATAAATCGTATGCATCGCTTTCATTACTATAGAACAGACCCTCTTCTTCTAGTTCGTCATCCTCTTCTTCGTCTTCAATAATATCGTCTTCCTGAACCACATTCACCAAATCCTCAATATTCGTATGGGCACTTTCCCAATTACTTAATTCTTGGGTAGTGCTCAAGTCACCACCAGTAAGGGCTCTGATCAAATTCAATTTGAAATCCTTGGATTGAGCTTCAAAATCGATATGGTCTCTCTTATACTCTTCAACCTCTGGTGCATGCCCTATACTTTCACCCACACGGATCAATGTTTCTACAGATGTGTTCGAATTGTTAACTAGATCAGAATCAAATTTGAATACCTTATTGTCAAATAACAATAAGATAGTTGATCCACCAAATTTAAAGTAGCCGATCTCATCTCCTCTTTTGACTTCATCATTTTCATTCTTTGTAAGAACAATTGACCCGACCATCATCGCACCAACAGCGACCATTATAACTATACCAAATTGCTTGGTTTCTATCGGAATAATAGCCCGTACATTTTCTCCAAAGACGTCTAATTCAGATCTAATAGCCATAGGGTTAACCGTATAATATTCCCCATCAATATATTTTATATTTTTTATTACACCATCAACAGGTGAATGAAATCTGTGATAATCTTGAGGAGCTAATCTGAAGATACCTAATGAACAGCAGTCAGCTTTATATAAATCAGTATCTTGTAGATTATTGAAATTACCGTTAAAAAGTTTGGCTATCGTAAAGTTTCGACCTTTAACCCAAACTTCTGTCGCCTGTTTAACAGTAGCAAAAGCAGTACAACGGCAATCTGCTGGTGAAACAACAACTCTATTATCGTGAGGTGCTTCATTTTGTCTAGCATTTGGTTTCAACTTTCTATAGAAAAACTCATTGAAGGTTTCATATTTGCTTAAATCCGGCTCAAGACATTGCGATAAGTCCAACTTATGGAATTTAACAAAAGATTCGATATCATTTTTCAGTTGAGGCGAATCAAATTTAGTTCCTTGTTTTATGCTTAATTTTTTCAACACTTGTCTAATTCGTCTAGACTTAGCTTTATCAAAACCCCTGTATAATAATCGTATACCTAACCGGACATAAATTCCCATTTTCTCTTCCAAAATAATACCCGTAGTTCTATCTTGAACTAAGATATTAGCTGAATTACTGCCTAATGTATATTTTCCATACGTTAATTTAATTAACACTTTTGTAAACCATCTTTTAGTAGCAATTTGTGGAGTGACATAAGACGAAATTAATAACTTATTGACAATACTCCAGTCCTTTGAAGCACATATTGCTACATGTGTAATTATATCACAGTCTTGCTTCTTAGATAATCGTTTCTGACAGCATAAAGGACATTTTTCAATATCAAGAAGCTTATCATCAATTCCAGTAGAAAATTTGACGTGATCTTCAAGAGCATCAATAATTTCATTGATTGATAGTAAATCACCTCCCCAAGCCAGTCTCTTATACTTATCAAAAAATTTGCTGACAATCTGGTCACCCTTTTTGCAGCCTAATGTATCCAAGAATGAAATTAACTCGATAAAGTCATATTTATCTTCGGTTTCATTCAATTCATATTGTTCTAATAATATTCCCCATAGCTGCCTTCTTAAGCTTTCATATGGTTCAAATCTGACTCGTATTTTCAATGTCGGATTGTACTTTCCTACGTTCTTCGATTTATGCAAATCTAATGTTAAGTTCATAGTCTTAAATCTCGACGTATCCGCACGCAGAACTGTAATTTTTTTCCTATTCGTGAATTTTTTCTTTCTAACTGAATGAACCATATTGTCATCATCAAGTATCTGAATATTTGAATTTTGAGAGTCATTTTCTCCTGTAGAAAGAGCAACCTCCAGGGCATTCGGTAATAAAGAAAACGATGATGGAGACAGGTTCTTGTTTTCAAATGCTGTTGCAGGAGGTGCTGTAGCCATATTAGTAATATCTTTCATTCTTAAAGAGATATTGGCTACATTATCATTGTAGGAAAATTGATCCTTATCAAGAACAAAGAATTGAATATTAAAATTGCTCTCATGCGGCAAAACTTCAAATGCCAATCTTTCATTAAATATTGGGTTCAACGTGTGGCGTTTCCAGCTACTTCTGAAGGTCTTCTTCCCAAAAGTTACCACCACAAATGGATCCATGTCAAAAGTTGCTCGATTAAAGCTTTTGTTAGGAGGTAAGTCAGAGCATGATACGATTTCAAGAAATAAAACACCTAGGACTGATCTCTTACTTAAACTGAATTGTTCCTTTTCCCTCTTTTTCTTTAACCTTTTGAAACCAAAACTTCTTTTTGGTTTAGAAAATTCATACCCTAAATCCAGAATACCCTTAATAGCATTATCATTTGATAATGTATCACTATCGTAATTCATGGCACTATCACTTGAGAATACAGAGCCATCCGACATTGAACTGAGATCGTCTGCTCCGACAGTCAAAAACTTTTGGTTTCGTAAAGATGAAACAGGACTATGCTGCAGATCAGGCGATTCTCTGACATCTGAATTTGATACAGCATTAGAGCTAATAGATTCAATATCAGACAAATCTGCCAGTAAAGTAAATACTTCCCCGGTATCAGAATAAAAACCTTGCTCATCAGGCTTTGTAATACTTGAATCAGGATCCGTATATATCAACAGCCTCTTCCAATCGAAGAACAATTTTTCCTTAGTTTCTTCTATTGTTATTGGTGTCCCAGTATCAGTGTCTGAAAAACTTAAAGAGTCAACCTTTTTATGCAAATTACTTGTTGCTTTTCTGGAAGGTGGGACTACATTGACAGCAATGCCAGGAGAACTATTATCAGCATTCGATGCCTCAAATTCAGAGCTAGGCTCAGGATTTGGTGTTTGCAAAGGGGCTTGTGTTTGTTCTTTCGTCTTTCTCTGCTTCCTTTGTTTACGTTTTTTCACTTCCAATTCAAATGATAATAACAATGAGCCAGTAACAAAACTGTGATACTCCTTATTAGAGTAAAGGTTGTACCACCTAAGATCAGACTTTGACAGAAACTTCCCGTCTTTGAAAAAAATCTCGTTCAAGCTCAATCGCAACTCCCCAAGGTAGTTCTTGTATCTTTTATGTTTGTCCCATACAGTCAAGCTAATCACCTGTGAATAATCCTTCGTCTTTAGTGGGAATTGCAATGTTGCATCCCATGATGGCTGATTAGTGTTAACTTTTCTCTTAGTCTTCCTTTTCACATTGTTAAGTACAGCCACTAAAACTGGGTTTACAATCTTTCTACTGGATATTGTTGAAGGTGTAGCAGTTCCAGGCTCATTCACGTTATCTGTATCAGCCTTCTGTACCAAATCTGCCGCTCTATCAGCATTTATTTTGAAATATAAGTTATAAGTTGTACCGTCATGAATAACTTGTGTATCTGATGAGTTTGAATCTTTTCTCCTAGAACGAAGTCCCATTTTGATAATAAATCAATCGCTTAATTTATTATGAAGATATACTAAGTTTAAATTATACTTAGCATTGAACTGATATTCAATCAGCTGTCTTAATTTCAACACATTCAATTTATGATCTGTAATGGAATGATCGGAGAAAATGCTGTCAAGAGTTGTCGCATTGTCGCATTTATTCACTAACAAATATTAGTTATAAGCCTTGTACTGAAAATAGGTACTTAAAGCGCTATATATATATATGCTAAATTAGGTCTAACAAGGAGTAAGGTCAAGGAAATTTAATTCATCAACATATCTACTACGGTTTCAACACTTAGTCTCTTTATATCAGTATACGTTTGACCAGTACCTACAAACAAAATCGGGACCTTTGTAGCCATGACCATATTAATCATAGTTCCTACCAAATCACCAACGGTATCAACCTTCGATATAATGAAGAAATCCAAGTTACGTCTGTTACCGAATGCATTATTGAAATTTATTGCCTGTTCAACCGAGTCTGTACCGACTAGAGCTTCACCCACCATGATAATTTTATCTGGATGAGCTGCATCACCGAATTTTTTCAATGGAGTCATTAACTTAGCATTGGAATGTGTTCTACCAGCCGTATCGATTAATACTATATCGTAGTGTTCGTTAGTTGCATGCTGAATTGCAAGCTTAGCAGTTGCAACAACATGATCACCACCACCATAACCCTTTTCAAAAATATCGATTTTGGATTCGGAAGATGAGGAATTATTCAACTTTTGTAGGTTATTGACATGCACTTTTAATTGTTCCACTGCACCGGATCTAAATGTATCACAGGCACAGATTAAAACGTTCAAATTATTTTGCAAGAACCAATACGCTAGCTTAGCCAAATTAGTAGACTTTCCGACACCATTCACACCAACAACTGATATAACATATGGCTTTTTTGATTCAGAACGGTCCTTGATCTCATACAATAAATCTGTGGAGACATTAGGTGTCAAAATCTTGGTTAATTCCTCAACCATTGTCTGCTTATACATAGCTATTGTAACCCCCTGTTTGTTACCAAGCTTATTTTTGATTCTGTCAAGGATCGTTTTAGCAGTCGGAGGAGCTATATTCTTTGTTATTAGTTGATCATAGAATCTCTTTGAAACTTCATCTATATTAATCGAGGAACCGAAGTAAGAAGTAACCTTCCCAAAAAATCCGCTTGATTTAGTATTGGCGGATTCTTCTTCATCCTCGTCATCCTCGTCTCCCAAAATATCGTTCAACTCCTGTACTAAAACCAAATCATTATCTTTGCTAAATGCTGTAGGGTCAACTTTAAGCTGGTCATTATCAACTTTAGTATTGCCATTGCCGGCCTCATGCTTATTAGAGAAATCCAACGCCTCCGAATTTCCACTGTTTTCAACCATCTCATCTCCATCCCATTTTCTCATTTTTTTGGTACTGACTCCTGCTTTTTGTTTATTAGGGGTGCTTGTACCACTATTATTACTGGATACGGCAGATAATGGGGTCTCAATACCCTTTGCTACAGGCCTTTCAGTCTGCTTGTATTTCATCAATTGGTTAAACTGATAGTCTATTAATTTCTTGACTTTTGAATCCGTTTGTTCGTCATCTTCGTCGTCTTCTTCAGTTATCTTAGTATATGTTTTTAAGATCCCGATCAACGTCTGTTTGATCTTTTCACTATCCAAAGTTGTAACAATATCAAAATATAACGATGCATATCTTCCGTCTCTCTTATAACTGTAGAATCTTTTCTGATTAGAGCTTGTGGTAAAAAAATTAGTTTCTAATTCGTTATATGTCTCATTGACGATACTCGCAATATGTTCATTAAACCCACTAATTTTATTATTAAACAGGTAGTTAATCTTACCTGATGGCTCAAATACAACAAGTGATTGAGACATAACTAATGAATATCTTGAATATATTTAATAGATTCCGACTTAACTTTCAATCGAATTAATAGTAGTTTCAATGGTGAGAACAGACACACAATTTTCACTCCGAGATCTACGAAAAAAAGGAAATGGCGTCACAGACAGGATTCGAACCTGCGCAGGTAAAACCCAACGCCTAAACTGCTAATAGCAGGGCGTCGCCTTAACCACTCGGCCACTGTAACTAATATGGAAAAAATGCTTCAAATGATAACTATACGAGGTTGTTGGAGGAAAACATTCATCTCTACATGATGTAGCATGTTCCTAGATAAAATAAATGACTGATGTGTAAGAGCCTGTGTTTTCATATTAATAAATAAATGTTATGTTACTCTACAAGCAGGAATCATGTATAATATGGATATTAGGAATAGCCAAGATCGAAAGCTGATTCGAGAAATTTTCATAAACCATATTTAAAGCATTCTAAATAGTTTTCTAGATCAAGAATCACAGGTCCTTTTCTATTTTGTTTGAATGAGATTATGTTTATTCAACAGACACCAATGCAAGGTCCAAAGTAGAATGGCCAGAATTTTGACCGGTAGTAGTATTTTACACGACCACTATTATTTCACTGCGATCCAGTTGAAAACAACTGACGAGTACTGTATTGTAGACTTTATTCGAGGCTTTCTTCAGCTAGGTTTAGACTTCTGTCATCAATTCAAGAGTTATAGGCAAATTTTTTACGTGGTGCTGAGTTTGATATTACTTAGTAATTTTGTGAAGCTATACAAGATAGAAAGTACGGCGTTAATCTATTGAAAAATAATATTGGACATGGCATATTTTCAACAACAAGTGAACGACCCGCAAAATATGCAATTTTACCAATCCAATTACTCAAGCAACTACGGACAGCCTATCGGAGCTGATAATGTGATGGGCGGATCGGCACCATCAATGGGAGTAATGGATTCTGGGTTTGGAACAAATATCGATGTTAGTGGGGTTATGGGAGCTGGTGAATTAACACCAGGTTTAGTTGCAGCATTCGGGACGTCTGGATACCCTAACGAACCTCCATTATTGGAAGAAATAGGAATCAACTTCCAGCATATCAAAATGAAGACATTGGCTGTGTTGAACCCAATGAATAGAAATATTACATCAGACATAATGGCAGATTCTGACTTAGCGGGACCTATTCTTTTCGTATTATTATTTGGAACGTTGTTATTATTAGCAGGAAAAGTACAATTTGGCTATATATATGGGGTTGGATTATTTGGTATAATGAGTTTGCACTATTTATTCAAATTAATGAGTGATGATGTTACTATTGATTTGAGTAGATCTGCTTCCGTTATTGGGTATTGTTTATTACCATTAGTCCTCGTAAGTGTTATAGGTGTGTTCGTCTCGTTGGACAATTTATTGGGTTATATATTTAGTGCTTTTGCCGTATTCTACTGTACTTATTCGGCTTCTGGTTTCTTTGTTGCTGTTTTAAAATTGCACAATGTCAGGCCATTAATTGCTTATCCATTAGCTATGTTCTACACTGTCTTTGCATTAATGGCCATATTCGTTGAAAAGACTGATCTTTAATATTTTGGAACTTTTTCTTTCTAAGATCATTGTATATTATTTATTCATAACTCAAAGAGATTCTACTATATGGTTTTTTTGTGTAGCATATAAATTGTGATAGACCCATAAATTATAAAATTCTGTGTAGATCTCGAATCCTTGTCGGATCATTTTTTGATTATCGGTCTGAAAATTATTCATATGACATTTAATGTAATTGAATTTAAATACTTCATCAGTAATGACATACAGATTTGTGAAGCCATTGCATGGGCTTATATTTAAAAGGTTAAATAGTACAATTACCAAACCTTTCTATGTTACCTCTCCTATCTTCTATGTAAATGCTCGTCCACATTTGGGCCATTTATACTCCATGCTATTATGTGACACACGAAATCGATGGGAGAAGTTAGACCCAAATAAGCTGTCATATTTTCTTACAGGAACAGATGAACATGGACTAAAGATACAGGCTGCTGCGGACAAACTAGGCATACATCCCAAAGAATTGACTGACCAAGTATCTACCAATTTCAAGAATTTAGGCGAAAGCGTTAACATTAAATATGATAGATTTATAAGAACTACGGATGAGGATCATGTCAGAACAGTACAATATTTCTGGAAGGTGATGCAACAAAAGGGATTTCTATACGAAGGTTCGCATAGTGGTTGGTATTCTATCAGTGATGAAACCTTTTACCCCGAAACACAGATCGAGGAAATAGTGGATTCTAGTGGTAAAAAGAAAATGATTTCTAAAGAAACTAAGAATGAAGTAATATATCAAGAAGAAACTAATTACTTTTTTAAACTATCCCATTTCCAAGATAAATTAATAACGTTCCTCGAATCAAATCCTGATTTCATTAAACCAAAATCAAAGTATACTGAATTACTTAAAGAGTTGAAAGAGTATAAGTTAACCGACTTATCAGTCTCTAGACCCTCTTCCAGGCTTACATGGGGAATTGAGGTACCCTGCGACCCTAGTCAGAAAATATATGTTTGGTTCGATGCTTTACTCAATTACTTAACGGCTTGTGGGTTTCCAGAAAAGTTTCCAATTGTGAATGAGAAATACCAAACTGACAGCGGTAATATGTGGCCTGCTACTCACATCATCGGAAAAGATATTATAAGGTTTCATTGCATTTATTGGCCAATATTTTTGATGGCTGCTTGCATTGAATTACCACGCCAAGTCGTAGTACATTCCCATTGGCTCTGTGATGGTTTCAAAATGAGTAAAAGTTTGGGAAATGTTGTTGATCCACTCGAGACGCTCGAGTATTATGGGGAGGATGCATTGAGATTCTTTTTAACTGAGTACTCTAATATTGAATCGGATTGTAACTACAGTGAACAGTATTTCTACTTAACCAGGGAGAACCTCATCGGAAAATACGCCAATTTAATTACACGTTGTGGAGGTAATGCATTTAATATATTGGATAGTATCAATTCATTCAAGGAAGGAAGATTTGATAATATAGATGTCTTGATAAGTGATCATTGTCTTAATAATGATAGAATGAACGAATCTAAGCAAATTGTCACTTTGAAGAACGAGTTATCAGGCATCCTTAACAATCTTCACGAATCAATGGATATAAATATTTCTTCTTTTGACCATATGAAAGCTATCCAGAAATGGTGGATTCCTTTAGAGAAGGCTAATCAGCTTTTTCAATTAGGCCAGCCTTGGCTTTATACCAAGTCTCTCAAATCTTATACAGTAACCGATGCCGAGAAGGAAATATACAAAACTATTCAAAATTATTATGTCTTCATGGCTGCTGAAACCTCCAGAATTTGTTCAATCTTAATTAATCCAATAATACCCAATCTATCTTCAAAGATATTGGATAGATTGAATGTATCGCCTACGTCTAGAACTTCACACTTCACTTCAATAGGGTCCGATTTGACCTATGGTGAACATGCAAATTCAAAGAAACATAAAATTCCTATCCAGAGAATTCCAATGAGGTCACTTGAGTAATCTTCTTGTGATAGTACTTGTATATACAACACTATATAGTTAAACTTATATAGAACAACCCTGTATAATATGGATTTAAATTCTGTCCTGCAGATAATCATGATTTTTACGAATCCGTTCTTCTCAGTTCCACTTCTGACGAAGACGTAACTATGACCTATCTAGCCATAGTAAAGCATCACGTCAAGTACATTTCAGAAATGGCTGCAAATTATGCGGATAGATCTATTATACAGATTACATTTTTCCTTTCGAGTGATTGGCCTTATTTAAAGTTTTTTTTTTTAACAAAATACCTTTAGAGTATACAAGCAAAACTTTATGTGATAAAACCCTTGACCTGTACTACTAAATAACCCTATATGTTGATCATCTATGCTGGTATATGATTAATGTCTACTATTTGAAAGGATCGTACTTCAAGGAAAATTTTCTGGTTATGTAACCCGTGACGCGAACTAACAAATGAAACCACCGTATACAATTCTTCATATATTTGGTTTCAAACAATCAATTGAATATTATCATAGACAGTTGACAAGACGCTACAATATCAACCATTGATTAACTGTTAGCGCAAATATATTTGGTTACACGAATTTAGCTAAGATTTTATAAAATTATAGGTTAAAGTCAAAACTCTTCTGATTCTCAGTTTCCAAGATATTTGTTGTTAGCTTAAATTACAGCCCTTCTAAATTCACGGCTCAAATGGCTGGAAAAAGGAATAGATATAGCATGAATGGGCCTAGGGGCCTTGATGAATCGCATGATGAAAGTGTAGATGAATACGATGGGAAGAGTGATAGACTTGAATCCAAGAGACCGAGAAGAGTAATCTCATACAATGAAGATGATGATGAGGACGAAGATAAGGAAGAAGAAAATTACGATAATGCAGACGAAGATAAAGAGGACAATGGTGACGCTAGTGAAGATGGTGTGAACACTTCAGGAAGAACCAAATATAAATTCACAAATGACGAGGAACCTGATGGGCCCATAGATGACTCTGAGGATGAAGATGCATCATCAGTATCAGAAGAAGTTAAGGATGATAATGAAGAAGACTATGTTGAAGAAGAAGAAGATGACGATGATGACAATATAACTAGGAGACGAAGAAAACTGAGAAGAGCACAAGTCTCCGATGAATCTGATTTCCAGGATTCAGCTAGTGAGGCATCAGATGACTTTTTAGAGAAATTACAGGAAAAGAACTTCATAGCTTCAGAAGAGGATGAAGAAGACAACAATTATGGATATGCCAAGCGTTCGAAAAGAAGAAGACTTCGCTCGAGATCAAAATCCGTTGAACCTAGAAGGCGAGGTCGTTCTGCTAAAGTGGTACTGGATGAAGAAAATGAACCAAATGATTCTGCTGAGGAAGAAGATAGCATTCAAAAGGAGATTGATGACTTGTATGATTCTTCTCCTAATAATACTCCAGTGAAGCATAAATTAAGAGAAAGGGACAATAAAGTTGACTACACTATTCCACCTCCGATGACGAACGAAACTCACGCAGATCAATATAATGCGGGGCCAATAATTCCACCATTCTCTAGAGGAAGGGGTCGCAAGCCAACAAACATAAAAAATGAATATAGGAAAATTCTCTTTCCAACGGCTGGTCCTTTCGGTGGAAGCGATGTAATTTCATTATTTGGAACTAATATTCCCCCTGGAGGCATTCCAATTCCTGGTATGACAAATGAAAATAATTTAACAGCTATAGGCCAGAATGTAAGTGATTCAGATTCTTCTGAAGACGAAATAGTTCCTATAAATGGAGAAGCTACTGTATCGAAGAAAATTGGCAAACCGATAAATCACGCGAATAATGGAACTCAATTGATTACTGGTGGATCTTCTGACTCAAAGGATAAAAAGAAAAATAATTTGAGCGATACTGATCCTTTAGGTGTGGATATGAATATTGACTTTTCTGTAGTAGGTGGTTTAGATAATTACATCAACCAGTTAAAAGAAATGGTTGCATTACCATTGCTTTACCCTGAGTTGTATCAAAATTTTGGTATCACTCCACCACGAGGAGTGCTTTTTCATGGGCCTCCTGGAACCGGTAAAACCTTAATGGCTAGGGCATTGGCTGCCAGTTGTTCTACCTCTCAACAAAAGATTACTTTTTTTATGAGAAAAGGTGCAGATTGTTTGAGTAAATGGGTAGGAGAAGCGGAAAGACAATTAAGATTATTATTTGAAGAGGCTAAGAACCAACAACCAGCAATCATATTCTTTGATGAAATAGATGGTCTAGCACCGGTAAGATCTTCTAAACAGGAACAAATCCATGCAAGTATTGTTTCTACATTGTTAGCTTTAATGGATGGTATGGATAATAGAGGACAAGTGATTGTCATTGGTGCTACCAATAGGCCAGATTCGGTCGACCCAGCTTTGAGAAGACCAGGGAGGTTTGACAGAGAATTTTACTTTCCATTGCCTGATATTAACGCAAGAAAGGAAATTTTGCAAATTCATACAAGAAAATGGACCCCGCCTTTATCTAAAGAGTTCATGAATAAAGTTGCCGAATTAACGAAGGGATATGGAGGTGCAGATTTAAGAGCTCTTTGTACAGAAGCAGCTCTTAACAGTATTCAAAGAAAGTATCCGCAAATCTACAAAACAAATGATAAATTGCAAGTGGATCCATCCAAGGTTAAAGTTGTTGCAAAAGATTTTATGCGAGCCATAGAAAAGATCGTCCCTTCAAGTGCAAGATCGACTTCTTCAGGGTCTGCTCCATTACCTAATCACTTGAAGCCTCTTCTTGAAGCACCACTAGCTGAGATCACCGATAAACTAAATGATCTACTTCCAAATTCAATTTCGGTAGGAAATAAAAAGAAACTTACTACTTTAGATGAGGCGTTGTATCTCGATCCAACTGTTAAAGATAGCGATGGGGGTTTTTCAAAACAAGAATTGTTGAAAAGCTTAGAGAATTCTCGTATTTGCAAGCCGCATTTATTGATTTGCGGCAGTCAGGGAAATGGGCAACAATACATCAGTGCTGCTATACTAAACTATTTGGAAGGATTTCAGGTACAATCTCTTGATATGGGTAATATGTTTGGAGATCCAACCAGAACTCCAGAGCTGAGTATTGTTCAAGCTTTTATTGAAGCTAGAAGACATCAACCATCTATAGTATTTATCCCAAATATTGATATTTGGTTTAAAGTTGTTCCTTATACTGCACAAGCCACGTTAAATGGATTATTAAGATCCCTTAAGAGTAACGAAAAGGTTTTATTATTGGCAGTTTCTGAAACGAGTATGAATAATTTGGACCCAGAGATTAAATCAATATTTGGATTCAATAATTCAGCAAATAACGTAACATTAAATAATCCTTCACGAAAGGAAAGATTGAATTATTTCAAGACATTAAAAAATACCTTATTAATGAAACCATATGAGTTTGTCAATGATCTAGAGAACAGACCAAAGCGAAAGTTGAAAAAACTAAGGGTTGTTCCTTCAACTAAAAATGAAAGTGCGGACGTTCTTACCAAGAAGAAATTGAAGCAAATTGAATATGATGATACAAAGTTAAAAAATATATTAAAAATTAAGTTGGCTGGGTTGATGGACTTATTCAAGAATCGTTATAAACGATTTAGAAAACCAGTGGTAGATGAGGCATTCTTATACCACTTATTTGAACCTAGCATCTTGCAAAATCCTTTGCACAACTACGAAATTTTGTATATAAAATCTGATGATCCAGATAAGGAGAATATGGTAAAAGAAATTTCTACAGGGAAATATTACTATAATATGGATTTGGATATTATAGAAGAAAGACTTTGGAATGGTTACTATTCTGAACCTAAACAATTCTTAAAAGATATAAAAATGATTGTCAAAGATTCAATTACTTCAGGAGATAGAGAGAGAATATTAAAAGCAAACGAGATGTTAACTAATGCTCAATTCGGTATTGATGATTTTTGCAATCCAGATTTTATTAAAGCTTGTAAAGAGATGAGAAATAGAGAAGTAGAGAGACAAGCAAAAATACTTAAAGAACATCAGAAGCTAGAGGCAGAGTTTAAAAAGAAACAACTTGAAAATATACAAAATTTGACTACCGTGGGTGGTGGAAACAATGAAACAGGCACTTCAGAAACCGTGCACATGGATGTGGATGCAACTGAAAACAAGCCTGTACAGGATAACATTGACATAGACATGACGTCGGAAGAACATCTTGAAACTAAAAACAAAACTTATGATCAACATTTACCTTCTAATATTCAAGACCAAAAAGTAGTAGAGAATGGGAAAATCGCTGAATTTTCTAAGAAGCAGACTATGCAACATACAGATGCTGAATCTGAGTCTGAACCGGAGGAAGAGTTACTCATTGACTCGTCAAGGGAACTTATTATTCCTGAAGAAGCAGACATGTTTTTCAACAAAATATTGCCAGAACTTACAGAAAATTATAACATTGAAAGCTTGGAAGCAGCCATGGCCAGATTCATGGATATTATTTGGGCTGATAGAAAAACATGGGATAAAGGCAACACCGTAAGCAAATTAACTGAAAGTGCGCACATTCTTAGTCAATTAATGTCTAATGGACTTTAGATATAAATAGTGAACTTTATATATTTTAACTATTTAAATACAGATAACCAAAAGAAATAAACATATTAACATATAGTACAGGTAAGCAATTCATGGAATTTGTCAATTAAGTTAACTTAATCTTCGGCACTTCCATCTCTAGGTCTATAACTAATATTTTGATCGGTCAAATCACCAATAATATGAGGTGGTAATTTACCATTTATTTTGACAGCATATAATCCCGCTACGAATGAATCAATCCTAAGCCATCTTGCTACCCATGACTTTTTGTTATCATCCCCTAATGCTACCAAACCTTCAAAGGATGGTGATGTGCAATCTTGAACCTGATTATCTTCATTATCCTGAAAATGTAACACACTCTCACAGTTAGGACACCCGAAATCGACAAACTTTCTGAACGGTTGGATTATCCCACATAACATACATGCTCTTTCACTTCTTGCTGACATCCTACTATATGATTTTGTTTGATCAAATTTATACTTCTCTACTTTAACTTCATGTTGAAAATTGATTATGAACCATTTGATCACATGATGGATTTTTTTCAACTAACTTAACTCTTTGGAACGGATAGAAATTATAGTGCCTAATCATTGACAACAGTAGAACTGGCGGATGTTAATAAAAGGAGGAATACCCTTAGGGATAAGGGCTTCGAAGAATATATATCAAAGAAATCAAATTAGGCACTTTTCTGTTGATCCTCATGTTATTATTTCTACATTGACAGATTCATTACAGAGTGTACATGCTTATTCAGGTATCCCCTGGTGGGCCTTGATACCTATTACTACATTTGCTCTAAGGTCGGTTTGGACCTTGCCATTAGCAATTATACAAAGGAAACGTATTCAGAAGCAGACTGAGTTGAGGCCAATAGTAAGTGCCATGAATCCAGTGTTGAAATTGAATCTTGCAAAGAAAGTGCAGTCGGCTAAAAGAAAAGCTGAAAAATCATTAGGGAATATTCAAGGAATAAAGACAGGGGAACAAAGCATAGAGAATGTAGTGAATTTACAATCACCTGTGGCAACAATGAAATATGAAGAAATCCTTTTGCTTGCAACGAAGGAGACAAGAAAGAGACAAAAAGCATTATTCAAGAAGCACAATGTCCAGTTATATAAAAACATAGTATTACCAGCATTCCAAATTCCGTTGTGGGTCTGTATGTCATGGACAATGAGAGATTTAAGTGGTTGGTCATCATGGGATAGCTTGGCAAACAAGCCCTTGGATCCTAGCTTATATACAGAGGGGTTATTCTGGTTCACAGACTTGACAAGCCTTGATCCAATGCATATATTCCCTTTAGTTTTAGGTGTGGTATCGTTATGTAATGTTGAATGGACTTTTAAAACTTTGGAGTTGCTGAGAGTCACCCGAAAACGTCTAGGAAGGCCTACGTTAACAGACTCGATGTCCAACGTAGCAAGGATGTCTGTTGTATTCATGATGGCTATTTCCTTGAACGCTCCTGTTGCGTTGACCATGTATTGGCTAAGTTCACAAGTTTACTCTTTAATTCAAAATATAATCATGGATTTGATGATTCCTATTAATTTCACACCTAATAAGAGAATCAACTTTAAAGCACTGTCACAAAATAATCATCCTAAATCAGTTCTCAATAGCCAGTAAAACAAAAATATGTATATAGACCATACCTATAGAAATTAATTTAGCATAAATGCGCAAAGTCAATTTACTCTCATTATCAAATATTCTTCATCCTTATCATGTCAGGGAATATAGAGCACGTTTTGAAAGCCAATGAACTACTTTATAATGTCATAACAGAATCTTTGTCTGATCAGTCCATTAAAAAATATAATAACGATAAGCTCACTCTTGCCGAACTCGACAAATGGAGAGCTGATGAACTTCCTACTATACTAAATAAGCGGTTCGTAGAGAAGGGCAATTGCTGGTTGACCAAAGATGAGTTGGTATTGCTAATGGATTGGAAGCTTGCTAAAGGTATCTTTAGACCTATTTTACCTAAATTAATCAAGTCAAATACGCCGGATCAAGTAGAAGAAATCACTAAGACAGGATTTACTATGTTTCTTGATTATATTAAAGATACTAAGAATGCCGAATATTTTTGGAAGAGCGATTCTGGAGAGAAAAGGAAACAATATAAAACAAATATAAGGTCAACATTCAAGAAAATATGTGAGTTAAAAGGTGTTGGACCGGCAACAGCAAGTTTAATCTTATCTTTATTATGTAAAATTGATAAACACTTAGTTCCTCCATTCTTTAGCGACGAGAGTTTTATGTACTATGTAATTGATCCAGTTAGACCAGAAACAAAAATTAAATACAGTGTGAAAGAATATGTGGATGAATTGTTAGAATTATATTTTGATATTTTATTCACCTACAATGGTAAAGATTTTCTAAATATGGATATTCTTGAGAAGGGTGGATGGAGCTTGAAAATGTATGATATACACAGATTTGATACTTTAGCAGATCTAAAAATTCCGTTTAAAGTAAACGATACGGACTTGATTAAATTTAGTTATGACAAGATCGATGTTAAAAGGGTAGGTGAAGATACCGGGGAAGATACAGGGCAGCCACGTCCTAAAAAATACAAGAAGTAAATAATGAAATTATCTGTATATATATCTATATAAATGAATAGACCTGCTTTCAAGTTATATGTCCATATGATCTCTTTCGAGATTTACTAACATGAATTTTTCATCGTTATATTTCAAACTTAAATTGTTAATTCTATCATCTACATGATTGAATATCTGTTCCAAGTTTGAACTTTTATTCAACCCTAAGTGATCTAAAATTTTATTATTTATTTCAGTTGATAAATGAGATAAGCCTTTCAAATAATTGCAAAGCAAATTATCAACTTTTGGTAGATTCCTTAAAGATTCCTGACTGTTAACAATAAATGCAGAAGATATTTCTTGAATTGTTCTTAATTTATCTCCATCATTTTGATACTCCTCTTGCAAAGACTTGCCATATTCATATGCTTTACTGAATAATTCCAGTTCACTTTCACTGTTATTAAATTCAAATTCAAATTCATAGTTATTTAAATTTAATTTTATCTCAAGATATCTCTTTAATAGATAAACAAATTGAAATTTTTTGACCTCAAATAATATATCCTTCCCTTTATCATGAGAAAATAAATCTGCGTAGTTCATAGCTATAAATTTAAGTGCCAAGTCAAATTGATTCTTCAAAATGTAGTTTTTGATGATTTGTCTGTTTAAAGCGTGTGATTTTTTTAAAACTACCGAATCAGCTTCTTCATCTAAATTTTCCTTCGAACTGATTTCAGTAGATAGATTATTTAGATCTGAGCTGAAAGAATTAAATGTTTCCAAATATCCTTCATGGTTGAGATATCCTTTGATTAATTTATTAACAAATTTAGAGTCATCATCAATGTTCAATAATGATTTTTCTATATGGTCAATTTCAATATTAGATGATTTAATATTTTGAATCTTATCAAGTAATGATAAGTACATGAACTTTTGATTCTCGTTACGAAATTCTGTAACATAACTTTCAATATTGAACTTAAACTCTTTGAACCCTAGGTTAGTCCTGATCTTCAAACTAGTAGGATCAAACTTGGGGTTTTTTTCCTTTAAATCTTGGATCTTAAAACCAATAATGGGGCATATCGCACTATGATCATCTTGATTATAATCGCCAAACAAATTAGCATAATCATTTAATACTTGTTTTGATGCTAAATCTTCATTGGAAATTGTCTTGACAAGGACTCCATTTAATGTGAAGAATACAGACTTATTAATAAAGTTAATTCCACATCCTATAACATCAGTCTTGTAAGATTTTTTTGCAAGTGTTTCGTTATACATATAAGTGTTGAACGGAATACCCATATCAATTTTACCATTATCTTCATCTATATTCTGTCTATTCAATGACGACAATCTTCTATTCATACTTAGAGCTGCATGTCTATTTGTAGCCTCTGATATCTTAATTGAATTATAGAATGACAGATCTTCAAAGTTAACTGCAAAACTTCCTCTGAATTCACCAGGTTGACAACAGATCATTCCCTGGACGTCCTCATTTAGCAGGGAATTAAGAAGAGAATTCTCATCATTAATTAAAATATCATCTTTCACATTATCTAAATTAAGGAAATCTTGAGATGAAGACCCATTAGATTCTGAAGTAGATTCATAGTTAACATATTGCCGAGTGAAACCCATGCAGACATTCATAACTATGTTGGATGAAATAGACGAATCATTAGTTTGAAGAATAGGCAAAAAGTTCGTGGATTCCGTACATTCTTGACTTACTTCCATTTCATAATAAAATACACCAATTGCAGGAGAAACGGGCTTGTCACAGATAAAATTGTAGTATTTCTTTTTAGGAATTACCTCATTTACACTCTCAATTGATAACAGATCGTCCGCAGAAAGAGTCGATAATGAAATAGTCGAATATCCGTCATCACAACTTATCTTCAAGTTTAAATCATCTTGTAAATAGCGCAAATAATTATTGGGAACTAAAGGAGACCAAGTTAACGGCAAGGGACACTTAAAAAATTGTCCGTCGCTAAATTTAAGGAAACTCGGAGGGACTCTGTATTGATGGTAAGTGTCGAATTTTGATGTCAATAATAAGTGCCTTAATGTGTTATTGGGAAATTTGGTATAGTCCTTATTCAATCGTTTGTTCGATGAAAACAAAAAATTTGTTTCCCCCACTGTTGATGAATCAAAGACAGATTTCCCTGATTTTGAAGTAGACTCGTACCCTGGATCGTCAATTCTATTGTCTACCGTATCATCATGCAACAATCTATGTTTAAACATTTCAAATAGTTCAAAGAGATATGCATCATCAATCGGGTTCTCCATGGGGTTTGATCCTAACACTCCAATAATAGACAATTTATATACCAATTTTTCCTTAATTAACTGATTTACAACCGGATCTGATGAATATTGGTATTTAGGTATCTTTCTATCATTGTACTTATTAGTGTAATTGAAAGATTTTGTAGACATTACATTTGAAAGACTCAATTGAGGATCTTTGGAAGCAATTATTTTCTGTAGTTTAGAACCCAAACAAGTGTTAAGTAGGTAGGGTGGTATTATATATGCTAAATCTGATGAATCCATCTTATATTACTACTTGGTGGGGGTCTTTCAATATCTGTGTAAGGAGAAATGATCGAATATGTAATTCTCAATTCGAGATTTAGTCACCAAAATTTTCGGCTACAATTTTCAAGGGAAGCAAACAGACTAGCAGTAAGTGACGTAGTATGACGGATCATATAATGAAGAAGGCACAAGAGTGCTTACCGAATATCCCCTTAACCGTTATATCCCAAGGTGCAGAAGCATTGGTTTTCTGTACCGATGTCCATCCATATACCAATGAGCCATTCCTACAAAACCGTGGAAAATACATTATTAAATATAGACCATCCAAGCCATATAGACATCCTAAGGTAGACAGCAGTATAACCAAGTCCCGTACTATAGGAGAAGTAAAGTTTATGTATAAGTTAAACAAGTTGGGTATTAACTCTCCAAGACTCATTCTGGCAGACTACAATAATGGCATAATTTGGATGGAATACATAGGAGACAGTTTGCCTAATGGAGATGTACGTTCTTTCAAGAATTGGTTATGGTATCTCGAGAAGAATAAGCAGGATTGTATAAGCGAGTTTGTGGAAAAGATGTGTTTCAAGGTCGGCCAGCTAATTGGAAAGCTACACTTGCACGAAATGATCCATGGGGATTTGACGTCCTCGAACATTTTATTGAATGAAGATGAGCCAGTATTAATTGATTTTGGATTGTCGTCATATTCAGGATTAGCCGAGGATAAAGCTGTTGATCTATACGTTTTAGAAAGGGCTATAACAAGCACCCATTCTGTATATGCTAAGGAGTATAACCAGTGGTTGTTACAAGGTTACGAAGATATACATAAGGAATTCACCAAGCCAGGCCAAAAGAAGCTAGTAGAAGTATTGAAGAAATTAGACGATGTAAGGTTAAGAGGAAGAAAGAGAAGCATGTTAGGTTAGAGCTTCTATTTTATAGACATTTTATAAAATTTTATGAGACTGCCTTTAAGGACAATATCATAACTTAATTTGCTTATTATTTGATATTGGCGTTAATGGAGCACTACTCGGGCTGTTTAGTTAACATAGATGAGCACATTAGCTCTGGGAGACTGGTATTCAAGTATCACGATGTACTTAGAAGCAATAGTAAATTTATATATCCTGCATGTATGTGTATATTAATCAGTTTCTGAAAATTGTACAACTCTGTTCAATGATCCTTACAATAACCCCAATGTTAAGAACAATCAGTAGAGCATCTTATGGAAAGTGCCTAAAGCAAATGCCTGTGGCGCATCGCACCTTTCAATCGTACAGATTTTATACCAAAGATGCCAATAACGACCAGATATTTATACATCCCATGGCCAACAGCAAATTCAAGGTCTCATTGTCACCAAAAGAATATGCATTACCCATAGGCTACAGTGGAAACGAAAAAGTTGAAACCTCTAATTTCCAAGAAAATGAGGAGTTTTTATCTGTCCTCCACTCCAAAATTGCCCGGGACGTCCACAACGATTTTGCCTTCATTGTTGAAGCTGGAACTTTTGCCAATTCCTATATGCCCATATATGATTTCAGGGAGATCCCGAGCTATGCCCGTGTCCCCCAAGTTGATAATATATTCGGGTACGTCCATGTGAATGAACAGGGCAAAATCATTCCTGGTTCCTACGAACCAAACAGCATGTATCGGTTGTGCAACGGTGCAGGCTTGCCTCGTTTAAGCGACCATCTCTATGAACTGGTGAGACAAAAATGCGAGTCTACCAATTGAGCCTTTTACTGAATTGAATTGTATATAATGCAACCACTCAAATATCCAACTGGACACGAATTGCGCTTCCTATGTATAGAAATGCAAATATGAATTTAGCAAATTTGTATCTGAAGGTATGTTTAACGAATATCCTTTCACCACCCCCACGTCTACTTAATTCTCCTCCTTCCTAACCTTAAGTAATGAACATTATAATGACTTGCATCTGTGTTTTTTTCCAAACAATTGGCTGCAAAACATGATTATACCCACTAGTGTCCCCGTTCACACCCGCAGGACCTTTGCCTAGTGGTCGAGTGCCACGTTAACAATCTAGAACAATCTCCCCATGTGCGCATTTTCATGTCGTTATCGTACACAAGGCTGAATGCCTCAGAAATTCTCTGCGACGATTTTCCTCTAGTGACGCACCGATCGCTCGTTTTCTTCGCAGAAGCCTGTCCCTGGCGCTACGAGATCTAACCCTGGCTGGCAAATCAAAGCATCCCGCCAATGACTTCGTGATTGAATTCCTTCGTCCGATCATGCATCAACAATAGTCTCATTCCTCGAACTAAATACCGGCACCATTCCAGCAACTCTTCCTAGTAGTCCCGTCAACATCCCTCCAGTCTCCTTTCGGCCATTGTTGAAGTCATTGCTGACCGCTTTTTGTACTTTTTGTAACTATACTTTGTATCGTTGGTAACTTCTCTCGTATTCTAATTTTGGCGATTTATCCCCTTCGTCTACCTGTCAGTATGCATTTTCACTCATCTGCTACGCTCAATTGAATTTACGTTATCTTGCTAATCGCACAATGGACATTTTCGGATCTCTCTCTGTTAAAATTTTTGTATGCAAATTAAATCCAATCCTCCAGTGGAAAGCTCTCTACGCTACAAACACCTACTAACTTCGGTGTAGTTGACGATACTAGTCTTGGTCAAATGCAGATGTGAACAAGATCCAGCATTGGAATCGTCGTGTTAAATATTTATGACTTCCAGGCCAGCCTAATACATATACGAGATATTATGTAAAGGTAAATAATTTTTACAACATCATCATTATCTCTACGTCTATAAATAGCGAGGTTATCTCCCAATCCTCGGTTTCGCATTTTTCTTTTATATCTCAATAATTCCTTGTTATAGGTTACAATTGTCAATAAAGACAACAAAACATGTTATACTTGATTCTCAGTGGAGCCATTCGTGGACTTCAATTCATCTGGACCATTATTAATTTGGGGCTCGCTGCAGGCCTTCTTGCAGAATTGGACTATGGTTACAGTAGGGTCGTTTACTCGCTAGTAATCTCTGTCTTTACAATTATTTATTTTGCGGTAGTATTGTTGCCTATATGCTTACGGTTTTTGTCGCCACTAGTGGTCTTGGTGTGTGAATGCGTATTCATGATCTTCTGGTTGGCGTCTTTTGCGGCAATGGCCAATGCATTTGGTGACGTGGATTGCTCATATTACAACGCTTACTACAATACGTCTAGATGGTGCCTGTTGGGTAAGGCAATGATCGCATTTGGGTTGTTCAATTGGGTGACGTTTTGCGTGTCGTTGATCTTGCTCACAATTTTCACAGTTATTCCATGCGTCTATCGCGGCGGCATGAGTAGCATGCTAGCCAGTAACAACTTCAAGATGGGAAGTATTTTCCCAGAAAGAGTGCCTTCTAAGACGCAAGATATGGAGAATGCTGTAGCTCCGCCAGGTCCTCCAGGAGCTGCTGAGAACGAGGTGCCTGAAGCATCGGATGAGCCCAAGGTGACCGACAAGGTAGAGTCGCCGGGCACCCCAACTGCCGAATCCAGAACATGAGATGCGTCACGCGCACATGCATTGCTATTAATTTAATTGTCTGTATCATTCTTATTGCTGCAAGGCGCACTCATAGAGCTTCTATTTCTATTTATATTGCTACTGTATAAGTACTTGCGAAGTAAGCCTAATATAATAGAGGCTTGTAGTTATCAGGAGAACAGGTAAGCCGCCGAGATTTTACGAAGTAAATGTAGGAGATATGAATATACTTTTTAGACTAATGCAAATTTTTAATTGATTGCTATCAATAGTTTGCAAAATGATCACTTACCTCCGTACTGTAAGGGGAATGAGTCACATTTTCCATCACTAATTATAATTGGGGTCTGGGCAGTTTTCCCGTCCCCATGCCTATGTTCAGTGTCAAAGCACCATTCAAAGTTCCCCCCGTAACCAATTTTACGAGTATCTTTTTTGTACTGAAATTGGTTCCTTGATGGGTCGATTTGTTTGTTGCAAGTGAATTGACCCTGCGCATTCATTCCGCAATATCCCTTTGATGATCTGATCTTGTAACCACCAAACTCTTGCTGTGAAATTGCATAAGTTGCACAGGTTCCAGCCTCGTACCATAAACCATTGCTGATAAGGCATCCGTTTTTGCCAGGAGACTCAATGTAACCCTTGCGAGGAGACTTTGGGGGTTGTGGTCCAGGATTGAAGCCATTCTTGGGAATAAACTGAATATTTTCCTCTGGACAATTCGAGTTCATAATCGTATCGATAGGAATGAAATTCTCTTCTTTCAATGGTCCTTGTAGATAGTGGTAATACCAAACTTCTTGTAACGCATTGAATCTATTGCACTTAAAATAAACGTTCTTACCGAAGTGTTTAGTTAATGCATCATTAATTTGTTTCTTGGAGTATTTCTGAGTCAATGATGGGACAATCCCTTCCGCTGCTAAAAACTCGAATGTAGGTAACCTCTCGTAAAGATTCATGGTGATATTGTAGAAGTCGTACACGTTTTTGTTTTGTACGTAGGCTTGGCTGTCATAACAAGACGGCCTAATTGTTTTCACACAAGTAGCATGTTTATTAAATTCATGAATCCACAAGGATTCATCATTACCGTTGAAATTCTTCCAAAATTCAGACATCTTTCCATATAAAACCTTGTCATTGAACTGATACAAAACGATATCAGTGGCACTACGAATGTTCAAGCTGTCATCGCAAAATTGTTCGTACGTTCCATCGCAGTTATCAGGCCATAATCCGTGCAAAGTGAACGATTCGTTGCCTCCAATTGGAGGATAATAATCCCAGAATTGAGTCAGCAATAAAATTCCTCCTGGGGATTCGAAACAACACGAATTTTCTATTGGCGTCGAGTTGGTACAAGTTAAGGGAATATCTACTGGGCAGTTTGGTGCTCCAAAGACGACACTATCAGCGTCAAAAGCAATATACGAACTCAAGACCCCTCGAAGGAAAAAGAAAATTATAACAGTAGGTATTAGCACTAACATTGATGATGATTGCTAACTACTTTTGGTGTATAAAACTTTAGTATTAAAAGCTTAGGATTCTTATCTATGTTCATATATATTTAGAATCCATGTGGGTAGAGATAACAGCTAATCAGTATTTGGTTATCGAACGACTTCAATGACGAAATGGGCCTTATTGTTAACCATTGGGACATTTTCCATAAAAACCTATTACATTTGCAATACATAGCTGTTACAAGTGATCTTATTACCATCCGTTGAGGATACCTTTATTAGTATATAAATTTATATAAATCTACCTTTATCATTTTCTAACAATACAAAAAAAAAAGTCATGAACATAAAAAACCCAATCATTTAGAGAATAAAAACCATACCAAATCTTGCATCCAAAGAAGCAATACTCAGCATACCTTATCATAAACCATATCATTAAATGCAGTTGATGCAATTAAAATTAAAATACATGTGAAACCTAGAATAAAAATAGAATTTTAAACGGAATTGTAGGTCCAAGCAGTGACGAGGAGACTATCAAAATCGGATAAATCTGGACAAAATGATTATTACAGGCAGATTTTGTAGCAAGATTGAAACCAATCTAGTACTTGTAAATATCAGCCTTGAATGGACCTTCCTTTGGAATACCCAAGTATTCAGCTTGAACGTCAGATAAGACGGTCAACTTAGCACCTAAGTGGTTCAAGTGACACTTAGCGACAGTTTCATCCAAAACCTTTGGTAATAAGTGGACGCCAAGGTCGAACTTGTCAGACTTACCGAATTCTGGGAACTTAGTTCTAAATTCCTTGTCTTCAGCCTTGAATAAAGCAATTTGGGCCAAGACTTGGTTGGAGAAAGAACAAGACATAACGAAAGAAGAGTGTCCAGTGGCACATCCCAAGTTAACTAATCTACCTTCAGCCAATAAGATGATGTGACGACCGTTCTTCATCAAGAATCTATCAACTTGTGGCTTAATTTCAACAACAGATTGAGCGTTGGCCTTTAACCAAGCAACATCGATTTCGATATCAAAGTGGCCAATGTTACAGACGATAGCATCTTCTGGCATTTGTTCGAAATGAACACCAGTGATGATATCACGACAACCAGTGGTGGTGACAAAGATTTGACCAATAGAAGCAACTTCTTCTAATGGGGCAACTTGGTAACCAGAAACAGCAGCTTGCAAGGCGTTAATTGGATCAATTTCGGTGACAATAACTCTGGCACCCATACCTCTTAAAGCCATGGCACAACCTTTACCAACATCACCGAAACCAGCAACGACAGCAACCTTACCGGCAATCATGACATCGGTGGCTCTCTTAATACCATCGATTAAAGATTCACGACAACCGTATAAGTTATCGAACTTAGACTTGGTGACAGAGTCGTTGACGTTGATAGCTGGGACCTTTAAGGTACCTTCCTTCAACATCTTGTATAAGTGGTGGACACCGGTGGTGGTTTCTTCAGATAAACCGAAACAGTCATCTAACATTTCTGGGTATTTCTTGTGGACTAAAGTGGTTAAATCTCCACCGTCATCCAAGATCAAGTTCAATTTTTTACCATCCTTGAAAGCAAATAATTGTTGTTCAATACACCATTCGTATTCGTCGTCGGTTTCACCCTTCCATGCGAAAACTGGAACACCAGCAGCAGCAATAGCAGCAGCAGCGTGGTCTTGGGTAGAGAAAATGTTACATGAGGACCAGGTAACTTCAGCACCTAAAGCAACTAAGGTTTCAATCAAAACAGCGGTTTGAATGGTCATGTGTAAACAACCAGCAATTCTAGCGCCCTTTAATGGTTGAGATGGACCGTATTTCTTTCTGATGTCCATTAAACCTGGCATTTCATTTTCAGATAATTCGATATCTTTTCTACCGAAGGCAGCTAAGGAGATATCGGCAACTTTGTAGTTAGAAGCTGGAGCAGACATTATTAACAAGCAATTGAGGTTGTTTGTATTAATTCAAATTAATTTTTAAAAATCAAAGTTATGGGAAAAAAATGAACACGAAACGTGAACGTATTTATACGTTTCTTATACGACGAGATGGAAAAATTTTTTGGTGAGGCCCAAAAAAAGCACATGCAAATTTTCACTAGATGGTACAGTATCAGATCGAAAGCACAACAGTAGTTATAAAATGTAGTTCGTCAAAACAGAAATTGGACGTATTTGTAAATATAAGATATGATGCATTGATAAGTACACAGTAGAAATGAAATATATAAGTACAGACTTAAAGATCAAATTTTAACCAATCCAAGTCTTTAGCCACGTTGTTCTGATGAACCGGCTGCGAAAGACTAGAAGATTGACGATCAGGATGAGGTTGCTTTTTCAACCCATCAGTCAATGACGATTTGATGAACGCGGTTGGTTTGATTTCGTAGCGACTACCCATCTTTTCGTTATTTATGTCAAAATCATAAACTTCATTATCGTTCTCGTTGTTATGCAACTCAGTATAGTTTTTGAAAAAGTCGTCTGTGTCCATATCATCATTTTCAGGAATCGTGGTAGATGGTAAGGACTCAGGCACAAACTCAGTAGGAGTTTTCACGGAACCGATGTTAGCAAATTCGGAGGGGATAGTGAATGATTGACGATTCGAGCGCAAATGGGTACTGGAGAACGAAGATTGTGAGGCAATGGACCCAGGAGTTTCAGCAAGCCCGGAGTTACTGTTTCTGTGAGGAAAGGACGAGCTGTCGAAATAACCCCCGTTGTTGTACTGGGTGAAACGCAGGTTTAAAATGTTAATATTAGAAGGCGTCAAGGAATTCGTACCTGTGAAACTAGAAGAATTAAAATTTTGTGTAGGACTATCATTTTGGTTCTGGATTTGATTTTGATTACCGTTGATATTGATATTGCTCAAAGAATTACTTAATCCGATAGATGAATTTTTTCTTTGAAGTGATGTCAAACTCGTAAAAGATGTCCTTTTATTAAATGAAGATGATTGAAACGAAGATGATACAGAAGGATTCCGTTTAATCGTTTGATTTGGTTGAGGCACTTGCAGAGGTACCTTTTTGGATAAAGACTCATTATTTACTGAAAACTGTTCATTACCACTTTCAGCCTTTTTCCTCTTAAAAGCCTGTGCTTGGTTATTATTATTAGTGCTGCTGTTGTTGTTAAACAGCCCACTCATTGAATTACTTATAATAGGTGATGCTGGACTATTCAAATTATCATTGTTCAAGAATGTGCTGTTGGGCGTTGGAATTGATTTAGCACCCGAAGTTGTTTGGTTCGATATAGTAGTAGGCGTGTTTGGAGTATTTGGGGCCAATGGTGGCTTCGGTAATATTAATACATTCTTATAACGTGAGCCACTACTACCAATCGGAATACCTCCCGAAGTCGATAACATCCCATTATTTGCTGATGATGGAGTGGAATTTGCAGATGTAGAATAATGGTTTTGTTGTGAATTAATCGGTATATTAAACCCATTCTTGATATTTCTATTACCCGAAAATTGATCTTGAGGTATGTTTTGTCTCGACAAACTATTTGAATAGGCTGAATTTGGATTCGTACCTTTATTTGTAGCAGGGGATCTTCTCGAACTTCTCTTCTTGATAACATCTGTCTTTAGGCTTAATGGTCTTGTTGTACCATGTAACTTTAGAAACAACCCACACGCATTACACAAGGTGTTACCTTGTGGATCTTTCCTCCATAATGGCGTTTTCAATGCATGACAATTAGAACATTCTGTGACTTTTGATTCATCTTTATTAGCATTTGTGTTGGCTGGTCTAAGGTTTTCTCCTTGCTTTTGTTGTGATAGTGAGGAGGTAAGGTTCGATTTAGGCATTTGTTTTACCATCGGCACTTTATTCATAGGGTTATGGCTATTGTCTGAATTGGATTCCAATGGCAAGGTAGAAGACGATATTTGGACATTAGAAACTGTCGTAGTTGGTTCCTTCTTAATAATAGCAGGACCCTTATTATTCGACCAGGATGTAGCTTTCACGTCGGTACTCCCATTATACGGCGAATCATTAATACTAGATGGCGTGATATCAATCTGCATATTAGTATTTCCTCTTCTTCCTTCATATCCAGTGATGCTGCCATTTCGGGTTTCATTCTTTCGAACCTGCTTTTGTCCATATTGCGGACTGTTTTTCAAGTCATCTATAGATAATGGTGATAATAAATCTAGAAATTTGTTCTCGTTATTATTATAGTCGTTATGGCCAGACATTATTTGATTTTTCTGTAACTTATAACTATCCTTGCGTAGCTGTCTGTTCTCAACCCTAGTTTGCAAAGGAAGTAATTTTTTAGCCGAATTAAATAGTTCAAATATTGATGGTGCAGTATCTAACTCACGCTCTTTCTTTGACATGATTTTCTTAATTTCAGCCCTTGATTGCTTATATATGATTGTATGCTTCTTCCTAGTGACTAATTTAACTAAATTACGAATTAATTTTTAACTCAAAAAGAATCACAATAATCAGAATCACAGTTATTAGAAATAGGACTTGTAGATATTCTAATAACACTTTTACAGCTGTCGAAACTTTCTGCTGGCTCGATACTTGCAAAAATTTTTACCGTTTTTTGGATAAATTAAATTATTTGTGTTGATAATTTTTGATGTTCGTAGTTACACAAAATGTTCTTCCTCGAGAAATACTTTTTACTAGAAAATCATCTGATTCGGATAATGCCGACTAGAAGAGAGCAAATTGAAGTATACAACAGGAACTTTGTTGCTAAAATAAAATGCATGTCATTACAACTATAATACAGGTTGATGTATATTCTATATATACAGGAGGCAGATAGTGATTTCAGTTATCTGAATCGTTCTTAGAGTGATTATGATTATGAAGGTTGTGGTTGTGATATGGCTTGTTAAAGCGACGGTTGTACTTCCCTTCATTACCGTTACTTATAATAGAAGGATTATTGTTATCTGAATGGAGTCTGTATTCAAAAGAAACTCCAAACACTCTTTCATTCGAGCCCGAGTCCAAGGTGCTGATACAGTCAGAACCTTGCGAAATTAGATCGCATTCTCTGATAATTCGCAAAATCGAATCACATATGATCCTTCTGGCTTGGAATGATGTCAATTTCTTAGTCTGGTTTTTCTTTGCCTCATCCTTTTCTTCAGGGTTGACTCTCTTTTTATTGAAGTTCAAATTACAATTCCAAATACTGATGATATCTTCATCTTTTCTAACACTTAAAACCAACCCACAGATATCATTCAAAAGCAAATCTTGAATCTCCTCCGAGTAGTTGCCTTCTGGAATAATCGACCCAGTAATAGTCTTTATCAATACTCTTTCCCAAATCAAGCTTGTTCTCTGTCTAACTTTCAAAACCGTGTCATTTTCATTTATGTTAGATGAATTACTATTAGTGTTGGACCGACGATTGAATCTAAACACCCATCTACCACCTTTGGAATTTATAGGGTCTTCCCACACTGGATTGATCCCACTTTTGAAAATCAACAATTCTGTACCAACGGCTAATTCATACGTCTTTTTGAGCGAAGACATACTCATCCACAACTGCTCTAAAGATCCAATATGCTTGGTAAACGATTTTTGTCCTTTAATGGTTGTAAATTCGATCTCGTTCGTAGTTTGCAAATACGAATCAACAGCAGCTGCTGCCTGTTGTCCGCTTTCTTCAGTATTAGCATCCTCGGTCGAAGGCTCGGGGCTGATGCTGTTTAGCTCCTTTTGCTTCGGTCTGGATCTCGAATGATGCCATATTGTCCAACAGTACGGCAAAATATGATGATTCTCTGGAATATCATCAAGGGTTTCTTGCGACAATTTCAAGGGGTCTCTTTTCGGCAAGTCGATGCTAGCTGGCTGGTTGTATTGTCCATTAAAATTATTATTATAATTAGATGCTTTATTATATTTGTATGATTTATGATGACTATGATTATGGTGATTATTCTGTGATTGCGAATGATTATTAGGGCTGGCATTATGACTACTGCTATTATTATGACTGATGTTATTACCACTATAGTTCACGCCTGTAAAATTTTTACCAGAAGAGCTATTGCTGTCGGTTCTACCATTTCCATTTTGGTTCATGATTCTATTAAACAATGATTCGGCCCTTTTCAAGTTCTCTGACATATTTATTTATGGTTATAATGCAATGAATAGTAAATTACCCTGAAAAATTAAACTAACAATCAATATTGGACCACAAACTTAATGATAATAACACACGTTAATTAACAAATCTATAAATGCTATGATATAATAAGTATTTTACAAGCTATAATTATTCTACTTCAGTAATAACGCCAGAAAAATATTACAAATTTTTCATCACACAAAATACAACAGATTTAATGTGCGGGTAACATATATGTAATATCTACCCATAGATACTGTTGGAATAATAATCAAATGTATTAATCATAGATATATACGCTAGAACGCTTACTAAGACTTACCAAAGTAGTGCAAGTATCCACCTAAGGTTTTGCAACCATTAATGTAGTTACTCATGTCCAATTTTTCGTTAATTGAATGAGCACCGTCATCACCTCTACCCATTGGTAACAATAAAACATCAGTACCTAATTCCTGTTCAAAGGTGATAGTGATTGGAATAGAACCACCTTCCCTTGTGAAATCAGGCTTGATGTTCCATACATCTTCCGTGGCCTTCGCAGCAGCACTGAAAGCTTCGTTGAAAGGATTTGAAACCCAGTACTTACCATCGTGGATTAATTCGACCTTCAAAGTATTTGGGGACTTTAATTCAGCGGCCAACTTGTTGACATAGTCAAAAACCAATTGATCTAACTTTGCAGATTCGATGTCTGGAACAGTTCTGATAGAAAATTTACCTACAACCTTGGCGGGGATGACGGTTTTTGCACCAGCACCTGCGAAGGCACCTTCAATACCGTGTATAGACAAAGATGGGTATCTCCATCTGTGCTTCAATATATCTTTCTTGTTATTGTGCAAGGAAGTTTTGGAACCGGAGGCGGCATTCAATTCGTCTACCGAAAAGTCGATATCGTCGTATAATGCGTCTTCTTTGTCAGTCAATGGAGCAATCATATTTGCGATACCTGGAATCAAAATCTTTCCTGAGGAGTCGACCAACTGGGACATAACCTTGATTAAATCAGTCATAGGTTCTGCAACAATACCACCGAAGATACCACTATGTAAGTCAGCACCAGGCCCGGTAGCAGTGATTTGGTAGTAGTTACATCCTCTTAACCCGTAAGTTAAGACTGGCTTACTTGTACCCAACCAGTAGTTGTCAGAGATACACACAGTATCAACCTTCGAGAAATATTGTTTAGCTTCCTTTGCAATTAAATCTTCCAAACCAAGCGATCCGCTTTCTTCCATACCTTCGAAACAAACAACTAAATTAACTGGTAGCTCCCACTTTAATTCGTTATGTGCTTCAATCACATTCAACCACCCGATAACTGGTCCCTTATCATCAGTAGTACCTCTACCAAACAATATGTCCTTAGCTTCATCGTGGTACATGTCGAAAGGTTCAGTGGCCCAGCCGTCTTCCTTGATTGCCGGTTGAACGTCATAATGACCGTAAACTAACACAGTCTTCTTGGACGCATCATTACCAAATCTACCCAAGACAATTGGAGGCAATTCTAAGTTTGGATCTGCGACCGGTGGTGGTTGGATACCTAAATCTTTCATTTGGATGTCGTGGAAACCTAAAGTGGTTAATTCAGACTTTAAAAAGTTTGCCATATCGACAACCTTTGGTCTTAATGTTTCATCACTTGAAACTGATGGAATTGCAATTGCCTTTCTTAATCTTTCGATAAATTTAGGCTTTAATTCATCAATCTTGTTGAACAATGGTTCTAATGGTAATTTATCGTATGACATAGTTAATATCTACCGGGTATAACTAAATAAGTGAATCAATTACTGCTCTAAATATAAAATATAACTTGAGGATATTTGAGAAAAAGTGAGGCAGCCGTTCACCTTTATGGCCGTGCAAAAATTCCGATTATAACCGTACTAAGTAACATCCGAAGTTAATTATAGGAGGGATATCTATAGGGCTATTACATTATTACTTTCCCTTGTACATATGAATGTATGTCTACGTTATATGGGTCTTTTAACTTGTAGTATCAAGTTATTGGTAATCAATGGAAAATAATTTGGTCGATCGCATCGTAGGAAAGACTCAAAATTATTAATTGCATTGGTAATGCATCGGAGATAGTCAATTAAGCAATGACCTCATCAGATAGTGATAGTGGCAGTGTTAGTGAGGAAACTTCGATCCTTGACATAATCGGAGGCCTGAAGAATCGATATAACAGAAAATACAGAACAAAAACCCAAGTGGATAGGTCCAAAGGCCTAACAACAACATCCGATAGGTGCAACCAAGGTAGTAATATAATTTCCAATGAACCTAAGGGCGAATTTGATATAGAATTGCCAACTATTTTTCTTACTGATGCTAAAGTCAACGAAGAATTGGCTAAAAAGAACGCCAGGATACGAGCAGATTTGGCTGAAGATGAGAGAAATATGCAACAGGAATACAAACGATTACAACGAAGAAAGCAAGAAATCATTGATGAATTGAACGATAATGGGGAAATTGGCCAAAACTTTTCATTGAGCAATGATAGAGACAATCAGTTTGTTGAGCGATTACTTCAAAATGATATGAAAGGTTCGAAAATCGATAAGCTTACTCAACGTCATTTCTACTTATATTCAAATCCGTCTGCTGAAAATAACTTGGACACTACTTTGCCCTTCCCTATCAATATTAGCACTCTTTATGTTGAGCTTCAACCAGAAAATTACGAAAAATTGTACCAGAATGTAAATCCCTTTTTTACCCAATTCTTCAACAACATAATTGTGAACGTTCATGACTTAAATTGTTTGATTCTATTTAGTAAATTTCTTGAATTTCTTTATAAATCAAACATTGTTAGTCTGGAAACCCTATCCGAAAAACAATTTGTTCACTATATTAAGTCCATTGGAGGAGAAATAAAGTATATCGAGCCTAAGTCACATATCCAAATCCCACTTAAGCTAGTCCATTATAACTCTCAGTACAGACTTACCATTGTGAGAATATCAATAATATTTTTTTATGTTCTTTTTGTTACAAAGAATGACTATACGACTGCGGAGGATACACTCTACAAGACCATGTTGAAAACATTTATACTATCGCTATGCGATTTTAATTTTAATGACGGTAATTCTAATGAGTTAATTACCAACCTTGTAACTCCAGTATTTCTGCAATTTATGAATTGGAAAAAAGATAAGCTAGTAAAACTTAACCAACAAGTCAGGCTAACTTCCACGGAAAAAGTTTATGTAGCACACGATCTTATACTATCGGAATTTCATGAAACTTTGAGCCTTGAATTGCGTACCTGTCTTTATGAAGAACGGAACAATACTACAACAGAGCAGCAAAATTTTAAAAAAATCGACTATGAGTTGCACCTCAACATCTTAAGGTTATTAAATGCTTCGATAAGATTCCAAGCAGAACCCTTTTCCACGAGAATTATTACAAGTCTATGTTTGACTTTTATGAATGATTCCAATTATACTCTTTGGGCTTTATACAAGCAAGAGCCTACATTGGAAGAATTAAATTTGAAGTCTTGTAATTTCACACCATCATCCAAAGTTCTTATCTCAATCATAAACAAATTAAAAACCTTAAGAGTGACCGAATGTCTTAATCCGCATGATATTGAGAAAATCAATATGATATACAAAAATTACTACAAACTGTTGTTACTCAATTATGTTATATTTAGCACCTTCCATTCAAACCTGAATACTATGCAAAACAGACAATGTTTTGAAAGAATAAAGCAGTCTAATTATTTGAACCTCAGGCAATTAGCTGGTAGTATTAATAAATTAAAAGACAATGTTCATAAACAATTAGGTGAATTATCAAATATTTCTCTGGTGGGTGAATCTACGCCTTATAAAGATAATGTCATACATATAATCACCGAGTATTATCGTTTGTTACACTATCTCGCTACTAAATGTGACAAAGAAATGATGCTAATCCACAAGGATACATTCTATGACGACAAGATTCTCCAATAGTAAGTATATAGCATATTTGTAATATAATTGAAAGCATTGTGTAATGGTGACTCAAAAGTCTAACCTCATGCACCACGCGGGACATTTATTCTCTGGCAAATACCGAGCTTCCATAAATTTAAATCTGAAGCACATAAGCCGTAGTTATTATCATTTATACAGAAGTTACTATACTTTCAAAGAAGCAAATTCAATGACGTTAGCAGAAGATTCGAAACCATTTATTTTCAAAAATCCAGAACTCAAAGAAAATGAACACCCGGGATGTGTTGTACAACTACCGTATGGATTTGGGCCTCTCCCCTCACACGCTAAGAATAAGAAGATTTTCTTCTTCGATATTGATAACTGCTTGTATAACAAATCTACCAGTATTCATGATATGATGCAGGTCAAGATTCATAAATATTTCAAGGACAACTTGCAATTAAATGATGAAGATGCTCACAAACTACACCTTAACTACTACGAAACATACGGATTAGCTATTGAAGGGTTAGTCCGTAATCATGAGGTAGATGCATTGGAATATAATTCAGTTGTAGATGATTCTTTGGATTTAAAGTCTGTATTAAAGTACAATAAGAACTTGAGGGAGGTGTTGAAGCATATTAAGAAAAGTAACGATTTTGATTACTTCTGGTTGTTGACCAATGCCTACAAAAATCATGCATTAAGGGTCATCTCATTTCTTGGATTGGGCGATATTTTTGATGGCTTAACTTTCTGTGACTATGCATCTTGTCCAATCGTCTGTAAGCCAATGAATGAATATTTCTACAACTGTTTTGACCTAACGATGTTAGATTACAAAGATCAACAGGTAATGTCTTATCAATACTTTGTCGATGATAGTGAGATAAATGTAAAAGCTGCCCATAAGCTACACCTTGGTAATGTTATTCACTTCATCGAACTTGACGCAGACTTCGAAAGAATTAAGTCTAAGCCTGATTTCTTCGAATATTACGGTAAAGGGGACAATACTGACCCATCAAAGATTAGAATTATAAGAGATATTTTAGATTTACATAAAGTTTTATAGTAGCAAAAACGTATCAATGTATTGAATTTTGGTTTGTAAATCTTTAGATTTGTAATCTCGTTATCGAAAAGTTCGATGCCAAAAAAGAGTTCTTAGTCAAAAAAAGCACGATAAAGACAAACATCTTTGATCTCATTTATAATGCCACCTAAAAAAGAAATCAAATTCAAGGGTAAGATCTTGTTTCTACATGGATATACTCAATCTTCCTCGATTTTTTACGCTAAAACATCGGCGTTGAGGAAGAAATTATTGAAGCTAAATTACAAATCTGTATACTTAAATGGGCCAACTAAATTAACTCCAGCTGATTTACCATCAACTGACTCGCTCTCTAAGTTCAATACAGTTATATCAGATGGTGGTGAGACAGACTACAGATCGTGGTGGATAAAACCTCATAATACGAATGATGGTATCGAGCTTTCTGAGGCCATAGGTGAAATCAAAAACTATGTAGAGAAAGGTGAAATTATACCAGATAGTGACTTAGTACAAGAGCCAGAATCTGAAGAAGAAAGACAGCTTCCTATCGTTGGCATAATTGGTTTTTCACAAGGAGCAGCGTTTGCTGGTTTAGTAAGTCATAAATTTAAGGATCTATTTGGTGTCGATACCTTGAAATTTGTGATTCTATACTCCGGCTTTAAAATTGATACAACAGAAAAGTCTGGCAACGTACAATATAAAGACTATTATCCTGATGATAGCGGAGAGTCAGATAAATTTAAAATACTTCATATTTATGGAGAATTGGACACAGTTGTTCATGAAGACCGGGTCCTTTCATTGTATGAAATAACCAAGGCTAACTCGGATATTTTGAAGCATCCAGGAGGTCATTTTGTCCCTAACTCGAAGTTAATGGTGGATCAAGCTACAAACTGGATAGTTCATACGATGGAAAATAAGCAAGAGATTTCAAAACCTGAAGATGATTTAGATTCACTCATGGATATGATAGATAACTTGGGAAAAGCATAGATTAGACTATTTAGATATATAAAATATTATAATTCATCATGAACTACTTTCTTAGCCTTTGTGCCTTTTCTATAATTGGAGTAGTACTTTTGGTCTTTTTTTGACAATGGGCCTTCTAAAGGTTGAATATCGTTAGATTCTATTAACCATTCACTAATCTTCACCTTGTCTTTAACGTTTCCGGATTCATACTTAGAAAATTCTTGGGTAGTCTCATCAAAAGTAATTAAAATTGGTAATTTATCTTCTGGACCAATAGGTAAATTGATTTCTTTACCATTGATTTCAATTTTAAAATCATTTGCTGGTGATGCAAGAGTAACCATTCCGAATTTTAACGTATTGATGAAATCAATAGCTAAAGATTTGTACAAGGGACTGATTTGTTTTGATTCTGTTAAAAGTAAAACCTTATTGTTTTCTTTGTTTTCTAATAACCAATCCTTCAATCCCTCTGATTGCAAGTTTGGAAATTTTTTTACATAATTCTTGATTCTAGATGTCAAGAATGTATACATTGATTTCAATGATCTTTCTCCATTATAGGGCTCTACTGCATAGTTGTATACCCTACTCTTTTTCTTTGAGTCATACTTTGGGGGTCTAAACACCAATAATGTTGGAAAGCCGCTAATTTTATATCTGGAACAAAGTTCTCTATTTTTATCTTCATCACAATTAACACTGGCCACATTTAAAGCATATTGGCCTTCCTTATGTATCAATTTGGCCAATTTATGATAAATGGGTTCTAATTGTTTACAATAACCACACCATGGAGCGTAAAACTTGACTATGGACGTGTAATTTGTCTTCTGAACAACTTTATCAAAATTAGAAGGTGATAACTCATATATATTATCATCCGATTTATATAAATCGCCTTGTGCTCTTGCAGCAATGGATGCTACCAAATGTATAAGTAGTAAGCAGAATTTCCATAAATACATTGTTCTAGTTTTCTTATCTTTTATTATATTTTTTACTTTCTAAAGCAGCTCATTGATTTTTCATTCCATACAGCGAGTATCGGGAAGTAAAATATAATTTTAGAATTAATTGAATTATTAGATATCAACTTTTGTTACATAAAAAATTCATATGAATGAAGTACGTACTCTTTATTAGCATAGTTCGTTAGTTTTAATGTAAAAGTACGTTTTTAAGTTAAATGTCATGTCTAAAACACGTATAACATATCCACTCTATTTCTCTGTATGTGATCAAATCGTAATATCATATTATTTATTGTTAAAAGGAAATAAACTAACTAATATACACGTTTTTCTCTATCTTCATCAATTATTACAAGCTTGTTGAATATTCTTCTCGGGTCGTAGCTAGTTTTCACTTAGCTCATTCACTCAATCATTTTTATTCAATTACCACTATACCACTATTCAATTGATCCCTACTTGTTTTGATTCACCCGCTTCTCACAATTCCAACCCTTAGAAAGCACTTTCAAACATATACACCGAAGCTGTTGGCAACATATACCGATCCTAAACCAATTGATAATGATGCTAAAATTGCATGAAAAAAGTAATTGAAAGGCGATTGTGATTTCTTATCCACTAATAATGCTAATGACAACGAAAAGAAGGCTAAAATAGTATTAGTATTTATAACTGATATTTTGCTGTATTCAAACTCCGATTACGTACCAATTATAGCTAGAATCACCGCAAATAAAGTAGAATATTGACTCAATGTGCTTGCCGCAACAGGGCTGGACTCAAAGTTAAATATTCTAGCGTACTCTTCGTATGAAACACCAAATGACATTGTTTGTGAGAAGTTTTAGATGTTGGCGTTAAATGGAAAATGATACCTGTTAATATGCTGTTCTTAAGGACCGATAAATATTGGTATTTACACGCCTGAAGAACAAAAAGTCCTACACTAATATAGTAAGCAGTAAGAGTATCCCCATTTTCTATTACCATGTATCGAATGCTTTTGCATTATTAGGCTCTGTGGTATAGAGGAAGAATGTGAGGATTTGGTTAATAACGTTTCTTTCGCGTATTCATTTCAGGAATGGTCTTCCTGACCTGAAAACCATGAGATAAGCCCAAAAATAGGTGAATTGGATAACTGATCATGTTAGAATATAAATTTGAATAGACTCATCTCTCAATACGTCTGGGAATATTTTTTTTAATTAATGTAGGATTAGTAATGGCTTCTACTAGTTCGGCTGAAGAAAGGAAAGAATCTGCAGCACGGCAGTGAAATGCCCGTAGAATTTTTGAATACAGCATTTACACCGAAGTAGTATCCATTACAAACAGATTTCAGAGACATTTCCTTATTTAACTGGGTCAAAAATCTGAAGTCTGTTTCAAAGAATTACCCTTTCTCTCTCTTTATGATAAGTTTGTGTCGTCTTAATATGTTTAAAGCTCGAAGATTGGTCTTGCGTTTCCGGAGGAATTAATTTCAAATGCTAATGTAATTGAGCTTCGTATTTAATAATGGAAATCAAGATATAGAGAAAGCTGACTTCTCATAATTTGCCTAAAATCTATAAAACATAGAATTATCAAAAATACTCACCTTGAAATTACAATAGTGTCCCTATCGCCCAACTTTTCAACCGTTGGCAAGTACCTAGGCCAGAACGTATTTTAGATTGTTCATCTGCTTCGTCTTAACAGTAGACAACATTAATTCATTATAGGCCTGTATTGCATGAATGTCATATTACGAGAAAGTAGTATAACTCTGTGCCATCTCGAAAAGAATACGCAAGGGTTCTCATTCGAAGGTTTTACATCAAGATGTATAGTTTCTTAGAGCCGATTAAAACGCAACGATAAAACTGAATTATCATTGGAATTGTCAGGTAAGAATCGCACTTCCCGCCTAGAAGAATCTTAAACACGCAAATACTGTCACTACAAAGCGTTTGTCTATATAGAGACGTATATTATATCTCTATATATGTTTCTGATATGTTCTTGGTCCACGTTTATCCTCTAGAATTGTGAAAAAAAGTAAACTTGGTCGATGAGAACCTTTTCTTTAGCGTATTTAACTTCAGGAATGCTGATGTCTCCTTTATTCGAAAAGCCATGAGATACACCCAGAAATAAATCAGCCTGGTATCTAATCTTGTTAGCAGCTAAAATTTGAATAGTCTTATTTCTCAATTCTTCTGGGAAAATACTATCGGTTTCTGCGGCAGAAATCAAGATGGGCTTAGTAATTGCTTCAACCTCTTCAATGGAAACAAAGGATGGATGTGCAATGGCTCCCGCGGTGAAATATCCGTCCTTGGTCAAATTTTGCACACAGTATTTAGCACCGAAGCAGTATCCAATACCAAAAAGGGATTTTGGAGACTTATCCTTAGTCAATTGAGCTAAGAAACCATCAACGATTGGTCTGGTAATGTCAGAGGTATGTTTGCCAAACCATTCTTGAAAATCATCTGACAGCGTAATTGGATTTCCCATCAAAATATCAGGGATTAAGACCTGACGGCAGCTCATTTCAGATAACTGGTCAGCAATTAATAATACATTTGGTAACTTGTGCCCATGAACATCAGTTAAAATAACGATGATTTCCTCATTACCAAACTTTTCACCAGTTTGGTAAGTATCTAAACCAGCAATTCTTTTATAATGTCCTTTTGCTTCGCCTTCATGATAGACGACCTTTAAGCAGCATGAGCCTGGGTTTTTTGAAGCCATTTTTATTGTAAAACGAAAAGAAAAATATGATAATAGTAGACTGCGCTTGTCATATATATACCACTTGCTGTAACTGTGTGCCTGCTCAATTTTCAGGCCGCTTAATTCCGGAAAATGAAACCGGAGTATCTAACTCCAACGATATATCAATTGAAACAAAGTATGTCAGAAAGTGGGTGGAATACAATAGATTCTGATGCCGTATGTAGCCTGTATTATAATTGACTTAAAAGGAAACAAATATGATTCTAACAAATAGGGAGTTTTCACAGAATTAGTCGATAAGTTACAGATCAAGAACGTTCAATTCGACGATCTATACTCCATAGATACTGATTCATTGAAGAGCTTTAGTCCATTGCATGGAGTTATATTCTTATTTAAATATGGACAAGTTGACAGAGATTATGCAAGCGATAATAATAAGCCGTTAGACGGTACCTACGATGAGAATTACCAGCAAAAAGGAATATTCTTTGCCAATCAAACTATCCAGAATGCATGTGCTACTCAAGCGGTGTTAAATGTGCTATTAAACAAATCAGATATAGAAATAGGCGAGGAGCTTATAAACTTCAAGGGCTTTGTGGAAGGATTTGATAGTGAAATTTGTGGTGAGACTATTTCTAACAGCGAACTCATCAGATCTGTCCACAACTCCTTTTCATCGCCATCACTCATTATTGACGAGGACAAGCAAAAACCAAAACCCAAATATGATGACAAAAATGATGGTTTGTTCCACTTCATTGGGTATTTGAATATCAACGGCCAAATATACGAATTGGATGGGTTGAAGACCTATCCAATAATGCACGGTGAATGCATGTCAGATGAGGAATTTTGCGAGAAATTGCCTGAAATATTAATGAGACGTATAAGTAAATATGGTGATGAGTTACGTTTTTCGTTGTTGGCAATTTCGAACGACAAATTGCGTCAGTATCAAGAAGCGGGTGATTCTGCAATGATGCATTCTGAAATGATGAAAAGGGAGACATGGAAAAGAGAAAACGAATTAAGAAGACATGATTTTGTTGGATTAATTGTAGAATTACTCAAAAACATGGGTAAGAATTTATCTGATGATGAGTATGCTGATTTAATAAAACAAGCTAGATATAAAGGTCAAGCAAAATTGCTACAAAGTCTTGCGAAGACTCATTTTCCTAAGAACTAATTATATCATATATTTATTCATATAGGTAGGCTATTTAGTCAAAATCACCGATCGTGAATAATCCTCCACCTGGCCCTCTACTGTGTCTCGAAAAGTAGTCAAAATCAATACTGACCGCATTGCCTAATAATATGGCTCTTTGGTCTAGCGTTAATGGACCAGCTACCGATGGATAAAGGTTCCCCATACCAGAAAAACTAGCAGGATCCATTCTAATTATATACACCCCGGAATCAGTAAACATTTCTCTTCCTAAGCCCACCCAGTTTCTATCCACCGACGCAATAACGTCCCCGCGATCATTTCTGACTGGGAAATCAAATGACAAAAATGGAGCATCTATTGCACCAAACTGATCATATTCATCTGTAATCTCATCTTCTAGTTTAAATAAATTATATTTTCTTCTCCATAAATGCCAATGTTGGCATGATTCCCCTAAATTCTCAAACATCAAGTCTCCGTGTTCATCATAACCGGGCAAATAACATTTTATATGAGAATTTATAAACGAGAACGGTCTTTTAATGGTTAAAAGTAAATCTCCATAGTTATTAAATACGTCAATATCAAATGGTCTATGCAACCTGAAAAACTGCCTCCCCAACATTTTCATGAGTCCTATGTCTTTTTCTTCTATAAATCCTATCTGCTCACCCAAAGAATTCATAATCTTGTACTTATTGGCCTGTTCAAATCCCAAAAAGACATTCATCATTTCCACCTGTCTCTCAATTACTAGCGTTGGCTCCTTCAATATCTCGTAAATTCCATCGTCAGGAGTAATCAACCCGTTCTTATTCGGTGGAATTGAAAACACTGTATGATTTGCCGATGGCTCATTGCGATAGCTTTCAAAGTCCCTAGATGGTTTTGTTTCGTAATAAAAGTCATTTCTGTATTGCTGGTCTCGTTGCTGCTGTTGAAATTTTCGAACTTCTTCGGCTGATATTTCTTGAGCCCTACGGGTCTTATTGTAGCGTGCCAATCGCCTAGATCCGATAGAAGAAATTCTTCTCATGGAATTCAACTTCAATTCATGTTTTATAGCCAGTATCCCTGTATATCTTATGATCATTTTGCTTACCACTACTACCCTATGACTATGACATTAGAGAAGTTTCTTGTGGCGTTAGACTTATGGATATTTTATATGCAGTCTGATATAATCTGACTGCAAAATGATTAGGCTCCTATACAAGTTTATGACTATAAGATCATGGCCATATTATAGCCTCAGTTATATTAGAAGCATACTATAAGAGTATATCATAGAAGCGAAAAATAAAAACGGTATTAGAACTAATTAAAGTCATTAATTATTAATGCTATGGCATTATCTGTGTATCATTTACTAAATCCAGCTAATATATCTATGAAACTATCAATTGTACAAAACGCAACCATAATTAATGGTGATATGAAATCCATTTGGTAAGTAAAAATGGATAACAGTCGTAAGAATTTTATTACGTCATTACTGAAAAAATTTTGGTGAGCATCAGGATAGTCTAACGAACATACTTCACCACATGTTTCCATCGAGAACTTATATTGCAGGTCCTGGTAACAAAAATGATTCGCTGACAGAATTAACCGAATCGCTCCAAGCTCATTTGTACATTTCATTATCACGAAGAAAATATCGGATCAACGGATGTTGGAAGATCCTGTAACGGCCCCGGAGAAATGGAAATAGAGTACGAAAATCCGGGGAATGTACTAGTGAAAAATTTGAGTTAACTGTGTTCCAAGTGAATTTTATTCAATATCAGTAATAAATACAATAAATAATATATATAAAGATATATCAATAAATATATATAAATAACGAGTACGATAACTCTATAAATGCATGAGATTAGTATCAATTTTCAATTGATAAAAATAACCTAATCGATTTTCTTAGAGTTTACGCCAGGAACAGAAACTTTAGTTTCACCGGCTAAAATACGCTTCATGAATTCGTAAACAGTAAATGTAACGGCCTGACCAGGAGCGACTCTCATAATTCTAGGAGTGATACCCTTGTATAATGCATGGACACCTTCTTCCTTGATCAATTGATTAGCGATCTTGACGATTCTAACTAAACCAGATTCATTTGAAGCGTAAGTAGTCTTTTGTAATCTGGTCTTGATGGTATCCAAAGGAGCGTTGGATAAAGGACCTAAAGCACCAGAAATCAAACCAATACAAGAAGTTTCCCATGCTGGTAAAACTTCAGATTGGTGGTAACCTTGTAAGTATTCCTTAATCTTGGAGTAAACAGTGAAATTAACACCTTGGTTAGTAGCTTGTCTAGCGGCAGTCAACGAAACACCTCTGTATAAAGTGCTGAAACCTTCTTCCTTAACAATAACGTAAGCAGCATGTGGGGCGTTTCTGTACTTTGGAACATCTAATGGATCAGCCATGGAGTGATGTTGGGCTTGCAACCTAATCTTGACGACTTCCATTGGGTTGACAACCATAACAGCTTCGGTGATACCAGCACCAACACCAGAAATGAATGTATTACCAGTGGAGATGGTTCCATCCGGTCTGTATAATAAAGATCTATAAAATTCGTATGACGAGAATCTCAAAGCCATTTTTGGAACAATACCAATGACAACTGCTCCCAAACCTTTGTACAAAGACAAGAAGGTTTCCTTTTGAACAATATTGATACCAGTTTTAATGAATCCTGGTGGCTTTTGACCTGATTTTCTGTACAACTGCATTCTAACCTTAATGGTATCCAATGGATGGCAACATAAGGCTTCGAATAAACCAGCTGTACCACCAGCAATTAAATCAGTAACACTCTTTCCTTTGGTTTGAGCTTGAGGTTTAGCTGTCGACATTTTTATGAATATTTAATTTTTTGACTAACTTGAAACAATTTTAACCTAGTTCAACTTAAGTAACTAAAAGACTATAATTATGGCTTTCAAAATTTTTCAAAAGTCGTTCATAAATTGGGTTTATATATGATTCATTTTTTGTGGGGGACTTAGTCAACTTATCCGGTTCTCCGGGGTAAGATAACGCCGAGGCTCTGGTTAATCATTTCGTGTATTGGTAAAACCCAATGATTGGTACGGAATTATTGAATCTTGTACTAACTATACTAGTCCGTTTATATAATGAAAATTATGTATGTGATTCATAAAGTGTTCTTGTAGAATGAATTCTAATCCCGAAATCGCAGACAGGATTGAATATTTTATGCTTATAGGACAGTCGTCTTCAATATGAATATTTCGTAAATATTCAAGGACGATCCTAATAGCGCAGTCCTGAATCTTTGTTACCCATGAAAACGTATTATATTTTATGTTCTTTATATGATCAGAAAGAATGTCAAAGCTAAAGGTGTTAGTAATATGACATGTAGTTAACATGTAGATAAATACGTACATACTGCCGTTTCAACTCTCTGGAGATCATTTTCGACACAAGACACAAATCAACTAAAAGCAGATCCATGCGGTGAATCCTGGATGCGGTAGTGAGTTTAACTACAGGTAGTTGGTTAGCAAGTTTTTGTAGGGCTCTGGTGTGCAATAAATGGAGGGACACTGTCGAATCTGTCTCAAACAGGACACGGGCGAGGTAGTCGTGAATATTACAGTTGTAAGCGTAGTGATACAGATTAGAAGCGACAGGGACAGATATATTGCCAACTATATAGCGTTGTTTAGGTTGGAGGAATTTTGGGTAGTTGTATACCTTATATAGGTAAGGGGAATTGATCTTATCTAAAGCAAAGGACATTGGATTGGAACCAATATTTTTATGGACCATTTCATCGACGCTCAGAGCCATGTTTTTCATTGCAATGCATAGTTTAGCTTGTGGTATACTATAGAAAAGGCCACATACATGGTTCAATTTCCTTTTTGCAATCTGCTATAGTGATATTTGTGGTGGGTGCGGCTTCGCGATTACTATTCCTACTTCATCACACTACGTAACTAATACATTAACTATATAAATATAAAATACTACACACATATATATATATCAGACTTATTCATTAACGGTATTAATGGCTGCTCCTGCATTAGCAGTTGATGCCGCCGATTCGACATTTCTCTCTGCTTCCCTTTCTTTTTTCAATTCACTTAACCTCTTAGCTTCAAGATGAACTTCCCTAGCATCTTTCGCTAAATTTTTGTAGAAATCATGCACCTTAACACCGTATGGATGATTGGATGCTTTTTCCAAATACTGATGCCATTTCTTATGGTATCCGGAATCGTTAAAACTCTTCGCCAAGTCTCCAAATGTTGATTGAGCCTTAGAGATCCCCTTACCAGCAGCTGAATCAGGCTTATTTGAGTGGATATAGTTTTCATCTAACGAGGTTAAGAATGACTTAAACTTAGTAGAGTAACCTTTTTCCTTATCAACGTCAATTCCCTTTTGAATCAAACTATCAGACAATGAATAGCCTGATGCCAACAACTGAGCCATTATAGCATATTTTGGTTTTTCCTCTTGTGAAATATCATCGTATTCATTGTCTCCCGTAACAGTCGAAGCATCTGAATCCTTTTTATCTCCTGAACTTACAGTAGAACTCTGAATTTTGTTATCACCCCCGTAAGATGCGTTCTTGTCGCCTACCGCAGCGTAATCCGGAGGTGTGTCCGATTTTTCAACCAGAATTGCTACAGAGTCCAATTCTGCTTCGTTTAATAACAATGCCGTATTCAATGCCTTCTCCAGTTCAAATTGAACTTCATATTTTGCAAATTTATCCGATTTTTCAATCAAATTGATAGACTTCACCTTACCACAGAATGAGAAGAATTCATAAAGCTTCTCATTTGAAATTGTTTGAGGGACCTTTGATACAATTACTGTTGACATTATACTGTTTAATATGTACTAATTATTGGGTATAACGTTATCTACAATATCCAATACTTTGAATTCTTTATATATGCCTCCCATTCATGAACATTGCTATGCAATAAATGATCATATAATTTGCAATCATATTCACGTGATAAGCCTATAACATGTCTGAAGCCTTGTATAGCCTTTATGCTAAGTAAGTTTGTGAACATACGCCTCGATTCGGTTCATAACTGGTGACTACGACCCTATGAAAATATTCAACATTGCTCACACTGACATTCTGCTGAATGTCGTTATGCGCAATGACGAAATTGATCTAGGTGAGATCCATACATCAACTAAAATGAACGTAATATCAAAAACTCATACATTTAGTATACAAAATAATCAAAGAACTGAAGTAACAAATGCACTCTTAATATACCACATTGTAACTAGTACATCCATCTGTAATTAGGGTTGGTGGGACCATCTCGAAGTTCAGAGGTAGGTACATCTCTGAAGGTCAAACTAACACCCTGCACTTTATTTCTTCTGCGAGTGTCAAATATCATGAATAATACTATCGAAGACACTAATATGATTGCCAAGCCACCGAATCCAGCAGTGATACCTAATGCTGGTACATACTTGGGTGCGTATTTTGGCCTAAAGATATTTGTAGAAATTAATCCGGCCGCGTTTGCTAGTGGAACACCGACGGAACTGATAACGATACGGCGGTTTTCATTAGGAGTATTATTATTGTACCACGTCGATGTAAGAACTGACGCAGCGGTACCCGTAGTCATTAAAAAGCAAGAAAAATAAGCTGCCAGCGCGTTGCTTTGGATATCGATTGCGCCAAAAATTGCAAAACCAATCAAGGTAGACAACACTGCAATACAAATGAATAATGATCTGATTCTCAAAAAATCAGAAGAAAATGAGATTATTATCAAGGAAATAGCACCCCATACATTTGGTGCTACCGTGAACAAGTTCGTTTCTACTGTTGACTTGCCCAAAGCCCCAATAATTTGAGGGAACCAATTATTAATCGAATTTATTGGAACACCAATGCAAATTTCTACAAACATCCATGCAATAGCTACTGGGTGTTTGAATACTTTTATGGCAACTTTGAAAAACATCTTTCCCTCTATCTTAACAGAAGAATCTGTCATGATACGATGAATAGCACAAGCTCTTTCTTCTTCAGTAAAAAATTTTGCGGCTTCTACTGACCTTGACAAATAGATATACGCATTACTGCAATACACACCGTACAACAGCCTTCGATCAAAAATAATATCTGCCATCCATGTAAATGAGGATTGTTGATCTGAAAAACACCATATGAAAGTAAACCGGAAAAGGCATTAGCAATATTTGCTGCTGCGTAGAAAATGGATAGTCTTCGAGCCAATTCACCACGACAATAGAGTCTGGTTAAGTAGTAAATTATACCAGGGAAAAAAGCCAGTTCAGCCATTCCCAAAAACCATCTGGACGCCATCAATGATACGAAATCAAACACAGATACTGCCAACAAAGTAACTGATCCAAATGTAAACATCAATACCGGGATGATCCTAGCAGGATTGTATTTTTTAATTATCAGCGAGATTGGAAATGCAAATAAAACAAATGGTATATAAAAAATTGAAAGCATCAAATTCCATCACCTGTTATTCCCAAATCAATATCAATTCCATCTGTCTTGGAATTACTAATATTACCTTTATCTAATGCATTGAAAAGATACATCATAGCAGGTAGTGGTAAATTCTAAAATCCAATTTGCGGCATACTCTTCTCTCAAGTGCATGGTCGATGTAGCCATTATTCACTGGAATAACATCTCCATTTTCAGAAGTGATATGCTCTAATTCGAAGGATTCGTTGCTGTAGCTGGAATTCTTTGGCTGAATTTCAAATCCAGATTCATCTTTATCTTTAGCGTTCATTTGACGATTCTGCTTCTATATTGATTATTACTTATGTTTATTTATTAATCTAAGTGTCCACTGACATATATATATATGAGATACATATCTTATGTATATAATTCTACTCACAACCTGTTTATCTTCGTACATTATAATCGGTATACAAATAAAGGGCATTTTTGATAACGAGGAGAATTGTCGCAGCTCTGGTGGATGGAAATGCATCCACTCGATTTTTGGGTGGGGTCACTAGCCTTAGTGTCGACAATACGTAGCATTATCCGATACAATTACACAACAATGTAACAAGAAGTGAATGGGCGCCGTTATGAGAGTAGAAATAAATAAGCCCTATTCTAATATAAAAGTTTACATACATGTAGAAAATCTCACTCACAAATTTTTCACCCAAATTAGCTTTATAGATATCAAATTAGAAATGCCAGCTGAAAAATTAGAATGGTCTGCAATTGATGGCCAGGAACATCCTGTTTTAGGTCCTGCTTGGAAGAGCAATGGGTATGTCTTCACTTCAGGAATTGTGGGACAGAATTACTCTAATGGAAATATTCCTGAATCGCTCGAAGAACAAACAGAGTTAGCGATAGCAAATGTTAAGAGCTTTTTAAAAGCATCTGGTTCGTCTTTGGATAAAGTATTTAAGGTGTTGATGTTTATTTCTCATTCCGATTATTCTGCCACTGTGAACAAGATTTACAGAAAGCATTTTCCACAGAAACCGGCCAGAAGTTGTGTAGTTGTTGCCTTTATGGACCCTGCCATTAAGGTTGAATTGGAAGTTGTTGCTTCTACTGATTAGCTTATGATAGATCTTCTTTCTATATAGTTATATACGTAAATCATTTAACAAGCTTATCTTATTGTGGAAGAACTGTATTATGTAATCGAATAATGCAACCAACAATTTGGAAAGGCTGATAAGTTCATATTGATTGATAAGTTGTTATGTATCGTATGCCCTGTTAGGAGATAGTCATGGGTGACACTGAATTTAACGGGAAAAATAGAAGAAGAATATATGGTAAATTTATTTGCGATGTTTGTGATAAAACAATTTATTAAAGCAGACCATCTTGTAAGACATAAACGGAATCATGATCCCCAGTATTTAAAATATGTGTGCAATTGACCAGGTTGTGGACAGAAATTTTTTAGGAATGATGTCAGGAGAAGCATTACAAAAGACACACGTCACGGCAAGTAAAAGGACAAAGCTCCAAGGTCAGGACTTGCCATACACAAATGGTGATACGAGTGCTCGTGAAATATCGGAAAATCAGACAGCTGAAGACCAAGATATACAAGGATTGGAAGAGTTTCAAGTGTCTCTTAATCAAAATAATCATCATTATCAAATTCAGCCTACTGTCCAAGGGCAGGTTGAAGATCGACCTAAAGAAGTCGAGAATACGATTCCAGGTATTGGTGACAAACTTTGTCACTTTGTCACCGTCTGATCTTATTGAATTGCTTTTTAAGATGAAACAATTCCTCATGCCTTATCTGATGCAACTGATAATACTATTAAGTTTCCAAATAGACACGCTACCGATATTACAACAACATTTTCGCCCATGACTTTGTTGGAGAATATTTTTACGATTTCCCCAAACTTTCCACATTCTAAGACCAGAAAAGCAATTGACGAAAATGCTAGACATAAATTGATTGAAATTATCCCTTCGTTGGATTTGAACTCATATTTTAACTTAATTCAAATTGAAAGGTTCTTGGAGATTTATTGGTTAATTTACCACCCACAATATCCCATTTTACATCGTCCATCCTTTCTAATTTTGAATGCCATCCCTTGTTACTTCTTGCGATGATAATGCTAGACGCCAGTTTGACTAGTTCCACAGGCTATCATGAGTCTGTTTTATTTAATGATCCACAGAAATTGGCGAATGAGATTGCTGAGCCATTGAGATGGTTGATCTTTTCAAACCAAGATTGCAAATCTCCTGCTACAGTTTCGGTTGTACAAAGTTTATTGCTACTAGAGACTTTCGAAATCACTAGCAGCAGTAGATCATTACATGAATGAGCTTATTTACACCTTGGTGCAAAAATACAAATATTGAGAAGATCTCCGATTTGAGATGGTGAACCATTAAAGGATGATAATGATGAAGGGGCGTATACTCTAAAAGATGAATTATGGAAAAAATGGATTAAATTGAATCCATGAAAAGAGCTACTTTACTGGCTTTTTATTTGGATACGGTGCATGCAACGGTTTATGGTCATATTATTATATTGTATGCTCATCAGATCAAATTATCGTTGCCTTGTGAGGACGAATTATGGGAATTTGAAAACCCTAAGCAAGCAACCGAGACATTACTACCTGTTAAAACACCTAAATTCTTAGGTGCTTTGAAAAGTTTACTCCATAGACGGAAAGTACATACTAATACATTCGGAAAAAAAATATTATTAGCAGGCTTATCAGCCATTATGTTTCAAATGCAACAAAAGTATGTACAATTATCATTCTTAGAATGGGGCTCAATAAAAGATTCGTGGGATGAAACTCTTTCTTTGGCTATAGATGTATGGAGAATTGATATTTGTTCGAAAGGAAATTGTTGTAATACAGAAGCTTCACTTTATTTTCCTAAAGAGGATCAGAAACTTTTGCCACCAATGCTAAGAGTAGATGATACAAGATGCAAATTCAGCTTATATCATATTGCTCAAATTTATATGCGCATTACTCATTATGATTATATCATCTACGCTGGTGCACCTAGCAGGATGAATGTGATAGCAGGTTCTTCTGAATATAGGGTAGTATCGCACAGGATAAATGAATGGTCATCTAGTATTAATGGCAGAATTAGTGTTATCCATGCTTATATGCTTCTATGTGAAATGTTGTTGCCGCCTGATAATGAGGATATTATATATACTTACGAACCGAATTCTGATCCATTTTTGCATGGAAAAAATATTATAGCTAGTGCCATTTTGTGGTGTTTGCATATAACTTTTCAATTGAAGGACCTGAGTCTTTGATATTTGAGGAAAAAAGCATACTAATGACTATTATCCAGAGAAAGAAGATGGTTATACATATTTAAAAAGAATAAGGAGATGTCTATCACAAAATATTGGGTGTCCTTTTCATACAGCAAAACATTCAAATAGTAATGTTTACCATGACTCCATAAAGCTACATGCGGAATCGTTACTAAGGATAGAAAATAAGAATCATATAGTCGGATTATTGAAAATATTTTACAAAGGATACAAAAATTGCAATTGGGAAATTGGCTGCGAATATTCCAGATTGCTTAAAAATTGCATAGAAAGATGTTTAGGAAGGAGCAAAATTACTTGTTATAACATGTATTTAAATACTTAGTGGTTTCAGAAGAATTTTTTTAAACCAATTTGATTGCAAATCAATCATGTCCTAAATACGGAATTTATTATAGAGTGAGCTAAGAATTGAATGCTTGTCTAAATGCGTCTGTAGTATTTTGTATTAGGTCTCTGCCTTGCTGTAATACCGCATCCATAACCATGACTGGGTGTGGTACGCCAGGATAAATGGCTAATTCAGTAGGGACACCATTGTTTTGTAACTTCGTAGCATATGCTTCAGCTTCTGACCTCAATATATCACATTCTGCAGCAGCTATAAAACAAGGAGGAAGTTTAGAAAAACTTTCGTCGGGATAAAACAATGGTGATGATTCGGGGTTAGTGTATTCGTCACCTCCTTTTTGTAAATATAACGCTCTGTACCACATCATTTTCTCAGCAGGTAACTGAGGTGCGTATTCATTTTCACCCCAAGAAGGCTGCGTTTCAGCAGTAGCAGAATTATCAGTAACGGGTACAACCATGAGTTGAAAGCATATTGGAGGAAATTCAGTTGTAAGCTTCGAATTAGCATATTTATGTGTAACTATCGCTGTCAAATTACCACCAGCTGAAGGTCCCCCTACGCAAATTTTTGTAGAATCAATCTCTAGTTCGTTGGGGCCTGATTCAAAAGCCCAAATAACTGATTCAAAGGCATCATCGATGCAAGCAGGAAATGGATCTTGAGGAGCTAATCTATAATCTACGCTTATAACTACACATTTACAAAGGTCGCTGACCTTTGTACAATATGAGTTTTCCGTATCCAAACCTCCAAGGACCCATCCTCCGCCATGGAACCAAACGAGCAAGGGCCATCCCTCTTCGGGTTTGTTTGCATTTGGTATGAACACCCTGGTAGGAATCGATTTAGCAGCTTTCGTATGCTTTCTTGGAATTTTAATGTCGTAAATTTTTGCCATCTCGGTTAGCGAAGTTTGACCAGGAATCACATTTCCTCCTTTCCTTAATTTTTCTAATGGAACCCTATGAGTATAAGCAATGTTAGGGTTGTTGCTCAAAGTGGAATTGAAGAATCTCACATATTCCGGATCCAATTTTGTAAGCATGGATTCATGTAGCTTGAATGGTACTTCTGGGACACCACCGGCAAATGAAAAGTCTGACTGAAGTTTGTATTCTGGCATTGTTGTTATAATGATAGTCTGAAACTAACTAATCATGAAAATATACCATTCAATAGTTTAAATATCTGAAATACACGGTGTATATTAGATTGGGTCTTTATCTGCCCCTCCCCCACTTTTCAGTATTTATGTCCTGGTGGATGGAATTAAAATCCATTAGATGTAGCGTTACATCCAAATTCGTTTAACCGAGTATTGAAATTTATGAATAATGACACATCAATCCAACGGTAGTTGCTAACAGCTGTTGAGTAACCAATTGAAAGCGAGTTACTTGATTCTTAACATTACGAAAAATATCATAATTTTGACTCTTGATGGATGTGCGTTTTGACTCGGTGGGTGGCTTCGGACATATTTCGCATCCCCTCCACGATATATGATGTCTTGTAGATTAGTTATAAAACGATATATTTTCATCCTCCAATTCGAATTTTGCAATTGATGTTATAGTTGAAAAGAAATATGTCATATCCATCAAATTTCACTGTATTGGCTGATAAAGAAACTCTCTTGAATAACTACAAAGGTAAACGGTTACAAGAGTTACCTACACCATCTTTTGTAATTGATAGAGATGTATTCCGGAAAAATAGTGATAAAATGCTTCACAATGCATTCACGTTGAATGCAGAGTTTAGAGCACATGTAAAGACCCACAAGTCGACTGAAGGTACTTTGTTACAACTAGGTACGGGAGCTTTGAAAACTGATAGAGTTGTGGTATCCACGTTAATGGAAGCTTGGAATCTAGTTCCGTTGGTGGAAAAGGGTCTTATATCTGATGTGTTATTCAGTTTGCCAGTTGTTAAATCGAGATTAGACGAATTAGCAGATTTAGCTACCAAAATACCAAAATTACGTTTAATGCTTGACTGCCCGGAACAATTGGATATTTTGACAGCCTACAACACGTCAAGTTCTAGAAATCAGAAATGGTCCATTTTCATCAAGATCAACATGGGGACAGATAGAGCTGGATTATTGAACGATTCTGACATGCTAAACAAAGTCTTGGCAGGGACATTAAGAAATGAAGAGGTGAAGAAAAATGTCGAGATTTATGGGTTTTATTGTCATGCTGGGCATTCTTATAGCTCTGATTCGGAAAGCAAAGCTAAGGATGTACTCATAGATGAAATATATCATGCGAATAAGGCAGCAAATGCAGCTATTAAGATCGATCCAAGTTTAAAAAACTTAAGATTATCTGTTGGTGCAACTCCTACTGCCCATGCGTCTGAAATATTAACACAAGAAGAACTAGAAAATAAATTAGATGGTAAATTATCTGGAATCTTAGAACTACATGCTGGTAACTATCCTTGTTGTGATCTACAACAGGTAGCGACAGGATGTGTAAGCTATGAAGATGTGTCTTGTAAAGTCATTGCGGAAGTCATATCCACATATCCTAATAGAGGTTCTAAACCGCCTGGTGAACAATTAGTAAACGCTGGGGTCATCGCTCTAGCTAGAGAATTTGGACCTTTACCAGGTCACGGTAGAATCGTGGAGCCCAGCCTACATAACAACTGGATTGTCGGTAGAATAAGTCAGGAGCATGGTATCCTCACGCCATTTGATGAATCAAAAGAAACCTCATTTATTCCATTGGGCACTCAAGTCAGTATTGTTCCCCAGCATAGTTGTATCACGGCGGCGTCCTATCCCTGGTATTTTGTGGTTGATGGCTCTGATGAAGTTGTGGATATCTGGGTGCCATGGAGGGGTTGGTAAATAGTTAATATACATATTCTTCTAAATATACCAATATAAATTCACTAATACAGACAGATCACAGATTATTGTTTCTGACAAACGATTTCACCGTGTGTCATAGAGAGCCAGCCTTTTTCGTCGGAACTCCATTCTTTCATAGATTTAACGATATCAGCCTTCATTGTCTCAGCCTTGTCTACCAAATGCTTGGTATTTCCCATTCTTTCGATATACATATTCATAAACCAATCTCTAGTTCCGTCATTTGAAATACACCAATTAGATGATGTTGAATTAATATTTTCCGAATTAAATCCAGCCTCTAAAACCAATTCTCGTAATTGTCTGCCGCATGTAGTACTTGTATACCCACTCAAGCCTATTCCCGTGAAATAATCTCGAATTTTGCTGTATTTGGAGGGATAAACTATCATTGAATCAATGTCTCCATCTCTACAGCAAACATACCCATTAGGCTTCGTAACTCTTTTCATTTCTTTCAATGCAGCCACCCTGTCCTGTAAATGGATAATTACTTGATGGGCATGAATAATATCAAATGTATTATCCTCGTAGGGTAATTTGTACACAGATGCTAGTTCAAATTTGACATTTTGTATTCCCTTACCCTCACCCCTAGATCTAGCGTCTTGAAGTATTTCCTCTGTAGGTTCTACTCCTATTACACTTCCTTGCGGAACATATTTACCCAAGTCGTATGTAATAGATCCTGGTCCACACCCAACATCCAAGATTTTATCTGTTGGTTTAATTATGGAGAGCATATAGGCTGAACAGGTTTTGGCCGTTCGCCACTCATGTGTCTTAGATACATAACTATCGTATCCATGTGTATAGTAAGCTTGATCATTTATATTAATATTCATTATTATAGAGCTATCTAAAATCTAATAGAAAAAAATCTAGTTATTAAGAGTTTTCACCCTTATGGGCGACTATAACGAATTCTCGATTTTAGCCAAAGTCTCAATGTCACGCAGAAAGTTTTTATAAGCATCAATATTAATTGATTTGCTCATTGGTGGCCTTCCTGTCAAACCTTCCCCAAAATTATGTACTTGCTTAATGGCATACTTGATACCAATGACATTTAATTCCATGATCATCATCTCTGCCTTTGTAACCAAGTATTGCAATTCAGATGCTTCTTCAGATTTACCTTCTTTACATAGATTGTATAACTTGACCATTACTTTGGGGAACAATGCCGATAATCCATCAATGGCACCATATAGACCCACTGATACTGCAGGAACTAAGACTTGTCCCAATCCGGTGAATGGTCTAAAATTATTAGTTTTGCACATCGCGGTGTTTTTACCTAGTAAAGTATATAAGTCCAAATTAAAGTGGGTTAACTTAGTACCCACTATATTTGGGTGCTCGGATAATTTCTCATAGGTATCAAGTGTAATAATAACGTTATTACAGGTGCCAGGATAGTTATATATCATAACTGGAAGGGCTGATTGATCCGCGACCTGATTGAAATAATCAAGTATACCTTCCTGGCTTATTAATGCTGGTCCAAAATAGCCTGGAACCAATAAAATGATGAAATTTGCACCTGCCAGAGCTGCCATTTTTGATTCTTCGACTGCCTCTTGAATACTGCCCATAGGGGGGGCTCCTGCAATAAGTCTAAAGTTTTCGTCAGGAATTGCATGCCTAATTGCAGCCACAACATCGTGCCTTTCCTGCGATGTTAAGTGCACACATTCACCCATAGAACCACAAACTACCAACCCACGGATACCATTCTTGTATAAAAACTTTGCATGGGAAACCTGAGTTTCTAAATCTAATGTGTATTTGCTATCCAGCTTGAAAAATGTGGGAATAGGTGTATAAATTCCACCTTGAATAATTTGGTCCTGAAAAGTCATTATGTTAACTATTACGTTGTCCGTATATATTCACCAGTAATTCTGTAAACAAGCAATAAAGTACCTTTTATAATCAGAAAGGTTGCATCCATGTTACCCTTCAAGGCTGGTAAATGGTGGATGGCGTAAATTTCTGGTGGATGGCATGGAGGAGAAATGCACCAAAGCACTTTTTCTAGTTGACGACGGATAGCCTACAAATCGCCCCATATTTCTTGTCGTCGTGGTATGTATATTACGACAAGGTCACACACAGTATTCAGCATCCTTGTAGGTATGTTGTATTCTAACCCAGATAGATCCCGAGATATGGAGGGTGGGTGAGCTTATGTAATAGCTACCCCAGAATTCGGACATCTTGATTTAACATAATATTAAATATTATACGTGGTAGGACTACTAGTCTGATTTTATTACATGTCTTTGGGGCATTGGAACGCTTTTCTTCGTCAAGCTCTCTGCTATATTGACGTGATAATTTACCATTGAATTTGACTGATGACGGGATAATCAAACTTACGTTGAGTATACTTTTCTGTACATCTGGGTTTCCCAAAGTGAATATCCATAATACTTGTTCTCTCTTGTATCACAGAGACTACTCAAAATCAAAGTTGTCGTATTCAAAACCCTAGTGGCTGCAAATTCAACACCGCATTAGCCCCACCTTAGGTCCAAAACTATTCTTAACAAAAATCCTAAATGAACATATCACTAGTTTTACTGGTTCGTGTGGGATACTCCGTTATAAATTTCTTAGTGTACGTAAATTACGGAGAATTGTCACAATCTTACTGTAGACGCTTGAAAATTGAAAAAAGTGCAATTCCATGTTTCCGAAAAACGCCGGATTTACCCTTAATGCTTTTTTTACAAAATAGCTAAGGCTATGATATACTTTATTAACTCGGTAAAACAAAAAAAGTATGATCCTGAATACCTACTTTTGCAAGACCTTACGTATTTCTCCTACCTTAAATAGCAGATTCAAGCATCAATCGGTACTCCAGACTGACCGCACATCCATACACCAAGCCCGGATATAATTTTTCCCACCATATTGCGAATCTTACTGTCTTTAATACTTTGCTCTACACAATATACATCAATATACTCAATTAAACAGGTCCGTATATTCCTTAAGTCATTAAGTATGTATACAGGCCTAAGTTCTGTAGTCAGAGTTATATATGTAGGGTTATTTGCAAATAAAACTCTCTAAGAGTCCTCTGATGGTCTGGCGAGCATTGCAGTATGTTATCCAATCAACGCTCAGTAATTTTTAATTACATAGACAAATAAATATTTCCTCGGGTGAATTCTCCGGGAATAATATAAAGAATAAGATTTGTCATAAATTTTTCTTTCCCGAATAGAAAGTGAAGTTGGTAAATTAAACTGTTTATTACTACTGACGATATATAAAATACTCAGCATGTTTAAATCAATCATTCGTCAAAGAAACAGCTTTTTGGGACAAAGATTCAGAAACTTGGCTACCAGTGCTAACACAGAAGCCAGAATGAAGAAATTCCAAATTTACAGATGGAACCCTGATACCCCTGAAGTTGAACCACAAATGAAGACTTACGAAGTCGACTTAAACCAATGTGGTCCTATGGTGTTGGATGCTATTTTAAAGATCAAAAACGAACAAGATTCTACTTTGACTTTCAGAAGATCGTGTAGAGAAGGGATTTGCGGATCCTGTGCTATGAACATTGGGGGTAGAAACACTTTAGCTTGTTTGTGCCGTATAGAACCAGATACTTCCAAGGACTTGAAGATTTACCCATTGCCACATATGTTCGTTGTTAGGGATTTGGTACCAGATTTGACCCATTTCTACAAGCAATACAAGTCTATCCAACCATACTTGCAAAGAGACAGCCACCCAGAAGACGGACGTGAAAACTTACAAAGTATCGAAGACAGAGCTAAATTAGATGGTTTATACGAGTGTATTTTGTGTGCTTGTTGTTCCACTGCTTGCCCATCATACTGGTGGAATCAACAACAATACTTAGGTCCTGCCGTGTTGATGCAAGCCTACAGATGGTTAATTGACTCTAGAGATCAAGCTTCCAGAGCCAGAAAGGAAATGCTTCAAAACTCCATGTCCTTGTACAGATGTCACACTATTATGAACTGTGCCAGAACCTGTCCAAAAGGTTTGAATCCTGGTAAAGCCATTGCAGAAATCAAAAAACAATTAGCCTTTGATTAATTGAATTCTAATTAATAAAGTTGCATTTTAAATATATATTCTATTTTATTTCTCCAAAGGATTTTGTTCACACCTTGATTCATATGTTATCATCATTATATAGTCAATGCTCTTAGTATGGTTAATCTTGTACTTGAACGTATTTATTGATATTATCTACTATCTGTAGTTGCTATTGTATCTTTCTATCTCATATTAGAGTATACATTGACCGATCTCCGAACTTTCCCGAGATATTTTTCCAGATACATTATTCCAAATATGGGGAAGCATGAATTATCAGTTAATCCATATCCCTTAGGAACTTTAGGAAACACAGCACTGCCCAAATAACAATAGAACGTCATTGAGTAATGCTTACTATTATTACCTTCATGTAAAAATACATAAAAATCTAGGCTGACAAAACTGGTGCTAGCAAAGTCCGAGTTGGCGGAGAACCATTCTAAGCGGAGCAGTATCACACACTCTAAGGCACTTCATAGCAATGAAATGGATATTTAAAATAACTCGGATTAATGTGGATCATTATTCATATAAATAGGAGAAATTAAGACTAGTATAATTGAGGTAATATATGTTTGCATTATTAAATCGTAATATTAATTATCAATTGTAACTAAATAATAAAGATGTCTAAAGGAAAAGTGTTACTCGTTCTTTACAGGGGAAATGAACATGCTAAACAAGAGCAAAAATTATTAGGTTGTTTGGAAAATGAGTTAGGGATTAGGGAATTTATCGAATCTCATGGGTACGAACTTGTGTCTACTGATGAGAAAGACCCAGAACCTTCGTCTAATGTGGATAAGGAATTGGAAGATACAGAGATTATTATAACTACACCATTTTTCCCAGCCTACGTGAGCAAAGAGAGAATTGCTAAAGCACCCAAATTGAAAATGTGTATCACTGCAGGTGTGGGGTCGGATCACATTGATTTAAATGCAGCCAACGAAAGAAAGATTGCTGTAACAGAAGTTACTGGTTCCAACGTAGTATCTGTGGCGGAACATGTTATCATGACCATGCTTGTGTTGGTAAGGAACTTTGTCCCTTCTCATGAACAAGTTAAGAAAGGTTTATGGGATATCGCTGGGGCTGCAAAAGACGAGTATGATTTGGAAGACAAGGTGATTGCAACCGTTGGTGCAGGAAGAATTGGTTATAGAGTGTTGGAAAGACTCATTGCTTTCAACCCAAAGAAATTGCTATACTATGATTACCAAGACTTGCCAAAGGAAGCAATTGACAAATTGAATCAAGCTTCGAAATTATTCAATGGTAAGGACAACATCGTCCAAAGAGTTGAAAACTTAGAAGATATGGTAGGACAAGCCGACTTAGTCACTATCAATTGTCCATTACACGAAAAGAGTAAGGGGTTATTCAATAAGGAGTTGATCTCGAAAATGAAGGATGGTGCCTGGTTAGTTAATACTGCGCGTGGTGCTATCTGTGTTGCAGAAGATGTAGCTGCGGCACTCAAGAGTGGAAAGTTACGTGGTTATGGTGGTGATGTCTGGTACCCTCAGCCGGCACCAAAAGACCATCCTTGGAGAGAAATGCAGAACAAGTATAATGCTGGTAATGCAATGACTCCGCATGTTAGTGGTACTTCTTTGGACGCACAAGCAAGATACGCCAATGGGGTCAAAAGTATCTTAAATAGTTACTTCACAGGAAAGCACGATTATAGGCCTCAGGATGTGATTGTTATTAATGGTGATTATGCAACTAAGGCATATGGTCAAAGAAAATAGTCTTTTCTCATACTAGCTAGCTAGGATTATGAATGAAAAATTATGTACGCACTTTATTATTACAGACTGTAGCTATCTTTTCTTCGAATGAAGGAATTACCCCTTTCTTTATTCAATAAGCTTTCAAATGATTCCCCTGTGGATGCAACCATTGAAAACGAAATAGAAAAATTAATTTGCTCAGTTGACTCACTACCTGATGAAAAACCAACCGAATTACTTCATTATACCAAAACTGTTACTGGCGAAATCAAGCCGAATGACAAACAAGGTTTAAAAGTGCTAAATATTTCTACGGGCAAAGGAAGAAAGGCAAAGTCTAAAGCCACAGAGCGGATAATAGGATCTGATTTAACAGCAGGGTATCAAGAATTTAAAAGAGCTTCGGCAAATGAAATATACCAATTAGATGGTTTATTTACTGCTCTCAAGTATTATTTGGAGAATGCAGTCAACAAGCAAAAATCCTTCGAGAGAATTCAATCGTCAATTATATCCTTAAGGCGAACTTTGCTTATGCTTATGTTAATACCTTTAAATCACCGAAAGGAATGTAAATTGAATGTAATTTATTGGAAAGGTATGATCATTTTGAATTACGACTGGGAATATTTTGAAGACGATATTAGCTTTCGAATGTCAAATTTGAGTTTGAGCAAGAGAAATAATACCGATTTGCTACAATACACTGGTTTCAAATTTGAAGACTTAATAACTCTGTCACAAGAGAAATCCGATGGCTTTTATACCCTAGTCTCTCAGAATTTCGATAATTTCAGTACAATCTTTACTGCCGAGGTTGATGCTGGTATAGAGGACGCTACTTCTTTATCTTCGTATGTTGAATTAAAAACTCACAGTCAGACAAAATCGCAGATTGATTTCAAATTAGCTTCCAAGTTAATGTCAAGCTGGTGTCAGACAAAATTGGTTGATGGCAAACATGTGGTTGTCGGGTTTCGCTCAAAGAGCTATAATCTTACATCGATTAAAAAGTATCAAACTAACGAAATAACCAATTTGTTGAACTTACACCCCTTAAGGCTTGCGGATAATTCTACCATTACCTGCAAAAAGCTAGTGAGATGGTATAAATGTTCCTTGAAATGGATTATTGACCTGATCCGAGAAGATGGAGAAAATAAGGACAATAAGGACTACACAGTATTTAAAAT